>OX101743.1:12027999-12627999 GCA_944452665.1 Stenoptilia bipunctidactyla
CCGCAATCAGTAACGAAATTACGTAACAGTATTATATAGGACATGACACCTTTTAACGCATATGAAATCCTCTGACCTAAGGTTGTCTGGAAGAAAAAAGCTCAAAGAGATCGCTTTTTAGCGATGAGGCCACTGAATTGTACTTAATGATTTATTTCTCTAATATTAATCTGCAGTGGATACTTAACCCCCTGAGGCTTTAGCTGAAAATCAGCGTTTTGTTCATTGAACAATAATGTCGCTGAGCTATGGCCCTTTGCACTGCTACAGCATACATACTAAATCTGTTATTTTATGTTTCTTGTATTTGCTTTGTGTATGTGTTTGTTGTAGTTGTCAATAAATTTATTCTGATTCTGATTCTGTATATAAAACTCTTTATTGCTTAAGAGTTTTTATGTTATATTACGAGTATATTGATATTTAGTAATATTACTCTGCCAAAAAGTATGTATTCATCCTTATTCTCCCTAATTTTGATATACAAAAACATATGATTGGAGTTGATGAAACCCATGCATCATCATCAAAGACCTTTTATTAAGCCCAATGCTGAGTCATGGGAGTCTGTCCTAAATTAAGAAAAGTGTTGGGCCATAAACTAACAAGCCACAATTGTTACAATTTTTTTGGTAATGATGAAGCCCTCGTTTGACCTCAATTTCACCTGATGATAAGTGAAGAGAAGGTCGAAGATGAGCACACGGGCCTTGAAAAAAATGGTTTCGGTAAATACTAGGATACTCTGTTCCGCTGTGTGCTTTATACAACCGAAGCTTATACCTAACTAGACACCGCGCGCGGTTTTACCCGCATAACTTTTGATCCCGTGGGAATTTCGGGATAAAATATAGCCTATAACCTTTCTCAAGAGTTGGGCTATCAAATGCAAAAAGTTTTTTTCAAATCCCACTTGTAGTTTCTGAGATTAGCGCGTTCAAACAAACAAACAAAAAAACAAACTCTTCAGCTTTATATATTAGTATAGATTGAAAGCTTACTTTTAGGCCGCATATTTAGTGTGTTACTTTGGATACCTAATTTGTTGATTTACCTATTTTTATTATTTTTATTAAAAACGCATTTTGCAAACAGGTAGCTTTAGAAGTCAATTCAACTAAAGTACATAAAACCACGGCTATAGCTTGTCCATAGGATTTCCTTCTTCCGAACATAGTTCAAGGCACTAGTAAGTATTGCATATCTCTGTAAGTAACTTAACTAACACTTAACTAAGTTACGTAAAGTTACTTTACTTGTACGTGTAATTTACTGTGGGATAATTAATTATCTGTGGATAGTTAAGTTTCTCTTAGATCTCAAGTTATGAGGAATAAATTATTATTACTTTACAGTAAGATGAACAAGCTTTAACTTAACCCTACCTATAATACATTATTGAAAGTTTGTTCCTATTTACTTAACAACTACTGAAACGATTTTGATTAAAATTCATTCACAAGTAGACGATATCTTGGAGTATACAGATAAAACATCAGTTTATTAAAAATATATTTGCCATTAACTACTATCTAGCCCAAATTAAGTTTCTAAAAGAACTTGTGTAATGGATACTACTAAGCGGATAATAAACTTATGGAATATTTAAATATGAAATATGAATCATATGGTTGTTCATCACACAAATATCCACCACCACCGGGATTCGAGCCGAAGACCTCCAGCCACCACTACACCGGCTAGTTGTCAAACTGAAAAACAACCCTGTATATCGGTACCAATGAAAGAGTAATGTTCACGGTCCATACAGTCTCTGACCTGTAAAACTACTTTTTGCTAGGTACCTATGTGAATATATAAAGATGATATTGCCATTGAAATGCTGCCTTTGTATATCTACACTATTGGTGCAGTACTTGATTTGATTTCTTAGAAACGATATCGGGATTTTCATTTCATGTAAATGATACTAGTAGTCTATTGAGTAACTTGAGAGGGTAAGATATTAAAATCTTCAGCTATGAATATTACTCTTTAAATTGTTCTGACTTTGACTTTAACTTGAGAGACTTTGTTTTATAATATTATGTAGTCATAAGCATATTAAATTGCATCATCTCGCATCACCTTCTAGACCTTTCTCCGACCTTTAGAAATCAATGTCAAGAAATAATCGCGACGGAATGAGACGTCACGAAGAAAGCGGTGAGTCAGCCATCTTTGCAAAATGACGTCATCGATTACAATTCAGGGAAAAGGTGAGTCAGAGTGCGTGACGCATAATGTTTTCCGAAAATTTTCGAATTTCGAACGGTTGATTCTTTGCAACCAATTTCATAAACGGGAGGGGTTTTCATTTCGACTTTTATGCGTTTTTGATGTGTTTTGGACTTACTTTCTACGGTAGTTGTCAAATGATTACAATATCTTTTACCGGTAATTTTTAGCTGCATTTTAATGTACTTACGGTAATAGTATGGTGGAACCAAAGTTGCATCTTTTATTTATTTATTTAATCTTCATTGTACACATGGAGTAAGACATAACTTTATTAAAAATATAATAGGTACAGTGTACAATAGGCGGCCTTATCATCTACAGACAAACTCTTCCAGACAACCCTGGAAGAGATTCTTTTTTATTTGTATTAAACACTAAGCCAGCGTTTGACGTCAATCTCACCTGATGGCAAGTGAGCTAAAGCCGAAGCTGAAAGAAGTGGCTCTTCATTAAATATACCCGGAACACATCACCACCGGAGCGGCAATATTTGGCAGCAACTTTTATACAGGGTCCGCATATAATAGTCAATTATATTTTAATAGCAGACTAGGAATGATGAGTGGGTCTGAATTTGGAAAAAAATATTTTTTTTTTAATATTTTTCATAAATTAAAATTTCAAAATTCTTCTCTGTGAGTGAAATTGAAGATTAATCTACATTTTATAACTACATATAATTAGATGGAAACGTTTTTATTACTTGCCGTGAAGTCATAAACTACAGATCAAACTTAAATTTTTATCACTCAGAAGAATTTTGAAATTTTAATTTACGAAAAATATAAAATAATTTTTTTTTTTCGTGATTGTGACGCACTCTTCAGTCTCAATTTGGTATTAAAATATCATTGACTATTATAAGGCGACCCTATATGAAGGGTGGTCGCTAGCCAGTCGGACCCTGACGGGATCCTACCACCGGACGGGATTCACTCTGATTAGTCGCCTTTTACGACGTGCTTATTCAGGGACACTAGGGCTATTCTAAGTCGGGCTTACACGGGAAAGTAATATGTACATTTTAAATTGCTTATGCTGAGTGAGGTTATTCATACATACATACATACATTTTGACGACCGGCTGGTGTAGTGGTAACATACATTGCCTTCTATGCCAGAGGTCCTGGGTTTGAATCCCGGCGGCGGCGGATATCGGTGTGATGAACACAGATATTAGCCATCAAGTCATGGATATTTATATGTTTATTTAAGTTTATTCTAACAAAAATATTTATTCATTCAATATGTATGTTTAGGTATATATTTCTTAAGTATATCAGTTATCTAGTATCCATAACACAAGTTCTTTAAGAAACTTAATTTGGGCTAGATAATGTTATGTGAGTGTCAGAAATATTTATTATACATACATAACTTGACGCCTGTATCTCTTATGGGGTAGGCAAAACAACAGAGGTTATAAAACAGATGATGTCACGTTTGACAAATTTTGAGGTATTATAATGATGGATAGAGACTATTGCAGTGACAGGGGGTCAGCCTATCACCCACAAAAAGCCTCCAATAAAACCTCCATCAGTCCCTTAACTGACTTTTACAGTATGCCCGGGAAGAGAAGCAGCTGGCACATTCTAAGTTTTTCTTTCACTCCCAGTCCATTCATACGTCTACTATTAATAACATGTAATGGTATTTCTGGCCAACTTTGTTATTTATTTTATTATAACTACCGTCTATGGTAACTGCCCAATGGACTTCATTGGTAATATATTTTTTGATATAGAAAAAATAGACCAAATTAATATGTTTTTTTTCCCATTTCGTATTTTTTTTTAATCTGAATATAAAACAAAAAAAAAACAGATTGCCATAAACATAATTTCAATCGCCCGTGTTTAAATCGTACCTTCACTTTATAATGCACTCATAAGTTTTTCGACAATCTTTCTCAAATTATCCTCCAATATAACCTTCATAAGAAAAAGACTTACAACTTTGTAAAAGGACTTTTACCCATACGTTCAGTGAAGGCATATAAATAAATAAAATAATAAATAAAATCCTCACACAATCACACCAACTACATGGCCCCAAACTAAGCAGAGCTTGTAATATGGGATACCATGTAGCGAACTAAGGGGAACCTAGAATATAAATACATGTAATAAACGCCCAGACCCGGAACATTTTTTTTTCTTGTACCGTGCGGGAATCGAACCTGCGACCACTTGAGGCAAACTGTGTTACCGCAACGCAAGGTGGTCGTCGAATATGGCACCAAGTAGTCACTAAAGATAGAGATGATGCCTACATAATAAAGTTGAAATGTAGTTGAGATGTAATAAAGATGAGCCTCAGGAATAAGCTTAAAGTCGCTCAGCGAGCAAAGGAGAGAGCTATACTATGAGTTTGAAATGAGAACAGGCGAACCAAAGTCACCGACATAGCCAGAAGGATTGCAAAGCTGAAGTGGCAATAGGCAGGGCACTTAGCTTGGATCGAATGGCTGTAAGTTTGGCTTCCTAACAACCCTTTTAAATAAGCTCATATAAAGCGTCTCGCCCCGAGTGAAAAAGAGGTTAAGCTCTTAAGCTACAAAAGTGGAATAGTGTTTTTTTTATTAAACGACTAAGTTCGCGTTTAATTACAATTTCACCAGATGTTCAGGGTAGATAAGATCGAAGAGCACACGCGCTTACGAAAGAACTGGCTCTTCTTGCAATTTGCAAAACACATCATCATCATCATCATCACAACTCTTTGTAATGCAGGGTATGAGTCTCTCCTTTGGGTGATGAGGAGGTTTAGGCCATAATCCACCAAGCTGGCCCAGTGCTGGTTGTGGAGTGGTGGATGTCAGACAAACGCTAACGACTACTGCATACAAGTATACAGCACCCGGGGCCGACTGCTTAACGTGCCCTCCTAAGCACGGAAGTCGTCGTGAGAAATTAATGGTTCGGTGGCACATTTTATATGAAGAGTGGTCGCTAACCAGGCAGACCCAGACGGATCCTACCACCAAGCTGATTAGTCGACCTTTACGAGCTTATTCAGGGCGGTACAGCACAATAAAAAGTACTGGTTTTAGACTGAATTGCGTCATGTAAAATAAAATTAAGCCTTAAGTATTTATTTATATGCAAACGACACTATTAGCTTATACAATTAAGGTTATAGTTATAAATAATCAAATTCTCGTTGTCGATCATGACTAGACAAGCGAATCACCTAGATTACTCATCTCGCCAATTTCAAACGGAGTTCAATGAGTTATTTGACAGTTCAGTTATACACAGTTCACTGACCTGCCGAATTATCTAACCCAAGCACCGATTTTCGCATCCGCTTCTATCAGAAAGTGTGCAAGCGTTGTTTACAAGTTTCACCTAACAGAGGGCGCTCAATGCGCATACAAAATGAATACGATACTTCAAACTGCTAACTATAGAAGCCTTATTGCAACTGAATAAGGTTTATTTTAGTTGTGGTGGTTGTGATGCGTTTACGCACGCAGAAATGCGAAAGTGCGTCGCGTTTAGAATTTATTATGTGCCAGTATTGAGTGACAAGGAGGTTGTAGACACCGCAAGGTTAAGGAGGTAATTTGAACTGCGGTAAGTAAGTAGCCGCATAGATTAGAAACATTTCACTACAAGCTGTTAAACATCAATGAATGAAACAAACGTAGCGCGGAGGGTTACCACTTAGGTACCAACATAGGAAAATAACTATTCTGTTTTGAATTCGAAATATCGATCGATGAATCAATGAACTGAGATGCTTTAGTGCACATGAAACATTGAGCGTAGGTGAAATTAATACTAGATAGGTTTTTCTTATAGTTAATATTCGTGTGTTGTAAAAGAATAAATATTGAAGGTCAAATATTCAATATTGAAGTTTGATTAGGTTATTATTGCTTGTGATTTACGAGGAGTAAATGTGATACGTAGTATGTCTACTTCTACATAATTTAATAAATACTTAGGTAAAATGCAGAGCTCACTTTACGTTTTGTTTCATACTAAACATGGAACTAAACTTAAACCAAACATGGCTGACAGATGTTTACTAAGCTATTCCTCTTTTAAGAAGAGGTCCTGACTATTGTTTTAAGTACAAAGTGGGCAAAGTCCAACCTATCCTTATTGCACTCGTAAGCGTCCTTTGGAAGGAAATAATGTATTCTGACTTGAGGCTCACAAAGCCAAGCCACGGGTTATTTGAAAGGCTGGCAGGTTGCAAATATACGACCTTTAAAAAAACGCTAAATAAATAGATGGACTCTTTGGTGAAACTCATAGAAAGTATCACTAATCTGGATAAACCTGGCTATTCATAAATCTATTGCACCTGAATAAGAGTATCATTGAGGACGACTTATCTAAGGTCTGCATTATGAAAGCTTTCATCACAGTACAGATATATACAGTAATTCAACTCGGACGCATCTTTGAAATAAATGCCTACAGCGCCGCGGTCCGTTCACATGTGATAGGGCTGCCCGCCTTTTGCGTTTAAACTACATTTGCATACTTTGTGTTTATTTCCATTTAGTTTTGTGACTGCAAATACACTTTTTTATATAAACAAATAAAATACTTTGTGAATTGAATAGGAAGTGTTCAACAAAAATACGTTTCGTGTCAAAAAAATATGTTTACGTTTGAATAAAAATCGATCTTACAAATTAGCGGCCGAAAAATACTTGCGCCTTGACTGAGACGTACGAAAAGATGTACTATTAAATTTTAAAGTATAAACAATCCGCATACTAACGTAAAGCTCAATCAGTAATTGTTTCGGAATGCAGACACGCGCGACTGGCTGCATGCCGAGATCGAACCGCGTAGGTATAGCTCGCGTTTCGTCCGTTTGTATAAAGTTTAATTTCTGTAT
This sequence comes from Stenoptilia bipunctidactyla, assembly GCA_944452665.1. Classification (NCBI taxonomy): domain Eukaryota; kingdom Metazoa; phylum Arthropoda; class Insecta; order Lepidoptera; family Pterophoridae; genus Stenoptilia; species Stenoptilia bipunctidactyla. The sequence continues at coordinate 12,035,107 of OX101743.1, forward strand.
ATATCTGTACTGTGCTTTCATACTGCGGAGCTGCGGAGATTTTGTTACGATCACTTGATCGTGACAATGATCGAAACAAAAGAATGGATTCACTGTAGATTTTCCGGTTTTCCTAAGTGACCTCTGCTTTGTGGTAGTAAGGACTCTTGAAGATTCCAGGTTACTTCTATACCTTTATAGAAATAAGTGATGGCCTCCTGGTGGAATGGTAAACTCTGTGCTGGCCATGCCAAAGGTCCCGGGCTCAAATTCGGGAAATCCTGGTCAAATACGACATATATCCCTATGTTTGTCGTATTTTTCCTTATCTTCATAACTAATAGGCACATTTGCATATATCACTCATGAATATTATACGCGGTTAGGTTATACGAATATTAAAGTATTAATACGCACCAAGACTCCTCACTTTGGAATGGTTTTTGTGTTAGGAAAAGATATAGGATTTTTTTACAAAATGAGAACGTTTGGGCCATGACATAACCCTAAGTTCCTATTTATTTAGATAATTGTGTAACATGACTTCATGATCACAACTTTTTTTTGGAAGCGTCTTCCCGGAGTGTAAAACGGAATATGAATATATAAACCGCCAACACTATAGTTGCCTGAAAGATGGTACTATCTGATATCAGAAGCGGTACCAACTGAAATAAAAGAACAAAAAATTAAAGAATTCCACTTCCTTTTAAAACAATTGAATAAATAGAATAACGTTAATTATCTATAAACATAACAATTGTAAGCCGCGATAACTCGGTATATAATTTACAATTTAAGTTCGTTCAACTCTTCACGATGACGTAAGGAAACTATACGTAACCTACAGCCGTGGGCCTTGTTATTGAACCTGCATGTCCGTTAATATTGTCATGTTGGCACACTTCATTCCATTTTTGAAAAGGTCAATTACGTTTGGAAAGTTTTCGCGGGATGATTAATCTGAGCTGTTCTTCTTTTCCTTTTTTTAAATGTTTGATACATTGTTCCAAAAAGTATACAATCGATTAAAATTTGTATGTACCTACTTGTTAAATTTTAGCTTTTTAGCTTCAGAAAACAACGGCATTGTATCATTAGAATTTATAGTAAATAAATAATGATTACTCTAACATACATACTACATTATCTAAGTATTTTTTTTACATTTACGAATAATTCACGAATGCATTATAGGAACTAAGTAGTGCTTTTGATTGGTATGCTAATCAGAATACATTATATAGGTACTTCATAGTAATAAATAGTACATATAAAACTTTTATATAGGTATCTATCTATAGTAAAGCATCTTAAATGACAACTTACTGCAAATATTTAAAAAAATATCTTGCCGAGGGGATTAGATCTTCAACTTCTTTCGTTTCATCCGGTTTTTTGCCCACTGCGCTACGGAGTCTTCCCTGTGGTCTTACATTAATTTACATTAGAATAACTTAGGAATCGATATTCCGTAATATGTGCAATAATGCCATCTATCGTCAAGGAGCGACTATTATTTTCAATCAATGTGAGTTCCTAATATTAAATGATACGCGATCTTAAATTTTGTAGAAACACTACAAATTCTTGAGCAAAGCTTGTCATAACCATAATTCACATTTCTGTTTTGTACGAAAAACTGGGTTTCCGAAATTTAGACACAATATAGAATTCTGCTATATATCGTCAGTTTAAGCAACTCGATACAAAGATGGATGACCAATCATTTATTTATAACTGCTTTTTATTTATAAATTTTGAAGGGCACGATAACTCGTCAAGTCCTATGATTTAAATGAGTGATGGTTAGTACTTAGATGGTGAGAAGCTTATTCGAGCCACAAACGTTACCCTTTCATTGTCCTTCATTTTCAACCCTTTACTAAATATCTGGCGGCAAATATCACTACTCCGACGATGATGTGTTTCGGCAACGCTTTATTCCAGTTTCATTCTAAGCCATTTGCTGTAATTTTACACCTTATTTTCACTTACAATGAGATGAGATACTTCTGATTAAATATTTATGGAATTACTTCCGAGTCAATCAATACTTTAGCTATTATAGAATTATCAAACTTCGTAATTTGTACAGAAAGACAGATAGACTGTACAGGTAGACTGTACAGATGTACAGATAAACTGACCGTGGCCTTGGTTGTTGCGGCGCTTATAAAACTATTCTGCCAATCGGGCCCTAACTCAGTATGAACGGAATTAGGGTACGTAAATTAAATCGAACCAAACACTGTATAAATTTACTACTACTTATATTTATACCCTTAGTATAAATATAGTATCCTTTTTCTAATACTGACTTTAAGACTCTATTGTGAAATAAGTAATTATGATGCTTAACAATGCGATTACAAACTTTATAGCCAGTATTACTAAACATTTTTAGAAGTCTTTAAATAGCAGTCGAAGAGCAATCTTAAGTACAGCTAAACGTATGAAATTGGCAAACGCAAATCGCCCTCGGAGTTCTATAATACGCCAAGGATTGACCATCTCTCCCAGAGTATGGTGGTGATTTTTATCGTTGTCAAAGGGAGTACCTTTGCCCTGATATCTATCAATTTCTTTTTTTGTTTTGACTAAGTACTACACTGCTTCTACAACCTAAATACCTACGTACCCTGGATATTTGGTAGTGTAATAAGCCCAGGAGACTGGCATGAAAAAGCCAATTGAAAAAAGATTAAAAAGAAAAAAAAATACAGAAAAAAAAAGTATGATTGTATCAGCCAGTACTAACATAACCGAAAGAGGTTCATCGACCGTTTGACGTAAGCGAATTATCTTATGTAACTGAGGGCCTTGAACGCAACTCGCGATAGGAAATTCAGTTGCATGTTTTGGCGGGCTGCGTAGTCGGAAGCGGTGGAAGTAGTCGATTCCTTCTTGTTTTTCTTTTTATTGAAAATCTTGGACACTTTTTTCACGGGGAATATTTTTTTTCTGTAAGTAAGTAGAAAGTGCGGTTCGCAACGGAAACTTTCACCTCAACTGTTTTATTTAATTAATGTTATGGTATACCTTAATGTTATTAAGGAATTTAATTAATGTGTATTAATTTATTAATGTGTATTAGTGTATTAAGTAATGTGATAATTGTGGGTATTGTTCAAGATTACTTAAAATTAGGTACTGTATAAATTAATTAAATTTTATCTGCTTATAAAGATATGCAAACTAAAAATAATACCATGGATTTACATATTTACATGTTAATATACATAAATTGATATGTGGTAGTAACATATTGTCAAATTTACGAAAATAATTATGAGTCATGGTAACTTCTTCAAATGTATTGTGTAAGTTTGTTTGCAATAATTATCGCCATAGACACATGAAATAATGGAACAGAATAAAGATTGAGATAAAATGATTTTGTCATTTACTTACAAATACGTGATTTTTGAAGATAAGTAAAAACACAGCTTAAATGTAGCGCCCATAATAAGACTCAATGCAGAGGTTTTCAAATTCATGACTCAAACTTATCAACGGACATTTTGGTTATTCCAATTTAAAAAAATACGATATTTATGATTTTTAATCGGTTTGAATGCTACCGGGAATCTGTATCGATGTGTTTTTTTTCTGTAGTATATTTTCGGTTTAAAAACCGAAGTGATAAACGACAGAGGTCTTCGAACTGTTACAGAATAAATGTAAACATGTAATAAGCGGTCGCTAACGATGACGACACCTGGTTTACCCTTAGTCGTGTGAGTGGTTAAATTTGATGTTATATTGTGTGAAGAATCTTCTGGATAAAGGAGCAGATTTTGAGATTATGGAATAGTAAGAGCTGTATATACAACTTTCTCATCGAAGGTCGGCTTAGAATAAGCCTTAGGGAATGAGTCATCATCCACAGCCAGTAGACGTCCACTGCTGGACATAGGCCTCCCCCAAGGTTTTCCACGTCGCTCGGTCCCACGCCAGCCTCATCCAGCGTTTACCGGTGACTTTGACAAGATCGTCGGTCTATCTTGTGGGGGGCCTGCCTACGCTGCGTCTCCCAGTATGTGGCCGACACTCGAGAACTTTTCTGCCCTAACGGCCATCTGTTCCGTGAGCTATGTGCCCTGCCTATTGCCACTTCAGCTTTGCAATCCGTCTAGCTATATCGGTGACTTTGGTTCGCCTGCGAAGTTTCCCTGCAGGGAAACTCCGAGAATAGCCCTTTCCATTGCCTACTGAGTGACTTTAAGCTTGTCGATAAAGCCCATAGTTAGCGACCAGGTAATGAGTGTGTCATAAGAAACGACTACCTACCTAAACCGATTTACACCCGCTTCGCTTACTAAGGTGCATTTGAGATCAAACGAGAGTTTAGTCACCGATAATAAGAAATTCGGGAGGCTATAAGCCATGGGTCCATACAATCATGGCCAAAACAGATTATTGCAAACTTTACTTAAACTAGACGAACTCTTTGGTGTAGATGTAATACTGGCTGCTAATACACGTTTGGACGATTAGTTCAATATCTGTCTGCATTTGGTCGGGTTACCTCATAGTTAGTATCAATTCTGGTAGTTTATTAAATACACTAAAGATGCTACTACTCCACCCAGTTGGCATATTAAATGCTCGCGTGCGAATAAGCGTGCGCTTCCTAAAGTCATTTCCGCGCGGGTCAAGGCCCTGCTTGCATAACCTATACAAACTATACTTCCTCGCATTTCTCCTTACGTCACATCCAGTGCTAATATAAAAGCCTATTGTGTATTACGTCAAATACTTTCTTTTGATATCTTCATGTGTTCCTTGATTGGAAAAGTGAAAGTCTGATGAGGCGAGTTGGCGGGAAAATTTCGATACAGTAAGAAAATGGGTATGCAAAGTGAGTATTGTCTGTTTTACGCCGACCCTACACGGCTAAGCTTCACAACCTTACTACCCTAGTAGCCATTCATTCTTAGGCTATTTCAGATTAAAACACTTTCTCCGAACTCTACTTATGCGTAGTTATTGACAGATCTCTAAGGAAAACTCACAGTGAATCTACGCTTGGAGCTTGATAAATAATAATAATAAAATCCAACTACATGGCCCCAAAGTAAGCATAGCTTGTGATTTGAGATACCATGCAGTGAACTAGGGGGGAATCTAGAATATAAATACATTAATAGATAAACACCCAGACACGGAACATTTTTTTTCTTGTTCCGTGCGGGAATCGAACCCCGTCGCCAAAGTGGTCGTCAAAATTATCGTTCAGTTAAGTCCTTGTTTCACAATATACTTTTACAAACTTTTATTATGGAGTATATCTAAGAACGACGTTGGGGTTGCTTAGGAGAATATATATGTTAGAAAAATATCTTAAGCTATTTCTATAATTTTTCCTGTAAATTTTCAACTAACGTCTAACACCAATATTTCCAAGTTTTTTCAACATATACATTTAGTATGAAAGATGTTTAGTTTTAGGGTAGTTAGTTATCTACTAATATTTGTCTTCAAATTGTGATGAATACCCATGACCACATTTTTAGACGACAGTAGCTAGTAGTTTTATAAAGAGGTTATTCAATAATCATAAACAGTCAAGGTCACTTACTCAGGCAGGCACTTAAGTATCTCAGAAAAACCTTAAATAATGTTTTCAAAGATTTGAGTTCGAACTAAGTACACTCCTCTAAAATTTCAAGGATATATCTCAACTTAACCTACATTACTAATTCTTCGCCAAATAAATCAGTATATCAAACAAAACAACTTGATTAAACTAAGTAAAGTGTAACCGTCAATTACTTAATAACGCGGCCACTTATCATTGAATACTAATCGCTTATTTCCACCTGTACCTATTTCCGTGCGCCTGTTTGTCCACTTTCTACTGAGGAACAACACCTAATGAGTTGGTTACCAACTTAATCACATATGTCACTTCCTATGATGCAACAGGAAAGGGGGGGCAGTGAAAGCGGTGCGAGTGAACGAACGCTATCTTCGAATGTCAATGCGAACCGTACGTGACGCAAGGAGGTTACGTTCCGAGCTTGGGTTTTGAAGTTTGACGTTTGCGCGGTAACGGTTGCTATGCCTGTAATTTAGTTTTTAAGCTATTGCATAGCTTCTATCGCGGGCCTTGAGCGTGGGGACCGAATCCAGAAATTCCGTAACGAAAAAAACCTAACACCCCCCACTCCAACCGGCACAGCGGTGATACTTTAATTTCATAACTTTACATGCGGGCTTTAATAAACAATCAGCACCATCTACTAGGAACTTCATATTAGATCAAACATTACTGCATTAATAAAATAAATAAATAATTATAATTGCATAAGTTGATAAAAAATGCTATGCAATAGCTTTACCGCGGCAGTCTCCGAGTTTTTTTTAGAAACGTGTCGAGAGTTGTGAGTAAAGTATAAAATACATTGCACTTGAAAATGATGCGAGTTTGTATAAGAGGGCAGGAATAACGCTCGATTAAACCGACTTCATTTTCAAGCACCGCACTTAGAAATACCATGTACGAGTAGTCCAGTCAGCCAGCTTAGCAGTATACGGTCCAAACTTATTTATCACCTTCAGAGGTGTAATACTCGTACGATGGTTTTATTGGCATTTTTGTGGGCCCCTGTCACTGCAATAGTCTCTATCTATCATTATAATACCTTTTTTTTTTTTTTTTATAAGTGACTAAACCCGCGTTTGACCTCAATCTCACCTGATGGTAAGTGACGATGAGGTCGAAGATGAAAGCACACGGGTTTAGGAAGGAACTGGCTCTTTATACAATATTGCGGCAGACTTTATATAAAGGGTGGTCGCTAGCCAGGCGGACCCAGAAGGGATCCTACCACCAAGCTAGGTGGTAGGATCTAGGTGGTATGGTACCTCCAAAGTTAAATGTGACATTAGATGGTTTTAAAACCTCTGGTATTCTGCCTACCCCATAAGGGATTCAGGCGTGAAGTTTTGTATATCTACCTACGTTTTTTTTTTATGATGAAGTTATTTTGTAGGTTGTAACTACAAATCGTAGACTAGTCGTTTATTTTATAATCCTCTTATCAAAGTAAATGTCTATATCGCTTCTACATCTAGAGTGGTTACATTAACAAGCTGTGGGCTTTTCTCTAGTGGTTTCCCAGCTTCCTTTAAATGCTGCACAAGGTTTTCCCAGAACGAAGTAAATCTCTTTATAAAATTATATTTCTTCTGGTTTGCTGTAAATGGAATTTCCTTGCAAAGCATGGAAATTGACGACGGTGCAAGATTCTATTTTATTAAAAACACCCAGACCCAGCCCATTATTTTTATATTCCATGCGGGCATCGAATCCGTGACCTCGCGATTTACGTACCGTACCGTCTCAGACAACTTCGCTACGAAGATTGTCGTCACACACTTTCGGCACACATCACCATCGTCATAACCAAACAGCGGTAGTCTACTTCGATGTTTAGCTTTCGACAAAGTCTGGCACGCTGGCCTCATTCACTCTCATTCACGCATAGGACTCTCTGATAAGCTATAGTCCGTATAATTACTTCCTACTTAAAAAAAGGGCACCTTCCGATTCAGATTCGATGGCGCGCTCTCCTCTCCTCATCCCATCAGGGCTGGCGTGGCGTCCCTCAAGGCTCAGTCCTCGCTCTTACCCTATACCTACTCGATTTATACGAACGACGCCCTTTGGGGCGTCCTAGTAGGGTGCTATTTCTTTAACAAGGAAAAATAAAAAACTCTGACGACCAACAAATAAACGGAGGTCACTCACATTTCAGTCTTTTACGCAAAAGTCATCCAACCCATGTCCTGCGTAAACGACGAACGCTACAACGCAATGCGAATATCAATTGGTCGATGTAAATAGCAGAGGTCCTATGTTTTCGTGTTGACTGTTCATAAGGTATAAATTACATTGGTGTCCTATTTTTATAAGTTGAGAACTACTTCACTGTGATAAATTAATAGAACTCGCCTTATTTATGAAAATACGTAGAAGTTCCCAGCGGGTTTTAACAATTCCACACGCGCGGACTCGTAACTCTCACAAATATCCCAATTTAAGCTTAACTATTTATTTTACACCACTTACAACTATATTATTTACAACACAGTGCTATTTTACGTTAGTTGACATAAAAGATCTTTCGGATAGTTCCTGAGATTATGCAAACAACCAAACAGACACGCTATTAAGCCTCATTGCATTAAATTGCAGTGACCCCCTGTCACTGCAATAGCCTCTCGCAATCATTATAATACCTCATTAGTCAAACGTGACATCAGTTGGTCTTATAACCTCTGATGTTCTGCCTACCCCATAAGGGATACAGGCGTGAAGTTATGTATGTATGTATGTATGCATTAAATAAAGATTATGGCGAATAATATAAAAAATAAATATAATCATAAAATGCAACTGTAACCAGTACTTTCCAAATGCAATAACTAGAAAATTGGTCACGATCATATGTAGGTAAGTACTTGCAATTTTTCACAATGGCAACTATTTCAAATCTCTTTTAGAATAGACGTAAACAAGAACAGATAACACAATAAAACACGTTAATATGACAACATGGCTAACAATACCATCAATTTTCTGTAGGTATCTACTTTCAACATAGCAACAACTCTACAGATAATGCTATATTTTGAACTCACTGGGAAGTTACCAGAAATCTACTACTTAAGTTCCTTTAATTAAATAGTTGGTACCTACGTACTTAAACAGATATTTTCGTTATAAAATGGCCCGCTATTCTGACGTCAGGATGGCGGGACCATGTAAAATTACAAATGATACGTTGTTATTTACTTCAATGTATTAAGCTCATAAGTTAATACCTCGTTAGTACCTTTTACAGTTTATAACTTAATGCTAAAGCTTTTCAAATTGCTGTACGTAAATTGAATTTAAAGGGTTGTCAACGATTGGTGTAGTAGCTCTGACCGGTCAAAATGGCTTCTGACAAACCCTAATAACTACAGTAGGTATACAAGTATACATTTTAGCAGCTAGACTGGACAAGCGCATCATAAATGGTGACTAATCAAGGAAAACCCCGCTCGAACCAGCCACCAAATATCAGCGCACAGACGGCGTTTCTGCAATATTCTATGGAGAACCAATTCAAATCAAAACACCGTACAGGGGAAAATTTGGAAAAGTTTGTTTACCAACCTGCTCGTATGGAACCCCGAAACCTGAGACCAATCCAAGAAAAAGTTCATTCATTTTTGAATGACGACCGTAATAAACGAACAAGTAGGTTGCGTTATTTCCGTATTAATCATTATTTATATGTTTTTATACAGTATAGCTTGAAATAAGGAAACATAATAATACCATTCTTCCATGCTGGACTAGGAGCGAAGAAAAAAACATAGAATATGCCAGTTGCTTCTCTTTAGGGGCATATTGTAAAAGTCAGTTAAGGGACAGAGGTTTTATTGGAGGTTTTTTGTGGGCGATATGCTGACCCCGTTACTGCAATAGTCTCTCTCCATCATTATTATAATACCTCCCAATTTGTCACACGCAACATCAGATGATTTTTTACGATTCATTATAAAGATTAAATTTTAAGGAGCACCTTTATATAGTCAAGTAATAAAAATAAAATCTAATAAAAACAATCTTAATAATCCCATAATTTTGCCCCAGATTCGAAATATTATTAGTATATTATGTGACAAGTGAGCTAAGTTGCTAATTACAGTCGAGGCTGTGATTTGGCTTAATAATGAGTCTCGGCTCATTATTAAGCCCTCGCCTGCGGCTCGGGCTCAAATCACGGCCTCGACTGTAATTAGCAACGCTCACGAGTTACATACGACGTTTTTCAACACACTTCTGAGTAAAAGACAGACATACGTGGTCATAAAATAACAAACACATTTGATAACAAAGCTGTGAATTGTGATTGAAAAGTGGCGCCGAACTTCGCGCATGCGCGTAGGTTTTTTTTTTCCGCCAAATGTGTCAATGTCTGTATAGCATATACAGCCTATTTTAAGTGAAAATGTTTAATTTGGAGTGGTAAATGCAAATATTTTAATATTTTATAACAAATTATTGTAAATTGTGAATAATTTGTTTGATATACAAATTTGTTTTACTAATATAAGGCGCAAACATTTAAAAATGTATATGGATTTGAAGTGGTATAAAACCTCTTTGTTGTTTCTGAAAATATTGAATGTATAACCCGGACCAATAAAATATGCTCTGTTTACTCGCATGTAATTTGCACAAAGGTACAATTCAACTTTGTAGGATTCATTATATTATGCACTAGGGTATAATATATTATGCACGCGTGACTTATAGCCCAGTTTATAGTTCTAAATTCAATAGAATAACGCTCACTTTATGAGCAAGTGTGTTGAAAAACAACTTACAACACACTTATTTACTGTCAAAACACTGCAAAGAATTCCAAAAATAAAAGCGGAATCTATTTAGTTATTTTCTTTAAAAAATCGACCCTCTACAGACAACATTCAGTGTAGTTTTTTTTTATAAGAAATTCTGCAATTCAATAAGTAAATAAAAATTGCCTATAACTTCTGTCTTAACGTCGAAGAAAAAACGTATAAATTATATAAATATACATATTTCATTTTTTTTCCGCCAAAGAAACGTTGGACTACCTACTAGATTAAAATAAATATACAAATATCTATAGATTGTAGGAACGGTTCCCACTCCCAAGAAAAGGGATGGCAGGCCGCGGCCCACGGCCCGACCGTTGATGTCGGGATGTTGTATATATGCTAGTCGCTATAAGAACTTTGATAGCGCGATGTAGGAAATTTCGTCGTGTCGTCATCGTTCTATGGAGTGTCGCTAGATAACGCTACAAACTAAACGGCTAATGTCCGTTTCTATCATGTAAATATCCGGCCGGATCAGACTTCAAAAGCCGGACTTGAAGGTTTTAGGACTTTCTAATGACAGTCTTGGAGACTGTCAACTCAACTTTTCCTCTATCAAGTCCACGTTTTACCTCTATTGATAGCCTCCATAACGCAGTGGTCTCAGATAATTCTGTCTCTCTTGCCCTGATCCCCGACCGACTGGTCCGATTGTCAAGTCTATCCCGCCTAAAAAGGCGTGTAGTTGTATACCAAATAATAATATCTAATAATGCCAACAAATACAAAAACTTTTGGGGACTGAAAACTGCTCGCGTCCGCAAGGTTTAGCCCTCGATGCCTTGTACGTGGTCCCTGGGTGGTGCTAAACGAGCAGTAAAATCTGGTGGTAGGCTTCGGCCGTGGCTTGTCACCACCCACTAGACAAAACCATGCCGCCAAGTAACCTAGTTGCGTTCCGGCATGATGTCTAGTGTAGCCATTGAGGAGGATAGGTCTGAGTAATCGTGCTGCATCGGAGAACAGTTTTCAACTCGTAGGATAATGACTCACCGGGTAACTCGTTTTGGAGGGTAGCGGGATCCGAAGCACGGTGCACCGCTGGCCGACCGCAGGTAGTAGGGGGCCCAAGTAGCATGCCAGCCACATGCAAAAGGCTGCCCCGCCACCTCGCGAAAAATCCCGGGAGGCTCCATCGTGCCGGTTGGCGACCGGTTAGAGAGGACCCGATGGCGACCTCGGGGGGGTTCGGGCGTCCCCGCAGTCTCCAGGCGAGTTCCCCAATGGTGCGTTGTTTCCTACGAGTTGCTTGGTTCCATTTGCAGCGCTTCACTCAACTTCTATTCTCCTCCCTATTCACTCCACTACCAATTCACAATGAAAGGTCCTAAAAAGAGTACGGTTCAACAGCGGTTGCACTTCCTCTCCCTTAAAGTGCACTTCTGTAACATCCGAGGAATGCACTCCAATCTGAATGATGTCCACCACCATCTTGAGACGGAGAGACCACACCTACTCTTTCTAACGGAGACGCAGATCTGCGATCCGTCAGACTCGGCATACCTTGGTTACCCAGGCTATATCCTGGAGTCTCTTTTCCGCCCGCACGCCGGGGTGTGCATGTATGCCAGTGACGCGATCTGTTATCAGCGTCTCCGTTACTTGGAAGTGCCGGACCTTTCAGTCATGTGGGTTCACATAGATACTGGCCTAGACCAAGTGGTTTACGCCTGTATCTATCGTTCACATAGCGGAGATCGGGAGACAACGAGGCTTATGGAATACCTTGGCAATACAGCAGATAAGATTCAGCAACGTTTTCCCACGGCGCAGTTGGTGTTTCTGGGGGATTTTAATGCTCACCATGGGCAGTGGTTATACCCGTATCAGGACACTGACCATGCTGGCAGAGAGGCCTTTAAGTTTTCGCTGACTTATGGTCTCTCACAGCTTGTTAACGAGCCTACGCGCATCCCCGACGTTGCTGGCCACACTGCGTATTGCTTGGACCTTCTGCTGACAACCGATCCTGACAGATACTCGGTGTCCGTCACTGCACCTTTAGGGACATCCGATCACTGTATGGTGAAATCTGTATCGCTGTACTCGCCACCTGACACCCGCCCAAAAGGCTCCAGGCGAGTATGGCGTTACAAGTCAGCAGATTGGGATGAAATGCGACATTTCTTCGCATCTTATCCATGGCGGCAAACTTGTTTTACATCAACCGATCCATCGTGCTGCGCTGATGCTGTCTCAAGTGTGATAGTTCAAGCAATGGAGTACTTCATTCCCCACGCTGATCTATCCCTTGAAACCAAAGCTCGCCCATGGTTTAATACTGCTTGCCTAGCCGCTGAAAAGCGAAAGCGGGAAGCATACAAAGCCTGGGCAAATGCTCGCAGAAGCAAAGCCGTGGATTCGCATGAACACAAGAAGAGGTACAATGCTGCCGCCAAGTCCTGCAAAAAGGTAATCAAAAGAGCTCGTTTTGCCCACATAGGCCGTATCGGAGACAGAATAGCAGCATACCCTTCGGGAAGTAAAGCTTTCTGGTCCCTTGCCAAGTCGGTCGAAACGAACTTTTGTCGCCCGTCGCTGCCACCACTGTGGAAACCCGATGGTTCTCTGGCCCATACTTCTAAGGAGAAAGCAGATTTATTTGCTAGTATCTTCGCTGAAAATTCTCGTCTAGATTGCCAAGGAAAAATCCCACCCCAATTACCTCAGTTCGGACCTACAATGGGTACCGTTCACATTCGCCAAAAGGAGGTTCTTAAATGCTTGCTGCACCTAGACGAGAACAAAGCTAGTGGTCCAGACGGTATTCCTGCAGTGGTCTTAAAACGCTGCGCAGCTGAGTTGTCTCCCGTTTTGACGCGTCTTTATCGACTTTCATTGGAATCCGGTAAGGTTCCCAAGTCCTGGAAGCTTGCTAACGTACAACCAGTACCAAAGAAGGGAAGCCGTGCCGATCCTGTCAACTACCGACCAATTTCAATCACTTCCATACTTTGCAAAGTCATGGAACGTGTATTGAACAATCGACTCCTGGCATACCTTGAGACCAACGAGCTCCTAAGCGATAGCCAATATGGTTTCCGCAACGGGCGCTCGACCGGCGATCTTCTCGTGTATGCCACTCACTTATGGAGCGAGGCCTTGGAGGGTCATGGTGAAGCAATAGCTGTATCCTTAGACATTTCCAAGGCCTTTGACAGGGTCTGGCATGATGGTCTCTTAAGTAAGCTTCCAGCTTATGGCATACCGATTGGGCTCTGCGACTGGATATCTAATTTTCTGAGGGAACGGTCAATTCGAGTAGTCTTAGATGGCTTCTCCTCCGACCAAATGGCAATTAATGCCGGGGTACCTCAGGGATCTGTTCTCTCTGCAACATTATTCTTGCTGCACATTAATGACCTTTTGACACCGGGCATTATTAGTTATGCTGATGACAGCACTGTTGTAGAGAGATACGTATCCAATGCGCGAGCGAGCCCCCGTGAAATCCAAAGTTTAAGAAAGTCAATGATTGAGCGCGTTGATTTGACCTTACGGAAAGTATCCGATTGGGGTGAGTCGAATTTGGTCAAATTCAACGCGTCCAAAACTCAGGCGTGTCTATTCTCCGCAAAAAAGAGCACCTTTACATTAACGCCCACTTTCCAAAATGTATCTGTCCCCATCACTGACCATCTAGGGCTTTTAGGCGTAACTATAACATCTAGTTTAAACTTCGGTCAACAAATTGTGTCCATGGCTCAAGTAGCTTCGAAAAAGTTGGGAATCATCTCGAAGGTACGGCGGTACTTCAGCCCTGCACAGCTTCTTAACTTATATACAGCTCAAGTGCGATCATGCATGGAGTACTGCAGTCATCTTTGGGATGGTTCAGCCAAATATCAACTAGAAGCGCTGGACTCCGTTGACCGAAGAGCCCGTAAATTAATTAACAACGTCGACCTTACGACCAAAAAACTACAGACCCTAGAGCATCGTCGTAAGGTTGCCTGTTTAACCGTGTACTACAGGATACATTTTGGTGAGTGCGCGAGTGCTCTGTTTGAGCAAATTGAACCCTCACCCTTTTACCATCGGACTACTAGACGCAGACAGAACTTCCATCCGTATGTGGTTGATATTCCGAAAAGTCGAACTAAGCGCTTTGACAGTTCCTTTTTGATACGGGTCGCCAAGGTTTGGAATGAACTGCCTGCGTCTATTTTCCCTGACCAGTATAGTCCTAGTACTTTTAAGCGTCGAGTGAATAGGTTTCTCGTGGATGGACGTGTACCACCTTAGTCTTCATGTTCACTTAACATCAGGTGTCATGGAAGACAAACGTCCCATCCATATTTTATAAAAAAAAAAAAAAAAAAAAACAAAAAAAAAACAAGAAAATTAAAAAAAATTGACAATTTGGGCGGCCTTATTGCTTCAAGCGATTTCCACCAGGCAACTCGTTCACAGAAATCTGTATATGAACATTTTTATGCAAGGGCTGAGCTTAAAAATAACAAAAAAAGGCACATAAAATCAAATATAGGTAAGTACCATAAATACACACAATAAAGATAAACATACAATATAAATACATAAACAATACACACACATAATAAATATAATGAAATATGTTAGGGTCTGTTAGAAGCCATTTCGGTTCGGCACCCTGAAAATTTTGACATCCACCAACCAGCATTGGACCGACTTGGTAGATTGCGAAATAAACCTTCTTAGGAGAGACGCATACAAAGAATTGTGATAATATCCAAAGGGCTATTCTTAGCCGTCTTATACTGACAAATGAATAAAACAATTAAGGTGTATCTTTCAAACACGTCAAACATCTTTTTAAAACCTCAAACTGCATACAAAACAGCATAACAATGAAAATGCCTGAGTCTCGGAACTAGGTGGCCGACTTTTGGAGAAATGGCGAAAGTCGTAGTCTAACTGCTACATAACGGTAACCTAAACGTATGCATAAAACTAGGGGTCATACATATCTCAGTGCGGGTTCGTTAAGTTGTTATGTTTGGTCTTTAAATTCACTTGGACCAATAAAATATGTTTTGAAACGGGTTTTATTGAGTTTAATATCTTAACAATTTGTTTGAAAGTACTAAATTAATAAATTTTTTGACATTCACACATAATCTAGCCCAAATTATTTCTTGACTTTAATAATTTTATTAATTATTAACTTTTAATTATTTCGTCTTAATGACTTGTGTTATGGACACTAGATAGAGGATAATAAACTTAAAAATATATATTTATTTACATATTGCATATACTTAGGGGTACTTAAATAGGTATTTTTTTATTTATAAACGTAAGAATCCATGACTTGTCGACTAATATCTGTGTTAATCTCACAAACATCCGCCGCCGCCGGGATTCGGACCCAGGACCTCTGGCATAGAACGCAATGTTTGTTACCACTACACCAGCCGGAAATTACCGGTTGGATTCGGTAAAAATATTTTAGCCTTTAATAGTCCAACATTTAGGATAGGTACCTTCAAGCTATATTTACTAAACAAATTCTGACGGAATTAAAAATTAACAAAAGGTAAAATGTACGGCTGCTAGTCCTATCATACAAACCAAAAGCAAATAAAAAAAAACTAAAAACTTTTTTTTCATTCTCACCAATACGATAAACAAAAAAGGAATATAGCTAACCAACCTATTTTCGTGCTTCGAATCCCGTCTGCATAACAACATTCACTAAAGAAAGTGTCACAGAACACACGTAATGTAAGTAACTGACCCGATTGCCTTTCGCTGAGCGGCGGACTTTCACCAGTGTGCGACCTACTTTACTGACTGCCATAAGCTACGGATTATATGTGGCCATGAACTAGTGTATTGAAGGATTTGAATATGGAATGATGGTGGAATAATGTTTGAAATTTAAGTTTGTGTGTTTGGTGTTTTTTTTAATAAGTAGGTTTCATTTAATCAATTAGCCATTACGTTTAAACGAAGGAAATTTGCTGTTGCATAGTTTTATAGTCAATATTGTGTTTACGTTTCGACAATTTGAATTATAATGTTGAATAAACTTATTCAACTATTGTAACTAACGAAATTTAAAAAAAACACTTGAAGAAATCCCTTCCATGCTGGACTGGGAGCGAAGGAAAAACAGAATGTGCAAGCTGCTTCTCTTCCCGGGCATACTGTAAAAGGCAGTTAAGGGACAGAGGTTTTTTTGTGGGCGATAGGCTGACCCCTATCACTGCAATAGTCTTATAATGCCTCCAAATTCGTCAAACGTGACATCAGATGGTTTTACAGCCTCTGGTGTTCTGCCTACCCCATAAGGGATACAGGCGTGAAGTTTATGTATGTGTATGTATGTACTTGAATAATGATATTGTGTGCACTACAATTTTACACCATTTTAGCATTTTTTACAACAGTTGTATACAAATCGACGACCACTTTGGCGATGGGGTAAACCTATCTGCCAGTGGTTGCGGGTTCGATGCGTACGGAAAAAAAAAAAAAGTTCCGTGTCTGGGTGTTTATCTATTTATGTATTTATATTCTAGGTTCCCCCCTAGTTCGCTACATGGTATCCCATAACACAAGCTATGCTTACTTTGGGGCCATGTAGTTGGTGTGATTGTCTGGGGATTTTATTTATTATTTATTTAAATACATCCCTTGTCCAAGTAACGGGATTCTAAACTAAATGGGCACTTCATAAAATATTGCCGGGATATATTACCGCAAGAGCTATGATATTTGGAAGCTGATCTTATATGATGGTTAGTTGTCAAGTAAAGATGAGATCGAAGATGTCATCATACGGTCTTATAATGGACTTGGCTTTTCATTAATATGAACACATCGTCGTGGCGCCGTGGTTACTGTGTGTGTATCATTTAATACACACACAATAACAAACAGTTGATATCACAGGTTAAGCAACGTTCGGCGGGGTGGGTACTTGGATGGGTGGCCGTCGACTATTCATTTCTCACGGCGACTTCCGTGCTTCGGAGGGCACGTTAAGCAGTCGGTCCCGTGTGCTTTATAATTGTATACAGTAGTCGTTAGAGTTTGTCAGAAATTATCTTGGCGCCCTGAAAATTCTGGCATCCACCACCCAGCACTGAGCCAGCTTGGTGGATTATGGCCTATACCTCCTCTTCACCCAGGGGAGAGACTCATGCCCTGCAGTGGGCTCGTTATAAAGAGTTGTGATGATGATGATGATGAACACATAAGCGCTAGAGGGGTATATCTGGCGGCAGATATTACAGGAAGTGTGGTCGCTAGCCAGGTTAGCCTGGCTAGCCAGGGTCCCACCACCAAGCGGGGGTCACTTTGATTAGTCGCCTTGTACAACCAGAGGTAGTAGGGCTATTCTAAGCAGGTCTATTTTAATTTGAAACTATGAATCGGGTTCGAGTTCGAAAGTGAGCTTCGAATTGACGGTGCATTTACCTTACAGAATGCCACTTTTTACCGTATCCCATACTTTATCTGTCAAAATCTCGCAGTAAATTTAGTTCAACTCGCAGACACGATCGCAAGTGTAGCGCTAGTGTAGATTCAAATTATCAGCCGTGTTATAGAATGCCAATCAAGAAACTCACTGCGGATTCAGTCACAAGTTTAGAGTAAAGTCTTACAGAATAGCACTACAGACCCTTTTTTTTTCTGGAGGAAAACGTGCAATCACGTCCCTGATCGCCCAAGGGGGAACGGCGGGGTATGTGGGGATGATCCGGCAGAAGGCCGGACCTACCCACTAAAAACCTCCAGGTGTACCTCACCCGCCATAGATGGAGCTCGCGGTACTGCCATTGGCATTACCCGATTGGCATTACCCTAGTACACGAGACCATTTCCCCTCACATAGCCCTTTGCCGCAGCAGGTGCCTCACCGCTTTTTTTTTGCCTCATCCTTTTTTTGCCTCGCCCGCTACGGCTGCTATCGGGAGGGAGAAGGTGAGCTACGCGGCAGAATACTTACCAATACTTCGATTATGGCATTGCTCAAGTTTACTTTTGTATATTGTTTACTCTATTTTTGATAGTCTTAACTAATTACTACTAACTAACACGTTTTTGATAACTTTGACAACACTCTTTTACTTTGATTGAAGCTGCTTAGATTTATTCGTAGATCAATTATGAAGTGTAAAAATTAAGTTTTTGTAATAACACCTTACAATAGGTACCTATTGCTTTGAAAATGTCATCATGAGTGTATATATAATTTTTTATACTTAATCATGTTATGTACAACTTTTTAAATAAATTATAAAACTAAACAATTTTTTGTGGAAGATAATTAAATAAACCAAAACTCCTTTAAGGCAGCGAAATGAATAAAAAAGTGTAGAAATTGATAAAAGAGTATAAAAGTCTACGCCACGTTATTTTCATTTAACCAGAATCCTGGCATAACATACGATATTCCTACAGTCTTATATCCGGATCAACTTCAATTAACAGGTTATCCATTCATAATGAAAATCCCTGTATATCTATGTATATGAAGAAAACTCTCTTAGAAGTATAGGACGTAACGACCACTGCATATTACTATTTAATAATTAAAATATTTAGTACACAACATAATTAAAACGTAATCTCTACAACTCATACAATTCTCCAACTAAAATTATCATATATATATAATTTAAATAACTGATCTAACAGTTAATACTTAATCCGTATTCATTATACCGACTAACAGTAAAGTTGGATGTTATTGATAAAATTCTAAACATCTCGATGGAGCCCGTTCCGCGTCCCAGATTCGAATCCCGTTACTCTGCGAGAGAAAGTGTTCGCCGGTACGCCATTACGGACTATGTAAATTATGCAATTATGTAGTTCGGAAAACTAACGTCGTTCTGGATGGCGCTAGCGGGCAGTAGAACCTTATTCTGATTATTTTGCCTGTTAATTTTTTTTAAATATATATATTGACGACCACTTTGGCGATGGGATAAACTTGTCTGCCTCAGACGCCAGTGGTTGCGGGTTCGATTCTCGCACGGAACAAGAAAACAAAATGTTCCGTGTCTGGATGTTTATCTATTTTTGTATTTATATTCTAGGTTCCCCCCTAGTTCGCTACATGGTATCCCATCATGACACAAGCTATGCTTACTCTGGGACCATGTAGTTGGTGTGATTGTCTGGGGATTTTATTTTTATTATTATTTATTTTATATTCATTTTCTCGTTGTATACTAATATAAATATGTATGATTAAAGCATATATTTACTACGGTAAAGAGTTTTTACAGTAAAGCCTTCTTTTTTCAAATTATTTGTAATTGCATGATTTAATATATAATCTTCTCGAATTTATCAATTTAATTATGTTCAGTAATAACAAATTAGTATAAATACATACATACATAACTTCACGCCTGTATCCCTTATGGGGTAGGCGGAACACCATAGGTTGTAAAACAATCTGATGTCACTGATGTCTGAAGTTAAACATATTTTCAGAAAATGAAATTTTTCATTGCCTTTATTTTCGCATCTAAATAGCTGGTGTGTATTTTAAGTAGAAGCACAAAATACATATACTACAAGGAAGAAGTTGGAAACGGCTTGGTTAAGGTTAGAACAGCTTATACAGTAATAAATCCACACTACTCTACAAGTGACTATCAATCTAAGAATATCTAGCATCTATAAATGTCGCTAATTAGTGATCGATTTAAAATAATTAAATACTTTAACCGCATGAATAAAGATTTCAGTCCGCGCTGACTCAGTTACATCACTCCTTCTCGCTGTGTACAGTTATGCGACTTCAATCCGAAGAAGAAAAACAGCTTTCGAACTACCAAGAATGATCTAATGTGACAACGCGGGAAAATTATGCCATCCACCATTTTGGTGTGATGGCTGCCACGAAAAAACTAACGGAATCAAATAACTAGCCGCCAAGCGGAGAAAGGCTTTCGATTGTCCTACATTTACAGCACGCGAATCGACAACCTAACGCTACTTCTAACAACAAAACAAACGATCTTATTCCAAAGCCATTAAAACCATATTTCCTTAGCGTCAGTTTTGACATTGCATCGCTACTAATTCTAAAACTGCATCGTTTACACGCAATAACGTAATATACGGACATCCTACTCTAGCCTATTCTAATTCTGTTGCTGTCTTTATCACGCGCCGACATTGAAAAAGAAAGCATGTTTTTTTTTACCGGCGACCATTTTACCGAACAGTATGTTGAAGAAAGCTAAAAAACATGTGGGTAATATTAGAAATGTTCGTTTTATACCAGTTGCATTGCATTTGAGCTCATTGCATAAGAAAATTGCATTTTCCCGCCCATAGTTATGCGACATGTGGAAATGTCTCGATTTTCTCCGATGATCGGCTAATTGTGCAAATCGATTTTAAAATAGCAATCTTTCTCTTCCGAGTGATTAAGTGTTGTTAGTTATAGAATTATTGCATAATTGTATCTATTAATTACCTATTCCAGACTTCTTACTATGTTGAAGTAATCTCTGTAGTAAATTAATATCTAGTGTTTTAGTAATTAGAAGATGGTTAGTAATAACTTTTCTTCTGTAAACAAAAAGGTGATCATTGAATTCGAAGAAGTAGAGAGATCACAGTCTTTGTAGTTTACCTATTACCTAGATTAGTAGGCAGTCAGTATTACACATTATTGTTTTAACAAACTTATTACAATAGTCGAAAGGTGATAGATTCCAAAACATTTGAAAAGTTCGATTATAATCGGGTAATAATAACTTTACCGCCCCTAAACATTCCGTGGAGATTAATCCGAGTAATTCGAGTAGTGCTACATATAAATATCTATATCAGTTTATTTCAATATTAGGTGAGATTGGAGTCAAACGAATTTAGTCACCAATAAAAATCAATTACACCCACACACACATAAATGCACCGACAAACCGAAATACACAAGTACATAATTCAAATTAAACTGCGACAAAAGCAGAATTTAATTCGAAACGACGACTTAAACCGCGTTTATACTGCTAAATGCATGCAATTTCATGCAAAAAAGAAAAAAACAGCTGTCCAACAAAAGGTTACAGAATAAAAAAGAAACAAACCAAAGAGGTTGTCAAAAGGAGGCGACATAACTGCCGAACTTGACCTCCAAGTGTACTGGCCAGTCACGAATATTGCAACTTTCTTCTTACACGAGTGCCGCGAAGTATCACACGACCCCGAATCATGCTCTAGATACTGAGGATGTTATTCTCAAAATGTTGCCTTTCTTTTCTTGCATTGACGTCGACAGGTCAACCAGAATTGAGTATTCTTCGTTCTTTTTTTAAAGGTCAGTTTGATGCGACATATTTTTTTTAAATATAGAAAGATTACATACATACATACAAAACTTCACGTCTGTATGCCTTATGGGGTAGGCAGAACACCAGAGGCTTAAGACCATCTGTTGTCACGTTTGACAAATAATATTATAATGAGGTTAGAGGTTTTATTGGCCCACAAAAATGCCAATAAAACCTCTGTCCCTTAGTTGACTTTTACAGTATGCCCGGGAAGAGAAGCAGCTGGTACATTCTATGATTTTCTTTCGCTCCCAGCTTTAAAAATACGTACTTTACATACGTAGACAACCTTGGGGTAGGCTTTTGTCCGACAGAGGGCGTCTCCCGTCTGATGAGAATGATAGGCTTTCACTTAGATTTTTCGTAAAGGAATTGGAATTTGTCTGACTTCTTTAATATGTTTCCAACATATTTACTGTTGACATTTCTACATTAATTTGATCATCATAAATTAATCAACTTTGTATCGATTTTTTTATAAGTACCGATCGCGCCCAATATTGCTAAGCCTGCTAAATCGTACGGTAACTCTGCGTAGGAGCCACGCTCGTACGCGAATAGGTACGCTATTACTATGAGCTATTTTAATATAGCTATCTAGCCATAATAACTAGAAATTTTACATTCCTTTTGTGTGCACGAATTAAGCAAACTATTGTCATTAATTTAAAAAGAGTATAATACTTTACATCCTGAAACAGTAATTACCTCTCGCCTGTATCCCTTATGGCGCAGGCCGAATTTTGTAAAACCGAGGTTATAAAACCATCTGATGTCCGTTTGTCAAACTTGGAGGCATTATTATGGTGGGGGAGCCTATTGCAGTGACAGAGGGTCACCCTATCGCCCACAAAAAACCTCCAATAAAACCTCCGTCCCTTAACTGACCTTAACAGTATGCCCGGGAAGGGAAACAGCTGGCACATTCTGTGTTTTTCCTTTGCTCCTAGTCCAGCATGGAAGAATTTAAGTTCACCATCTATAGTTAACTACTTTTCAATTTTCATAATTTGGAATCTTAAGGTCCATCGTGTAGGGATGCTGGATAGTGGTGTTATAGGAGAATCCTGAGTAAGCCCCAATTGGTCGCAGGATCTTACATTTAAAACATCCTACTGTTACAGTACTTGTAGTTGTAGGTAGTGATCTCTCTTCCCCTAATTTCGTACCCATAATCACTCACCATAAGGTGAGCTTGAGGTCTAATGGGACACAACTACCCTTATTCATAGTAAAAAGTAACTATTAACGCTGTCATTTATATTTAAAACTTTAATCGAGTTATTAATATCGAATAACCCTGAATAGTCACTTTATTTGCGTGATAAAAAACAACTACACAAAACGGTAAATTTATTTTAAAAATTATAGAACTTTATAATTTTATAACTTACATGTTTTATCAGACCATTTTAATATAACATTTTTATTACATACGAGCGATTTCGAGTGGTCTGTCTAAATGGATATATTTATTTGATAAAATATAGCACAATATGTCTCACTAAAGTAGCTTCTTAAATGAGAAAGATTTTTTGATCGGCTTAGTTTTTATTCAGTTTTTCAGTGCCCCAAATTGAACCCCTTCATGCTCCAATAGTTGGGGTAACTTCGTAACATAAAGAAGTGAAAAATATGATGAAAAATGAAGATAAAAGAAAAAAATACTCAAAATGGCTTTAGCATAATAAATAGCACAAAATATGTAGAGACTCTAAGATTAATTATTATTTTTAAACCGAAAGCTTTAAGAGACGTACTAAACGGGACATAAATATAGTTCTCTTATTAACTTTTTAGCCATGTCTCTTTTGTGTTTTATATACCTAGGTATTTTTGGGAATATACGTTTGTAATTGTGTAAATGCATTTTATAAGTAACTACGTTTTGTTTTTGTATTTTATAGCTTGTATTTCAATTCATTGGACAAATATATAAATTAATTAATTAATAATGATTGTTTATTTTCAAACTAGCGCACAATGTTGGCGCCTGTACATTGACCTTAAACTTATGAAAAAGACTCAGCTTTCTTCGCTCCCATTACGTCAAGAGATTGTTAGCTTGAAGTTACATTATGTTTATTATTATATGGTATGATATTGTATGAAATTATATTATAAGAATTGATATTGTTTTGTTTAAAATAAATGAATATGTCAGACTATCTGTAGTGTCAGGCTCTGCTCAGGTGCATTTTGATTTTAAATTAACGTTGTTTTTACACTGAATTTGTCGATACAAACCGTGACAACTAAACTCGCAGGCAATGTATCGTGATGTTTAATGGTGTATTGGAAGCCTCGACACCAGATCAACATCTATTGAGTAATTCTGAAGATGAACACGAACATAAAGGTTGTGTATATAGAAAATACGAATGTGCCCCTGACTGCAGCGCTCAGTTATTCTGAGATATAGAATAATAAGATATGAAATAAGAGTTGCCTGGGAGATATGGAATAATAATTCACGAATGATACGACAGTGTCGACGTACACTGTCACGATTATGTATTTGTTGTTTGTGAGTCTTTGTAATTCTCTTTGGCAGTTAAGCATTGTATTTATTTTTATTTATAATAACTTCTATGTAATTTTGAAATCTAAACATGCATCCAATGGAAACAGCTATGCGCGGAGTTTCCCTGCGGGGTCGAATCAAAAATGAAGAGGTTCGCAGCGAACCTTAGTTACCGACTTTGCCAGAACAATTGCTAAGTTGATGTGAAAATAGTCAGGGCCCATCTCTCGCAGAACCGGTGGCTGTTGGGGGTGGACTGACGATCTGGTTTAAGTCGCCGGTAAACGCTGGATGCAGACAACGCAGGACAGGACCGATCGGTGTGGAGAATCTTGGGTAGGGGGAGACCTTTGTTCAGCATACATCATTCAGCCAGGCGTCCCCTGGTTGAATGATGTATATGATGATGAAACATAAATTAGTGGAATGAAGTCTGAGGGTGAAATCCGCTAGTATTCGATGTGTCCTTATAGCTACCATAAGTAACAAGGACAAAGTTCAAAAAGTACCTTTTGAGTGTCAATTTAAAATTTTCTTTTTGTAGGTTTAAATGAAAATCTCAACAAGGTTTTATCTCATCATACATAAATCATCGCATCAGTAAAATATACAAAAACGTAATAAATTGCCGCATCCTACGTAACCAATAAGTAATAACTAGGTACGTGAATCTACAACGGGCGCTAATTTCTCGTATCAAAATCAGAAAGCGCGGCAAGCATCCGCCATTTTGTAATATTTTCACTGAATTCCGTATCAACTCATTTCTTCTGTACCGAGTACATTGACGCTTACTTACTCGCAAGTTTAAACAAAACTGAATAATACATGTAGTGTATGCTGAAACAGCGGTTTATACATTTTGGTTAGTAAAATAACTCGTTACAGATATGTTAGCGCAAGTGGGTCAGTGCCGCGCGTATAACGGACTGCTCTGAATGGCCGCCCGCGTAACATTACGTGTGGGAAATTATTTGAATTTGGAACACCCGCTTTTTTCATCGCTATCAGGTTGCCAGTGCTACCATTGTTTTCTTTTAAACTTATTGTGTTGTCTATGGACTAGTTTCGCGCTGCTATATGATTACATTTGTGATGCTGGGTTTACCGTTATGTTATGACAAAAGGCTATCTAGTTTTGAATTTGATATTACTCATCATTTGAAAGGATTTTTTTCTTATTCAGTGCCGTTATACATATCGGTAAAACTTGAAAGTTGTAAGTAGAAGCAGAACATTTCCTTACATTAATTTGTGATAAGCAACGAATAGACTGATATTATAAAACGTAAATTGATAAAGACGTTAGTGAGTTAGATTTATTCATATTTAAACGTCCTTAAATATGTATAACTTCAGATAGACAGAGAATAGACAGATCTCTTCGACAACAAGTGGGTCTTTTTACTCTGTAATATGAACTAATTATCTGTGTTTTCGCACCTCTTCGAAGCACAAAACTTTGCTGCGGTAATGCACTCTCTTTATTGACATTGGTCGTCGCTTGCTTTTAGATAATGAGGTTCAATCACCTCGTATAAAACGTTAAACGCAGTCTGGTAATGATGAACTATCAAACTTTTTTAGCCGTGTAGGTTTGGCTTAGAATAGTTCTACCGGCACTGGGTAAGCGTTTCGTAAAAGTGACCCCCGATTTTAGGACTCCTGCCAGCATACAAGACCCTTCATATAATATCAGCCAGCAAATATAATTCCTACCTAAGCCCTTATGCTTGCACCTTTGACCTACTTACATTAAACATGGACTTGAACACCAAAACAAAAGATGCCGATTCCTTAATTGAAAATGTAACAATACACAACAACGTTCAGGTAGCGTTTAGACAACATAAGCATAACAGGAATATAGGAATTAATCTGCTAATCCAAAATAGATACGGGAAGCTGGGCTTGAAAGAGCCATCTAGTATTGCTACAGAAAATTAAGATGTGATGAAATTTTGTTGAAGAAAAATATAAAAAATACCTCTTGCAAAACATGGCTTCTTCGTGCCTACCTTCCCCTACATGGATAATTTATACAAAAAATGTAATGATAGAAACAACTTAAAGATCCTATACAAAAATTATAAAGCTGATGCTGTCATACGTAAGATGTGCTTTTAAGGTAAGCTTATTTTATAAACTTAAGGCAGGAGGAGCTAGTGGATCTGCTAATAAATACACAACCTGCAAGATAATAAAAGCTCATAACACAAACAACTGAGTAAGGTTGGCTTAGAATTACCCATCTTCCCATGCATTAAACGTGTCGTAAAAGGCGACTAATCGAAGTATAGATACTCTTCAGGGTAGATACACAGACAACCACCTTACTATATGTAATCATCATCACAACTGCGTGTAATGAGTCCACTGCAGGGCTAAGAGTCTCTCCTCTGGGTGACGAGGATTTAGGCCGTAATCAAGCTGGGTCAGTGCTGTTTGGTAGATGTCAGATATTTCAGGGTGCCGAAATGGCTTCTGTCAAATATACAGCACCCGGGACCGACTGCTTAACGTCGTCGTGAGAAATTAATGGTCGGCGGTCACCCATCCTAATACCGGCCGCACCGAGCGCGCTTAACCTATGATATCGTTTGATATGGACAGTAACCATGACGCCACAACGACTTCCTACATATAAAACTGCCGCCAAATATAACTGCTCTGGCAGTGATGTGTTCCGGCAATGTTTTTTCTTTTTCCGTGTGTTGTCATCTTCGACCCCTCTTGACTTGCCATCAGGTGAAATGACGGTCAAACGAGGGCTTATGAATTTGTTTTTCAACACAATAAAGACGTCCGTCTCTCATGGTGCCTGGTCACGAAGACCAAGTGGTACCTACATGTCTATTTACGAGAAACCTTTTCACTCTATATTTAAAAGTACCAGGACTATTATGATATTTGGCAGTCGAGTTCTGGTCCATTAATGCCGCAGGTGAACACACAACCATTGTGTCATTGAACTTATGTAAAAAGTTTTTCTTACGTTTCATATTTCTGAAATTTAATTCATGTATAATTTAATTAAACGTTATAATAACGACATTAAATAGAATTTGATCCAATTTAGACATTAAAGAATTATTCGTTTCTAACTTTTTTTTTATTCAAGCTCAGAACCAAATTAAAAAAAAAAAACAAAATACAATGTTATCCGTTTAAAAATAGATTAAACTTATTTATATGTGAAATAAATTTCTCCATCGTGTAATATTAGCGTAAAAGTCTAACAGTTTTTCCGTAAATGTAATTGGCAGTGGCATTGCGTCTACGCACGCAAGGAACTACGCACACATAAACAAACTTAACCTCCAAAAGGAAAATTCGCGCGAAAGTATGGCAGTCCCCTCTCTTTCACGCACACTTTCACAGACTATCTAATACTGGATAGTGTACCTATAGAGATTCACACACCTGTATGGATACCGACAGTGTAAAGATAGTATGTTTTGTTTGTGTGGGTAAAGAAAGGTGTTTTGCCGGGTGAAATGGGCACAGTCAGACAGACAGTCATGTTCGATAGCAACTAAACGGAACAAGCAATTAAAATGTACGATTGAGGTTTAGTATTATGGTAGCCGTTATTGTTTAAGATATTTGACATGATTTGGAGTAGTGGTTTTCGGAGGTTATGTTTTATTCTATTAAGTAGTCTTTTACCTACTTGGATACTTATCGATAGTTTCCCAATTTGGTATCCTTTACCTAAAATTAAAAATACAAGATCTGTTATCTAAAACTCTAGACATTCTTAACTAATTTTTTTCCAAGCCAGTGACTGTCCTATGTATTCATAAGTATATCTTATAAACACCTTGATTTTGTGAAGTATTGCTTTAATTAATTGGATAAAGCTATACTTACCTACTTACTAAATAACTTGGATCATAAGAGAAGCCACTGAAATATAAAAAAGACATCCCAATAATTAGTACAAAAGATAGTCGGAAGCTATCACTGACATGGGAGCCTATACTTAAAAATAAAAATTCAAGAAACGGGTCAGCTCGTTTTGTGTTAATCCTGAACGCTACGCTCGTAGGCTGAGAAACGTAGACAGACTGATATGATTGATCAATTTGTTTACTATCAAAGTGAAGCCTGTCAGCCACCTTAGTTACTCGCTACTACGGTGCCTATAAAATTTACCGAAAAGTCGAGTTAAGTTGTAAAATATAGGGTGTTTGGCGCATGGACCGATAGGATTTTTGGGGGGTCGTTAGTTTTAAACGTCTTTTTTAAATACATTTTAGACGACCTACCTGGCGCAATGAAGTGAGACAAAAATAAATTGTTTCCAGTGTCTGGGTGAGTGTGTAAATTATACGAGTAGTACTTACATATTGGGATTGTCTGGATATTCTAATTATGTATTCCTATATTCTTAATTTTCTCTGCTGACAACCGTACATAAATTCATCCCAGTAAATAGTCTCAATAATCCCTTCACATCATTCATTTTATCCTATAAACTGTTTAGCCATCAATATAAAGTCCTCCCCTTTCAATCAATATTTATATTAATTTACGCTTTTCGGCGATGACCGGTCAACGACCCTACAAATAATGTCTAGACGTCTATTACGAAAAATGTGATTGATATTCATTTGTTTAACGGCACCCATTGGCAAGCTTATGAAAACGTGTAGGTACCTATATTTATTTGTATTCATCGCTATACTTAGTGAAGACCATTTATTTTGCATGGATCACTACAGCAAAAGCTGTAAATACATATATGTCGGAATCGGAGTGACTCCTCTCTTTTATTCAACATCAGGTATTCTTGGGGATTTCATAATCATGATTCTCTAATACAGCCTTTTATCTTTTCGGTTTTTCTACTGTCGATAATGCTTGTGGTGATGAACCGATTGATCTTCGGTGCGTGGCTGTTTCTACGATTTCACATACTTGATACTTCCCTTGAAGATCATCTTCCCTTGAAGAATTGCTTAAAGATCTCTTATTTTCGTTTCCATCTTCTATATTGTTATTATTCTCTCGGCCGGTGACAATCTCGTGACGAAGACTCTGTCAAGCACCAAGAAGTTGCTGGCATCCGAAGTCATTCCAAACAAACTATAAGGCTCTAGCTAGACACTGCCGACATATACACAAACATATTATGTATACCTAATTTAGTTTTGAATTTAAAAATGATTTGATGTTATTGTTTGTTTATACTATTGTTTATAATGCGGCTTTCACTCACATTTATTGTCGGAGGTGTTCGACTAGTTTCGAACTCTTATGGAGTCCTTCATCAGGGTTACTATAGTTAAAGTCTTTTCAAGTGGTTTTTGTGACAGTTCAAAATTGACCATCTTTGTGACGTTGCCGTAATGAAATTGTTCGATCTTCCATTGGCTTCGATGTATCGAATCAGTTGGTGAAAAAAATGTATACAAACTTCCGATTACAAGATGGCCGCTCATATTCATCGATTCAATGTCGATTCAGTAGTAGTCAATCACTATCAACTGAACGTTCCGTTTCTTTGAATCTGTCTATTTAAAATGAATATTTTTACGACATTAACTTAATTTATTTACCTACAGTTAATAATAACAATTTAACTTTATTAATAGTTCAATTTATAATTTTAAAATAAACAACTTTATTGACATAGTTTTTATCTTCTTAACGCGCCAATTTATATTTTATTAGTTGTTAATAGTTTGCGCGTAATGGAAAATGAGAACTGTCACGAAAATCATTCGAAAACAATTCAACTATAGGGGTACTACAAAATAGGTACTAGGTTATGTTTTAATTAAATAAAACTGTGTAATCATGTTGATGTACAATAAAGAGTTTTATTATTATTACTTTCTTACTTAAGTCTGATTGACTGAGACTGAGACTGTCATAGAATTCTTACTCGAGACTGTTTCGTAAGAAAGATTAAAGGTATTTTTGTAAATTTCTTAATCTATGACAAAGATCGTTGAAAATCTCTGCCACCCGGACAAAACCGGGTTGGGCAGTTAGTCTAGATACTAATGAACTAAAGTTGAAGAGTTTGTTTTACTGAATCGCTTATCTCAGAAACTACCAGACCGCTTTGCAAAAGGTTTTTGAGAAAGGTTAAAGAAACGTGATCTACCAAATAAACCAGTATTATCAGATAATCCTTAGACGACTTGCTCGTGTAATGGTAACATACAAGTCATAATATGCCAGTGGTCCTGGGTTTGAATTTCCGGTGGATATTTGTTGTCAAGTCATGGATGTTTTATATAATGTTTATTTAAGTTTATAAAAAAGATATCTAAGTATTTATTCAATATAAAGTTATTCTATTTCTCAACTAATCCGTTATCTACAACACAATTTCTTTAAATAACTTAATTTGGGCTTAATAGTCTGAATATCAGAAATATTTACTCATCGATTCATAAACTTACGATATAATCGCATGATAAACATACAAAAAATACATACAAGACGAAGGAAGTCACTAAGTTGTCTTCTTACTAAATAAACTTATTTTCCCTTAGCTTTTAGACAAAGTAAACAGAGATACGTTTTACAACGTGAGCCCTTTCACTTAGAGAAACTGATGATAATATTAATAAATTTACGCGTAATTAACATCTGTGTACTAAGATTACGCTGTTTGTAATTCTGGCTATGATTTCTCTAGTGGTTGGGTATAAACATTTGTGAAGCGTGCCTTTCTGTGTTAGTAATATTTCCAGCTATTCAACTGACTTCGACTTCCAAAAGAATTAGGTTCTTAATACGATAGTTTGGTCAGATATGAAGAGATTTGATGATTAATGTTTCATATGACAGAGGATACTTCAGAGATGGTTCCTCTTTAATTGAAATCAATTTACTTAGTACTTTTGAAAAAATTAAAATTATCTTAATACTATTAATGTCAACGGAGAATGTATACTGCTTCCATGCTGGACTGGGAGCGAAAGAAAAACATAGAATGCACCAGCTGCTTCTCTTCCCGGGCATACTGTAAAAGTCGGTTAAGGGACAGAGGTTTTATTGGCATTTTTGTGGGCGATAGGCTGACCCCCTGTCACTGCAATAGCCTCTCGCCATCATTATAATACCTCATTAGTCAAACGTGACATCAGATGGTCTTATAACCTGTGATGTTCTGCCTACCCCATAAGGGATACAGGCGTGAAGTTATGTATGTATGTATGAGAATGTGTACGTCGATGACCTTATACTTCAGCCAATGTTTAAAATGTTAGTAAAGTCGGTTTTTTTAATGCTCTGCAGTCGTTGATACATCAACCAAAGTTTAAAATTTTAGTGAAGTCGGTTTTTTAACCGACTTCAAAAAAAGGAGGTTATCAGTTCGACCCGTATGTATGTAAAGTGTTCAGAACTGACCAGTTTTCGCATATGTTAGATTTTTGCTGAAAATTCGTTTGAAACTGTCATACTTGTACGGTCTATCGCGTATAATGCACTATGACTTTTTAGATACTGTGTGTATTCTTCAGTGTCGAATGAAAGTATAACAAGTTCGTCACTAAGGAAACCTATCTTCAAGCAAATTTCGACCTACTAGCATTTAGACGATTTGCTAAAATGAGCTTGTTGTGGGTCATGATTCAGTGGGTTCGATAGTATATGCTTGCCCGAATTAAAGTAAAAGTATGCAATTAAAGCATACAAATCAATCGTTAAAAGGCACCGACTTCAAAAAATACTTAGTTGGTATATTAAAGTGAGTTTATTTAAGACAGAAGTTATCGTTTTGTAGTCGGTTTTATTTTTTCAGAATATTTTATTTATTTATTTACCCTTTAATATACACAATAAAAATACAGAACAAAGAACAAATAAAAAGAAAACAATGTATAAAGGGCGGCCTTATCGCCAAGAAGCGATTTCTACCAGGCAACCCCAGTACAAGAAAATGTTATTTGTAGATGGAGCTTTAACATAGGTAAGTTCTTAGAAAAACAAAATTATGAATAACTACAAACATAATTTACAACATAAATAGCAATGAACATACATCTAAATATAATTTACATCATAATAGCAATAAACATACATTACATACAAATACAAAATATACATACATAAACTACACATTGACTTCTTCAGTTAAGGATAAGTAATAAGATTTTAAAAGTTATTGAAAGTATTGATGGTTTTAGCTGACTTAATACTAAGAGGCAACTCATTCCATAAGGATACCGCGCGGATTTTAAACGAATCACCAATATTTAATGCTCTGCAGTCGTTGATTATGTCTGTGTAGAGTCGCCTTAGAATATCCCTACATTTTTGGATAAGAGTGTCATAAATGGCGACTAATCAGAGTGAACCCCGTATTGCAGATCCCCTTGAGGGTTCGTATGGCTAGCGACCACCTTTCATATGAAATCTATCGCCAAATATCACCGATCCATCTTGATGTGATGTGTTCCGACAATATTTTATTCCTAAGCCCGTGTGCTGTCATCTTCGACCTCATCTTCACTTACCATCAGGTGAAATTGAGGTCAAACACGGGTTTAGGCACCATACATACATACATAACTTCACGCCTGTATCCCTTATGGGGTAGGCAGAACACCAGAGGTTATAAAACCACCTGGTGCCACGTTCGACAAATTTGGAGGTATTATAATGAGGGACAGAGACTATTGCAGTGACAGGGGGTGAGCCTATCGCCTGCAAAAAAAGCAGCTCGCACACTCTATGTTATTTTTTCGCACCCAGTCCCAGTCTAGCATGGAACCAATAAAAAAAATCACTTGACGCTTGAAAATACCAGGACTATAATCATTAGGTACCCTTTTTATAGCTTACTGCAGGAATACGTGTATATCCTTTACGTAACAAGGAAATTTAGGCCGTCAATCACAAAGCTGGCCCAGTGCTGGTTGGTGGACATCAAATAGTGATGACAATAACTGATCTTCCCTTACCCGCCATAACAGTGGTATGTCAAAGTAAGTTTTCGCGATAAAATGTTAATTTTACCGGGTTAAATTACATTATACACTCACAGTTTGTAATGAACGACTTTTGTTGTCTACCTGATCGAATTAGTCTACAAAACAGTAGTCCGTATAAAACGTGACTTTAAATACTTAGGTAGGTACCGTACTAGCAGTTGAATGACTCATTAAAACTCAAACTCTGACAAGTCGCGAAAGTTCAAAGAAATTAACGCTACGATAAATATTAGCGGAAGATGTGACCCTAAAATAGATAAACATGCCTAAATATCGTCTGTTTTTCCTTACCAGTACAGTCCTAGTACTTATAAGCGTCACGTGTAATAAGATGTAGGTAGGTATAGATATCTGCGATCTTCTGATAACCTTAGCCTGCATATTCCTTTACACCATTCTGGATTTCTTTCAAACTCTTTTGTTATTCAGGCAATAAGGCTGTGGGAAAAGTTACCTGTATTCCTACGAAAAGCCCCTAGCAAACTGGCATTTAAACAATGCGTCAGAGCTCACTCTTTCAAGATAGCAAATGAATCATCCTAATTTTCACTTTGTTTATTTTTATATATGTTTAATAGCTTTTATGTATATATTTCATACATATTATAGTAAGTATAGAGTATATATGTATATGTATTTATGTAGTTGTGTATTATTAATTATGTATATATTTTAGTTTTTAATATAATCTGCACCACTTATTTAACTTCTCTGCTTTTGTGGTGGTTGACTGGTAGAGAATGCCAAATGGCATTAAGTCCGCCCATTGTACTCCAATTATTTGTGCAATAAAGTTTTAAATAAATAAATAAATATACATTGCCATTGGAATGTGAACCTTATCACAACCGAAAAGTTGCAAAGTTTATACATCTTATGAGACGTCCAACTCAGTCTTCGTGATCTCTTACCACCATAGTCCATATTATGTCATGAAATACGCCCCATCCTTATTTTATTTGAAAAAAAAATTATAATGAAAACGTACAACTATGACTGTATCCTTATAAGTATATTTGAATGACTCATATCAAATCCCAAACTATCAAAAAATACTCGAAAGTTCAAAGTAATTAACTCCAGCAGAAAACGTAACCCAAAAAACGATATCACATACCTACTTAAGATACATATCAATGAAAATTATAACTCTGACTTATTATTACATCCATATAATACCTATAATTATCATCGAAAGGTCAGAAGACGTACCTAAGTCAAAAAAAAAACGGTAAAGATAACACAGATACCTAAGATACATATTGATGAAAATTTACAGCTATGAATAACTATATCCAAACCAAAATATAGTTGAATGACTCACATCAAAACCCAAAGTACCAGAAACTACTCGAAAGTTCAAAGAAATTATCATCACCAGAACACGTAACCCAAAAAAATACCGCGCAGTATGCCAACACTGTTACCTCGATTGTAAACATAACTTACATAAACCGTCGTGACCCAGAACTTGGGAGAAAGGTCTAGTCCCCCCCCCCCTACAGTACCTCGCGCCCGCAATGCAACTAGCAAAGTTAAAGACATTTTGCATCTCAATTAAGATTGCGCTGGAGTTGTTATTACAGGGTTTTTTTGCTGTTTTGGAAAAATATACTAAGAAAAGACGTGGAAACATTAATTAGTCGATAAAAATTGTACTTACCTTTTATGGATAGGGGCTTTCCTGTTGGGGGTATCCCTTAAAAATAGTTAAAGTTTGTCAATAAATAAATAACTTGAAACATAATAAAACTATAATAATAGTTGTTAGTGATATAGTCTTGTTGTGGCTAAGTGGCTCATATGCATATCATTTCGTTTGGTACAAGAC
Source organism: Stenoptilia bipunctidactyla (assembly GCA_944452665.1). Classification (NCBI taxonomy): domain Eukaryota; kingdom Metazoa; phylum Arthropoda; class Insecta; order Lepidoptera; family Pterophoridae; genus Stenoptilia; species Stenoptilia bipunctidactyla. The sequence goes on from OX101743.1 coordinate 12,070,120, forward strand.
AACAAAACATGACAACGTTGTTCGTGAGCCTTCTGCAGGCTTATTCACTCAGATTTGTGATGAAACTAAAAAGTTATTTGCCTTCTCTAGTTTAAATACTTATAAAAAACGAGAATGGGACGTGTATCTTCCACAAAACCTGATGGATAGTGATCATGAAGACCAAGGTGGTACACGTCCATCCATGGGAAACCTAATCACTCGAAGCTTAAAAGTACCAGAAGTAGAGCGGTTAGGAAAAACAGGCGCAAGCAGTTTGTTCTACACCTTGGCAACCCGTACATAAAAGGAACTGTCGAAGCGCTTTCTTCAACTTTTTGGTAAATCCTCGATATTAAATCATCGCTTACCATTAAGTGTCATGGAAGATAAAATTCCCATCCTTACTTTATTAAAATATGAATGGAATTTTCTAGTACAAACGGTAGCATCAACTCCTAACATTGTGAAAGCTGCGAGCCCTGCGTTCTGCTTTCGCTTTACAGCCTAGTTGCCCTCCCGGCGGCGCGTGCGCCTACAAGCGCTGTGTTACTTAGATAGCTGTTTACCGATCTGGTCGTGAACTGCAACGCTATTATCTTCTACTACGTTACCGTACATAATGGCTCTAATGAAACCTTTAACGAATGTTCTTTTAGGAAAAGGCCAAATTTGGCTTAAATAAATATTGTTGGACATATATTCACACAGCGCCATCTCACCCTAAATTAAGCACAAAACTTGTATCATAGGTACTAGACAACGGATAAACATACCTACTTATAGGTACTATTTTGGTTTTTGAAAATACATATACCTATATCATACATAATAAATCCAGATCAATGTAAACAAACATGTAATACGCACACAAATATTTGCATTATGGGGAATCGAACCCGCGACCACTGGCGTCTGAGGCCGACACTGTTACCCCATAGCCAAAGTGGTCGTTTGAGATTGAGACATGTTTACCAATCTGATCGTGAACTGTAGCGCTCTTCTTATTTACAATTCTTACTCTCAACATTTTTAATTAAAAGCCGCATTTGGCTAATTTCCTGAATGACTAAAACTAACTTCGTTTCTAATTTCAAAACAAATACTTTTCAATACAAAGTTTGTGGTATGAGATACCATGTAGCGAACTAGAGGCGAACCTAAAATATAAAATGGTACACATAAAGATAAACGCCCAGATCCGGTACATAGTTTTACTTGTTCCGTGCGGGAATCGAACCCGAACCGCGACCATGATTGGCGTTGTAGCGTCTAGACCACTGTACCACGGAGACCGTCAAATGTGTCTTGCCGTGCCTAGGTCGAGCGTTCGCCACTTCTCGATACAATATATTCATCCTCATTTACACTTTTTTTAGTTTTTCACTTTAAGTTCCCTAGAGGGCGCTGTAGTCAATTTAACATATAATTTAACTTTATGTAGCCTATAACCAGCGGATAGTGAAGAGACTTCCAACGACACGTCATTTGTCCAATTATGATAAGCACCTAGTTTAGAAGTTCTGAGGGAACAGATGAACATCCATACCCACATACAAACATACACGTCAAAATCATAACCCTCCTTTTTGCTTCGCAGTCGGGTAAAAAGACAAGGGCTGACGCTGCGTCACGCACGCGTGTTCACGCGCTTGCTCACGGACGTACGGCACGTGCCACGCGCGCGTGTGTTGTGTGTGGCTAGTTCCCGCGCGTACATCGTTTTCGATTTTAATCGAAGTTTAGCCAAATGTTTATTGTTATATATTTTATGTATTTATATTTTATATATGTATATTTAATTATAAGTATGTATATGTATGTATTTTATGTAATATATCTATTCTATGTTAGTATGTTGTACGCACTTAATTTGTTTTTTTTTTATTTTTTTTATTTTTTTTTATAAGTGACTAAACCCGCGTTTGACCTCAATCTCACCTGATGGTAAGTGACGATGAGGTCGAAGATGAAAGCACACGGGTTTAGGAAGTAACTGGCTCTTTATACAATATTGCCGGAACACATTACCGCCGGAGCGGTAACATTTGGCGGCAGACTTTATATAAAGGGTGGTCGCTAGCCAGGCGGACCCAGAAGGGATCCTACCACCAAGCACTTGTTTTTTTTCTTTCTCATTTCCCAGCCTCAGGCTTGCTGGTAGAAATTGTCAATTTAGTTGTTTGTCAAACACACTAAAGAAATTTTACTAGCGAAACTGAATCACGCGACTCCACGTTGGTCCTAAAATCGCGTAAAACTGGTGTTACTAACATAATTGCCAAAGTTATTATTAATTTTTTTTTAAATTAGGACAAGACGTTTGATTGTGAAGACTAAGGTGGTAAGTACACGTCCATCCACGAGAAACCTATTCACTCGACGCTTAAAAGTATCAGCAGGGCTAGCATGCTACCGACGACAACGATAAATCGGGCCTTTTATCGATATTATCTTAGAATATGGTATTTAGTGTATGTAATTTATTAAGATTATGACATATTTGGTTCTGTGGTCTTAATCATGGTATCAAATCGAATAATTCTATCTATTATGGTGCGCATATTAGCTTACATGATAGGATAAAATAACAAAATAATATTTATCTTGTCGATTCGAGCCCTGCTGGACTACACTGCAGGGCTAGCATGCGACCTTCGAAAAAGACTCGAATCGACAGGATAAATATCATTTTATACTAGCTAACATGCACATTCCGTGCTTCGGAGGGCACGTTAAGCAGTCGGTCCCGGTTGCTGTATACTTGTATACAGTAGTCGTTAGGGTTTGTCAGAAACCGTATCGGCACCCTGAAAATTCTGACATCCACCACCCAGCACTGGGCCAGCTTGGTGGATTATGGCCTAAAACCTCCTCATCACCCAGGGGAGAGACTCATACCCTGCAGTGGGCTCATTACAAAGAGTTGTGATGATGATGATGATGATGATGAACATGCACACCATAATAGATAGAATTACTCGATTCGATACCATGATTAAGCCCACAGAATCAAAGATGCCATATTCTATATAAATAGGTTCATACTCTAAGAGCCATATTCTATGAAAATATCGATGTAAAGGCCCGATTTATCGTTGTCGATGATCTCATGATAGCCCCGTGGGTCAGGAAAAATAGACAGAAGCAGTTCAATTCAACCGTAGCGACCCGCATCAAAAAGGAACTGTCAAAGCACATAGTTCGATTTTTTTCAGCTACTTGCTAGTTAGGTACTGACGGGGACCACAAGCACAGCACAGATATCTACTGTAATTCAACTTCATACAAACGGACGAAACGCGAGCTACACCTACGCGGCTCTATCTCGGCATGCACACGGCTTGCGGCCAGTCGCGAGTGCCTGCATACCGAAATAATTGTTGATTGAGCTTTACGTTAATATTCTGATTATTTATACTTTAAAATTTAATACTACATCGAGGTGCAAGTGTTTTTCGGTCGCTTATTTATAAGACCGTTTTGTTATTCAAACGTAAATATGGTTGAATTAATAGTAGATATCTGTACTGTGCCACAAGGCTGAGGTCACTTTGGTAGTTAATTTTTCCTTGTAGTTTGCACCCTTTTCTTCTTCAAAGCAAGCAGGGCTATTCAAGATGCCCAACACTGATGAACCTTAACCTATTGAGCATTATACAGATACAAAATGATCTTCGTGAGAAGTTTAAATGGACATTTTAAACTCACACATACCGACTTCAAAAATACACCTTCTTAAAACTACTTAAGAACAGATTTTTCTTCATTTCTCTATGGATAATTCGCAGCGAATCTTGAGTAAATCTTCAGCAATCCTTAACTAGTTGCTGAAAATGATCAACTTTAAATAAAAAACATAATAAAATCCTTAAATCCGACGGCAAAAAATCGATTCTTCATCAAGAGGACGCCACCTATAGGCGTTAGCTATGAAACCAGCGAACGATCCAAAAGTTTTTTATACAGGGTGACTGGAGGACGTTATAGTTTGACGCCATACATGAAGAGAAACAATGAAATAAAAAATAAATATTAATTATTTACTGAGTAACCTTAACCGAATGTTAAAGAATTGATTACGCAACGCATTGTTACACTAGCGGTGGCAGCGATCCACGTGCCAGGTCATGTGCCGCGAGTGTCTCAGGCGTAAGTAAATTAAGTAGTAAGATTTTTTTTTATTTGTAGGAAATTTATTACATAATTGTAACCAGAATCAAGTATAGACTGCTCTCCTTCAGTATCTAAAATTTGTCACCAGTCATCCTGTATAGTGGGTACGTTTGTCTTCCATGCCACCTGAAGGGAAGTGCCCATGAAGACTCGTGTTACACGTACATCCACACGAAACTTATTCACTTAAAAGTGCTTCTAACAATTCATTAATTTAATTTAGGAAAATTATAAGTAGCTAAAAGTAATCTGGAAACAGACGGATATTCATACCCCTATATTAGGTGAAAATTGTATAATCTTTTTCCTTCGCTGAAGTCTGGTTCAGTAGCAAATTAAAAACTGCTTCCATGCTGGACTGGGAGCGAAAGAAAATCGTAGAATGTGCCAGCTGCTTCTCTTCCCGGGCATACTGTAAAATTCAGTTAAGGGACAGAGGTTTTAGAGGAGTTTTTGTGTCGACCTGCTAACCCCCTGTCACTACAATAGTCTCTCTTCCTCTTTATAATACCTCCAAATTTGTCAAACGTGACATCAGATGGTCTTGTAACCTCTGGTGTTTTGCCTACCCCATAAGGGATACAGGCGTGATGTTATGTATGTATTAAAAACTAGTAGGTACCTAGGTACCTACCTACCCAAGTATGATCATTTTGTAGCACGTCTATCAAAACCCTTTTTCAAGAACGTAAAGCGGGGTATCATGCTGAAAACATTATCCAATCCTTAAATCTGCAATCTTTTAAAAACTGCACAACTGTGGTCCAGATTTTACACATTTTTTGTTTCCTTTTTATTATTTTAGAATTCATTTACAAATATAATATCTGTTGACGTTTTTATATTAAGTAAAGCGTAGTCATTGAGTACATATGTAGTCAAATAAAATTTGAATCTATAGTTAACTACAGATTCAAATTTTATAACTATAGTTGTATGGAATGTTGACAACTATGGTCCAGGTTGAGACGTATGGCAATAGTTGCTTACTACGATCAATTTCACTATATTTGAGAGCTTTATTTTATAAAATACTGAGTACTCTAAGACAAAAACACAAATTTATGTCCAACTAGGTATTTTTTGTGCACTGAAAACAAAAGTTTTCAACACTCACAAAGCCCACGTAAACAAGTTCTTCTTGCGAACATCGAATGGCATCAATCCATGGCGCTACCTGTCAAATACCACGTAAAACTAATCTCTTCATGCCTTAAGCAAACGAAATAGTACAAAACAATAAAGTAGATGTCGTTTCCTACCGCAACAAAAGGGTTTTTGTTCGTTGAGATCGGTGGACCATAGTTGAGACCCTGGACCATATGGACCCTGGACTTGTGCCACCTTGCCGGAAACAAATGTCATCCACAACCATATCGTTCAACCCGTTGATTGTTGTCTGTCTGCTGAAAATTGGGCCTCTCAGATTTGTGTCACTGTTCAAAGACGCGGTGGGCAGTTGAACGATGTCATAATCAAAACAAAATGGCATGAATAGGTCTTTCAAATAAAATAATAATTTCGTTAACATCTCGCACACAGCCTGTTTTATTCCATTTTGAAATCGGCCCGTCCTTAATGAAAGACCCTATGAAAAAAAGGATATTTACAATCACAAAACTAAATGGAAGTAAGTAGGAAAATGTAATTGAAAGGCGGGCAGTCCTATCGCATGTGAACGTACCGCGGCGTTGCACGCTGTAGGCATTTATTTCAAAGATGCTCCCGAGTTGAATTGAAATACTGTAGATAAAATTACCGTGCCTGCATCTATGCTGCATATTTGCGCGCTTGCTAGGGAATCAAAGCTATAGACTACGTACTTCCCATTGTATCCACAAAATCATGAAATTAATCAAAAAGTGAGATTTTACAGTAGGTACCAATAAAGATAAAACGCACTCGGTGCGTCATGTCAGTCCAACTCGCACGTGACCATTTCTTTTCTGGTCTACCTAAAGTTGTTTTCATAAAATATGTCCCATGCATTCCTCTTATGTCAAACACAGGGTTTATTATCGCTCAAATCGCAGAACTTCTTTGATCACAAGGAGTATACCTAGCTAATGTTTCGACAAAAACAATATAGGTGCTAAGGTCAATTTTTAAAAAAAGTAGTAAAATACAAAAAATACCTAATTTGTTCATTTTAGACACCGTTATATCAACACCAGAAACTTGTTTTTTTATTCTTAATAAGAATATACATATAGTAAGTAGGTACATACAAAAAAATACTAACTTTATACTAGGTAAGTAGGTACCTGTTTATAGGTAAAATATATGCCTATCAAAAAAAATATACAGTAAGAAAATTTCTCGTAGCAGGAAGCAATACTTAATCCTTGTTGGTGTCCAAATATTTAAAGACCTCTAATAACAACTAAGTACCTACCTATATACTTTGTAAGGTACTTAAAGTTAGAAATAAGTCTCATAATAAGTCATTTACATACCTACGTGGCAATAATAGCTATAGTGCATTGCCAAATGCATGAAAACACAGTTTTGAATAAATCAATAACTACCTTTCATAGCCGTAAATAAAATAAGATAGGTGTTACAACCAACCTTGTAAAGGTAATTCTGCTCCTTATTACTGTTTAATTCTAAAGAAAATCATAATCGAACTTACAAATATTTCACTTGGCCTAAGTATATAAATTCAATTCACTTTGCTAATTAAATTGGAATTGAATATGTATGTATGTATTAGTACAATCCCCAATATGACACAACAACAAAAGCCTTGCTAGAGCTTTACACTTTGCCGCATTGAATGGTTTTAGGAAAGCGCCATCTTCAATTTTTCGGTGAAACCAACAGGACCCCTGCAGCCTCCGCAATTTTCTTCTTTCAAAGGATTTAAATAAGGAATATAAAACCAAATGGATTTAAATCATGATGCAAATCATATATAAGCGAATAAAATTATGATACGAAACCTTAATTTTAATATAAATACATTTAAAATTAAACTTTCTATATTTATAATGGAGTTTACGCTAAATAATAGCAACACAGCGTAGCGATTTTCCTCTAGTTTTCCAAGTCGCCACCCTAAATTAAACAGGTCAATCAAGGAAATTCGAGTGTAATCGGCAAAAAAACATATTTTTACACAATTTTTGCGCAAAATGATTGCCAAAAGCTTTGGATAAATGTTTAAAATAGTCTTTTGATAGATCCATAAGTGCTAGTGAAGAGTAAATGAAGTGCAACTACTAAAATACCGTGAAATAGTACCAGTGCAGTAATCGGAATATGTCAAGATTATTTAATTTTTACAACCAACCAGTCATTTGTTTCAATTATTATGGCTTACCATTGTAAATATGGATCCTTATACGCAGTTTATTTGCGAATTTACATAAAAATTGGCAGTTTTAACATTTGACCCAATTCCCATTGCCGTGTGCGTTGACCTATGGATATGAATGCGGACTACAGCAACATGATGTTATTTTTAGGACACAGCTTTGCAGATAATTAAGTATTTATAAATGCCGTTTGTGGAAACTTCAAATTTATGGACTTCCTTGACGTCATCTTGTGAGAAATTGGTAAAATGTAAGTTCTTTGTTTGTAATGCCATACCTATTTCGAAGAATTGACTATAAATTGTTAGGTATTTACTTTAAAATGAATCTTTCAAATTTCTATAAAAACGATATTCTTTACTTTTCAGATAAAAACAACATCCATGTAAAACACTAAGTCCCTATATTCTCTCTCAGTGCCAAAATGAATATGGATTGCCAATTACCCATAAGTAGAATTTAAAATCGTAGGTGTTGAATCATACGACTTCCTTTATGGGATCAATTTACTCATAGCGACTGTCATATCCCCATTTTATTAATAAAAAACCAAGATATATAGAAATGATGATGATTGATCCTAAAATACAGGTTGTGATAGTTGCAGCATGAAGCTACTGTCCAATGTGCCAAAATATTATTAAATAATCACATATCTTCCCATGAAAATGCATTCTAAAATTAAATGTTTTTAACCACTGTGGTTGCTGAGTACAATGGTTACTTAAAAATGGTTAAGATGAAGTAAGAATGAAAGAGGCAATATGTTTTATGTTCACTGAATCGCAATAAGCGGTGTCAAAGATCCTGGGCCTTATGCCCTAAGGCCGGGTGCGACTCGGTAGTGATGAAGAAGCAAAATGTTCGCACTCTATCTTTGATTGTGTGTACATTTACTTACCTGCTGGTTGGAGCTGCTGTTTTTGATGCCCTTGAGTCTACCACTGAGAAGAATAGATTTGAAGTCTTGCAAGGTAAAATAGCTTTAATTCTACCAGCATGTCCTTTTTTTAATAGTTGCTCATCTTTTATGATATTTTCACATTAGGAAAAAAATTTAAATGCATGTTCTGGAAAGGAAATTGAATTAACATTCCTTAGTGTTTTTTTGTCTGCGAATTATGCTATCTTCAACGACCAACTCATACATTTTTTTCTGCGCCACAAGGTCCAGGGTTCAAATCTTGGCGTAAATATTAAAGAAGCTAAAAATATGCTATCATATAAAAATATATTCATAACCATAATTAACCTTAATATATTTTGTCTTGTAAAAAATATTCTTTATTATAAGAATGCTAAATAACATATTATAACACTCTTCAAAGTCTAAATAAATAACAGAAAAAATTACTAAGCTAGAAACATGTACATGTACATTTATAATATGTATATTTATTTCATAAAATAATTTTCACAAAATTCTACTTTAACGACTTATAAGTATGAATGAGTATTCTAAGGCCTTCGGTCAGCCATTATTAATAAGGCTATCAGTGATTAACACAGATATTACAGAGATATTAGGTAAAATGTTCATTAACATTAATTTATTTACAATAAATGCATGTTAATATTGATGATTAATTTAAATAATAACAGTTGGTTAATTATGCAACACAAACTAACATTCAGAGAACTTAACAGAGAAATAACATTCCAAATCTTAATGTTCATGAATGAGTCAAAGATAAAAAAGGAGGTATTGAAAAAAAACAGTAACAAGCAAATTTTATTGATATGAGTAAAGATACCATATACATTTGGAATAATATATGTACTATGTGTATAAAAGGCTCAATTTACAATTATTGTAATTTACAATTTACAACACAAACAATAGCTGTGACACATTAAAAAATAGGAGAATTTAGGTTTCTCTTATTTTCTTATTTATTTTGATTTTGCAATTTTTAGTACAGTTATAAGACAAAAATCCATAATTACCATCTGAGACTATTGGCTGCAGAGCTAGGGGTGGTAGGTCCCATATTGCCAAATGTGTACTAGGTTTTAGAGCACTAAAATGAAAAAATATCTAAAACATACCATATTTATATTTAATTAAGGATATTTATAATCTTTTCCAGCAATTGAAGGCATGATAATTCGCAAATACAACATAACAGAAGAGGATTTCCGTGTAATGGAGACTGTTGTGTTGAAATCAGAGCCGCATAAGGCTGGACAGCAATGGAAGTTCACCGGGGCATTCTATTATGCTACAACTGTACTCACAACTATTGGTATGTACTGTACATGTGCTAAATCATTTGATTCAGAAAAAAAGTTACCAGAATGTTAATTTATTATCATTAGTGATACCTACAGGTTACAGAGACAAATAGTAACCTTATCATTAACAGATGATCTCTTCCAGGAAATCATAAATATTTAATAAATATACCATAAATGGTTGGTTGTTGATTAATCTGTTATCATATATCAAGAAAACAGAATTTCTGTAGAAAATGTAGTTCTTTTGCAACTCATTTTATCTGTTTTTATATCTGCATCTTTCTATGTGCTTCAATTCTAAGACATAATATAATCAACGAACGCAGATCATTAGAAAACCCGACTTCACATCAAAACTTTGGTTGAATTATAATGTCATCAATGTAAACATTCTCCGAATTCATACATATTTTTTCAAAAATTTTAAATGATCCATGAAGTACTCAATCGATTTCGATGAAATTTATATGGGACCAACTCTGAAGGTATCTTCTATCATATGAAACAAAAATTTTCAAAATCGATTCATTATTGTCCGAAATGTCGTGTAACAAAGAACAAAATAAACATACACACAAATTGAGGACCTCCTCCTTTTTTTGGAAGTCGGTTGATAAAATGATCATTTATTCATACATAAGCAGACTCAATCCATATACAACTTAAATTCTTTGTTGATTAATTAATAGATTTGCATCCCTTAATCCTAATCATCAAAATATTCTAGAGCCATGGAAGAGCTTTTGTCAAAACATGAAATAAATAATTTAAGAAGTAAAAGTTCACTCCACAGCTGTTGTTGTGTGTTTGTGTTTATAGGTATGTGGTAGGTATATAAATATTTGAGTAACGTCATATTTTAACGTAACTTAATAAGTGTAAGAACTAAAACGCGGCTTTGCCTTTTGCCTAGTTTAGGCAATAATAAAATATTATCTTTCAGAAGATCGCCATTTTGAATTTAGTGTAACGTCGTAGTCTACCATCGGACGATGTGTACCTAATTCATTTGTCAAATTATGAAAAGTTGTTTTAAAGCTTCGCGGGATGCGATGCTTATAACTGTATGTGTGCGAGTTAATCTTTTAGCTTCAACGAAGTCAGTAATAATATAATAATCTAGACGATCTTATAACTTTATCACAAGAATACTTGTTTTTGTTATCGTCAACATTGCCATTGCTCTTTGCTAGGCGCTAGTTATACTTGATTTGAAATACCTACTTTAGGTTCGTATTTTTTTGCATGACCCTTTTGGTACCGACAGCGTACTAAGGGCCAAGGCTGCGTAACGCGTGTCTACGTACCTACGCGCGTACGGCACGCTTGATGCAATTTCGATATTAAATGCAATGTTTCCAAATTGGAATATTTAATAAACACTATACCACAACGTAGCTAAAATTATGCAGGTATCGATTAAAATTTCAAAAAATTACAATAAGCTTAATTAATGGCGCAAAAAATGTTTAAGTTTAATATAAACGGAAACCGGCATGCAAAGTCGCCTTTACATTTCTCCATTTTTGACATGTTTGTTACTGTCAAAGCTGTCATCTGTCTTGTCATTTGATACAAACCTGTCACTTGAAATTGGAAGGAATGGAATTGCTATGTACGGTGAAGCTATTTTCAATAGATCGCATTTTTAATACGATTTATTTCTGAAATTGAGTGATTACTATTTGTTTGGATACATATTCTCTTCAATAAATCCTTGTGCTCACATTCTAGCCCCATATAAAAAAAGAAACGGAAACATATCCTTTCATTAGTGTGCTTGTACAATGGATTTTTGACAATGGACAATGGAATTTAATTGTCGTGTCAATGGAATTAATCGCTTACTATTGGGCTAAAATTCGATTAAAATCGATGTACGGGCGTGTACCTACACGTGAGTGCTATTCACGTCCCAAGCGCGCGTGGCGTAAGTACATCCGTACCTGTAAACTTTTTTTTTTATGAATACGCCCGTAGGCAGCGTGACTCTGCGTAGGCCCTAAGAAAAGTCCTGCTGTTCTTTGATAAGCGTATCATTGAAGGCGACCAATTTGAGAGAGGTGACTCGTTCAGGCGCCGTGGTTACTGTGTGTATCTTACGATATCACAGGTTAAGCAACGTTCGGCGCGGTCGCTACTTGGATGGGTGACCGCCGACCATTCGTTTCTCACGGCGACTTCCGTGCTTCGGAGGGCACGTTAAGCTGTCGGTCCCGGGTGCTGTATACTTGTATACAGTAGTCGTTAGGGTTTGTCAGAAGCCATATCGGCACCCTGAAAATTCTGACATCCACCACCCAGCACTGGGCCAGCTCGGTGGATTATGGCCTAAACCTCCTCGTCACCCAGAGGAGAGACTCATGCCCTGCAGTGGGCCCATTACACGGAGTTGTGATGAGGATGATGATGACTCGTTCAGGGATGGATTTCGTGGCGTTCTTGGCTTAAGGGAACCACAATCCAAAACTCTTGTGTGTAGGTATATTTTTTATATGAAGGATGGTTATGGTCTAGACGGACCCTGCATGGGATTACTCGAATTAGTTGCCTTTTATAACACGCTTAACAAGGAGCCGACCCTATTTTAAGCTGACCCTACGCGACCATAATAAAACTACTTTCAAGTAGGTATTTTTGGCCTCCTCCTTTTTGAATTTTGGCTAATATTCAGAATGATGACAGCTGTAAACCTTTCTTCAAAAATTACAAAATTCTCAGCCTACCATGCATTTACATACTTGAAGCATGCAAATTCGTCTGAAATCATCCCGAATTGTATAAGAAGCGCGACGAAGCGGAAAGTAAATACACCCTTAGACCCTCCCGGAAAAATAAATTATTACAACCAATGTCCCATTCAAAAATAAATTCATCTGGTCCTTTATCTATATCTATAAAGCTATTTAATCATTTGCCGAAATATATCAAACATGAAACCAATGACAATAGATTCACGCTCTTACTAAAACAACTCCCAATAAAAAAATGTTATTACACGACCAATGAATACTTAATTGACAAATTTAAATGAATAAGACACAAATGTATAAGTTAATTGACGAATATTTTTTGTATCTAAACAATATATCTAATTTAAAATGAATACAAATGTCCTCTCCCGCATTGCAATACCTAAATTAGGTGCATAATTTTACTTTTTATTATTGTAAATTAACTATTATTATAAACTGCCACCTGTAAAATTATGTTTGCAATAAAGTATTGAGTATTGAAGTCCTTAGAAATTTAATATTGTAATTTTCATCATCAGGTTACGGGCACTCAACTCCTGCAACGATAGGAGGCAAGTTGTTCACCATGTTCTATGCCATCGTCGGGATACCCCTTGGCCTGATCATGTTCCAGAGTATCGGTGAACGTGTTAACAGGCTTAGCAGGTAACTTTTATACTTATCCTATTATTCGGTCTTTATTCCCCAAGTTGGGCTCACAGGGGTCACATGACCTCTCAAAATCATAAACCTCAAATTGAAAATCCAAGGAAAATGTACATCATACATAACTTCACGCCTGTATCCCTTTGAAGTAGGTAGAGACAAGGGAACTCCAATTGCTACGATCCAGACATATCTCTTTCGCTTCCTACACGTTCATTAATCTTTTCATAAATGATTGCCAGTTACGGGTACTTTTAACTAGGCCCTTTTTAAGTATGTCGCCGATTTGATCGGAATAAAAGTACTTACCACCAAATATAACAATTTAAATTATAAATGAAGAATTTGAATTTGAAAAAAAAAAATTGAATTTGAAAGAGAAGAGACGCTAGAGAAAAGCCTCAGTTCCCGTAATCCTTAAATTCATGACATCAAATATGGTCATAAAGATTAAGGTGCAGCGCAGACGGCACACTTTTTGTGCGATCGAGTCTTCGGCGCCGGACCGCAGACTCGATCGCACAAAAAGATTTTAGTTATTAGTAAAAATCGGTGGTTAACTATTTTTCTTTTTATTCTCAAATTTTGTAACTGGATGTCAATTTGCAACCGAAAGGAGCCGGAAACTAGTGCTAATTATTTAGTTTGTAAGCCTTTTATACAAAAGTTTGTCAAATTATTGTGCGCCGGACTTTTTGCGCGTCGTGTGCGTTACTGCATATATTTGCATAGGTTCTATTTTCACAGACTAAAAAGTGCGTCACGAATAGTCTGTCGTCTGCGCAGCGCCTAAAACAAGTGCCTAAGTATAACAGATTGCTATGGTAGACGACGACCACTTTGGCGATGGGGTAAACCCATTAAACCTGTCTGCCTCAGACGCCAGTGGTTGCGGGTTCCATTCCCGCACGGAACAAGAAAAAACAAAATGTTCCGTGTCTGTTTATCTATTTATGTATTTATATTCTAGGTTCCCCCCTAGTTCGCTACATGGTATCCCATATCACAAGCTATGCTTACTTTGGGGCCATGTAGTTGGTGTGATTGTCGGGGGATTTGATTTTATTTATTTTAGATTAAGGATCGTTTGTAACCTACCTACCATTCAAACTATAATATTATGTTGATTATGTGCAATCAATTTGTATACTGTTAAACGTTTAAATTACTCGAGGAATTTTTCTTTTAGCGACTTCTCCGAAACAGTAGTGACTCCCTCCAAAATTTCATCCCGCAACCGCGCCTGGTCTAAATTTATTTAGACCAGTAGTACCTGTAGTACCCGGCTTCTCTCGGGTTCAGTTTTTTTTTTGAAAGTTGAAAATGGTTCTTGGCGACTTCGTCTTTGCAATTTTAATATAAATTTTTAAGAATTTAAAAAATCTTTACAGTTTGTCTAGTATAATAAAAATATACACTGAGACTGGTGCAACCCAAATTAAAATCATAATTGATTATATCCAAAGGTACATATAAAAGTGATACACATTCCCCTTTTTATACTTTTTGCTTGGTGGTAGGATCCCTTCTGGGTCCGCCTGGCTAGCGACCACCCTTTATATAAAGTCTGCCGCCAAATGTTACCGCTCCGGCGGTAATGTGTTCCGGCAATATTGTATAAAGAGCCAGTTCCTTCCTAAACCCGTGCGCTTTCATCTTCGACCTCATCGTCACTTACCATCAGGTGAGATTGAGGTCAAACGCGGGTTTAGTCACTTATAAAAAAAAAAAAAACTTAACATGTGAAATTACCTATAAAATTTACAGCTCTAAAAATCTGAATTTAAAAAAAAATCGAAAGAAACTTTTCTTCCATGCTGGACTGGGAGCAAAGGAAAAACATAGAATGTCCAGCTGCTTCTCTTCTCGGGCATACTGTAAAAGTCAGTTAAGGGTCAGAGGTTTTGTTGGAGGATCCTTGTGGGTGATAGACTGACCCCCTGTCACTGCAATAGCCTCTCTCCATTATAATGCCTCCAAATTTGTCAAACGTGACATCAGATGGTTTTATAACCTCTGGTGTTCTGCCTACCCCATAAGGGATAAAGGCGTGAAGTTATGTATGTATGGAAGAAACTTTTTACAGCCCTTCACAGCATTGCACAATCTTCTTTTTTTTAATGACCAAACTTTTCAAATTCAATATAAGTTCAGAAGTGCTTTGCAGCCTGCACTTTAACTGTATGCTGAGAGTGATACCTAATTTCTTCTTCTACCTGCTACCATCACACCTAGCAAAACCAAACGAAGAAATACTAAAAAAACATATAAGGAGGTGGATTTGAATTAAAGCAAACTATGTTAATTTTGGTTTCTCATTTAGCTGTTGTAAAATATAACATTATCAGTCATATCAATTATTTTTTATCTTAATATATAAAATTCTCGTGTCACAGTTTTCGTTGCCATACTCCTCCGAAACGGCTTGACCGATTTTGATGAAATTTTTTGTGCTTATCCGGTATCTATGAGAATCGGCCATCATCTATTTTTTTTTTATGGCAGAACAACGTTTGCCGGTTCAGCTAGTTACTTATAGATTCAAAAAGGGTATTTTACAGTTATATCTTCAATATTAGATTTAATACAGGTATTTATTACTCTATGGTAGATCAGTATTTGAAATAAAATGTATAATGTATCAATTATTTCCCAATTAATAAATTATGATTAAGTTAGAATCAGTTATCACACACTCGAAAAATATTTGAATTTCTACATAATTGTAAAGATCGTTAAGATATAAATTAGCTATAAAGGTATTACTAAAAATAAAAATAAACTTGATCCTTTTTTATTCTACTATATTGACCTATAAATTTTAAAATTCCAGTGTAATAATAACTTCAATCAAGCGAGCCATGAACTGCAAGCATACCAACGCTTCTGAGGTGGATCTCATCTGTGTGGTGACAACTCTATCATCTCTTACAATTGCTGGGGGAGCCGCTGCCTTCTCCAAGTTCGAAGGATGGAGCTACTTTGACAGTGTTTACTACTGCTTCATCACTTTGACTACTATTGGTAAGAAGGCTTTTATCTATTTATATTATCAATAATAAATCATTATTTTCAATCAGCAAACACATTACATGATTTTATACAAAAATATAGACAATATAAGCTGTAGCGATTTCAGGCAACCCGTTTGCAAAATTATTAAAAAAACAGCAGTGCGATCACAGAACTTTATCGAATCGTATATTAACGAATGTTTACGAATGCTCGTATAGTAAGGAGTCGGTTGCAAGTTTTGAGTAACATTGTAATTTTTTATTTTACAGATATTTATGAGTACAACATGTTTACAAACATTCAAAATTAACAAGGCACACATTTATTTAAGCTGGCCTTGCGGCAATGGATAGATTTCATTTTTTTCTTAAAAACCGTCTCCATACTATACAAACATTCGTTAACAAACGATTCGATAAAGTTCTGTGCTCGCACTGCAGTCCAGTTAAAACAGGGAAGGGCTTTCAAAATATAGCAGGGCTTTCAAAATATAGCAGTATCTTAATGTAATTATATTAGTGTATTTAATGATTACAATATAAATACCTTCACAATACGTTAAAATACTTATAATTTTATAGATTTAACCCGCTTTACATGACCATGAAGGTGACATGGTCATGTTTGACCAAACCTTCGTTCTTTAAAATAAAGATTAAAAAAAAAAAAAAACCCGCTTTACATTCTAATACGGGTATTCTTAATTTGGGGTATGTCCTAATATTTGTGTGCAAAATTTTACTGCAGTCCGTTAAGCAGAGTTAGCCAGTAAAAGTAATTAACAATTATTCATCTTATAAACAAAATTCACATTGTTAATAAACTAGATTAAGCCAAGTATATATTTAATACTAAATCTATAACATAAGGTGTTGTATATTCTAATAATTATGCTTAATCCCACTTTTTAACAAGGAAAAGAACAGAAAGGAGATTATTTTAGTTTATCAACTTATTTGAAATTTAATTGAATGCATTTATTCAGTAAAACAGACTTTCATAGGTATTTATTATAATAAAGTGGCAGCAAGTTGCTATTATCTTAAATTTTACTATAGTATGTGACTAATTACTACTTACTAGGCTGTAATAATAATGAAGTAAAAGCAAAGCATTTTTCACAAAAACATAATATGATTAATATTTGTTAGATTAATACTTATTCAGGATTAAAAATCTTTAAAACACAGTAGGTGCAGTGGCAGTAGGTAATATTGTCATACCTACCAGGTTCGTTAATTATAATTAAAGAAGTGTTCACAGTAAGCCATTGTTCTATTTAACTAAACTTACCCAAATATATCTCAAACTATGTTATTTTATTATGTTTAAATAGTGTTATATATAATTTTGGCAGCAGTATCTTTAAATTATATATATTTTTATAGGCACACAAAAATATTATGTTTATAGAGTATTTATATAAATATGATTATACTGTTTTAGTTGAAAATCCTCATATTTTTTGAACAGATCCGTTGTATTTAAAATATTTCATCTACGTCCGAGGTCACAGACAGTATAATGAAGTATATATATAACTATACATATAACATTTATTATTATATGTATAGGTACTACATAATAATTGGCTGGTAGATAACAATATATTGTGTGGTTAGGCATTTTCTAACATTTCTCTGCGTGTAAACAGTTAACTTAATGGTGTCATCTGTTGGTTATTACTGTAAGCTACATACCATATTAAAAAAATACCATTGTTTGCTTTCATTCACAACATGAATCTTAACACAAGCCCAACTCACACTATCTATTATTTTATTCTTAAAACTCCACTATAATTTGATATATACATATAAATAAATCATAACTATGTGCTTATTTCGTACAAACTACTTATAAATGAAAATTCTTACAAAATAAATACCTATAGACAACAATCTACTACATACACACAACTAACTATATTATTATCAATCATGAACAGGCGATAAACATCTATAGTAAAATATTGACAGCTACCACTAGATGTCGCTACTTGTATATTAAATCGCGCAAGACCTTTTCTAAATCATGCAATGACCCTCCTCAAGTTCCATATTTCCGTTATCGCTTCTCGGCCTTTTGGCTAAGATCAAAGTGTAGTATCTGTTCTTTTCAGCTTAATATCTGAAAGTTCCCTCATTGAGGGACCAGTATATTAAACTGATTTTTGTAAATCGACGGGATGTTCGGGGCTCGCTCCACTCCCGTCACGGGTCGGCCCGGCATTGCTTGCAGTGCCGCCGGGATCGGCCCACTTTATTCACTAAAATTAGTATCTTAAATAAAAACTTCTTGATCATTATCTATCACATCTACGTACCTATAGCTCACTGAGCTATAATAGGTAAGGTAAAGAAGATGTGATGAGCTAAGCTCAGTAAACTAGTACGACCTTTGTTAATTTGTTTTCTTTAAAAATTATGAATATGTGATTGGTTTTATTTGTCAACGCACGTCGCTAATTGGCTCGGCAACGCACAATAACTATAACTAACATCATTGGCCGTTGAATCGTACATTTACGAACCTGAGAGAGTTGTCGTAATTAGTGGTCGATTCATGTAGAAGGTAGCAATGAAAGATATGAATATTTTTACTTTGCATATTTCTATATTTTGTTTATGATGCAGACAAAAAGTCTACGTTCATAATTTGATGACCGGGTGTTGTACCTAGTGGTGACATAAATAGCCTTCAAGGTACTGGGTCCGAATCCCAGTTACATTAGATATTTTTGTAATGAATGAAGACAGATATGAGCCAAGGGTGATTATACAGTCCATCTTAAAAGAGTAGACAAAAAATAAGGGTGCCACTGTCGTCTAACTGTATCCCCCATACTATATAATAATTGGTTTTCATTCTTAAAAATTATTAATTTTATTATTGGCATTAATGTTTGGTGATGATTCTAAGCTAACTTAGTACAAATAACCACTTTACATCACAACTTGTGGTTAAATCTTACTTCAAACGAGAGATAAATATTGGATTATTTTACACTCACATTTTCGCAAGTTTATCACTTTGCGACGTCTCGTGGTAAATTTACAAACTTACGGATATCCATTCGTAAGATTCTAAACGGTTCGACCAATCACAGCAGACCTTTTAATTTTACGCTTTTTTTTAAATGCGGAAATAATAAACTTCTCACTGATTGGCTAAGGAGACAAACAATTACAAAATTTGGCTTGTCAACACTAATGGTTTATGTGTGGCCTATTTGCAACCTAACTGCTCCTCCTCGCTGCGCTCTTCGTTGCACCAAACCGTTCCGTCTAGGTCTACTGCGGGGCTAGCATGCGAGCGTCGGCAACGATAAGTCGGACCTTTTATCGATATTTTCTTAGAACACGGTACTTATTATATGTAATTTATTAAGAATGTGACAACTCGAGTAATTCTATCTATTATGGTGCGCATATTAGCTTTCAAAATAGGATAAAATAACAAAATAAAATTTATCTTGTCGATTCGAGTATTTGTCGTGGTTGCATGCTAGCCCTGCTGGTGCATTTGTTTTTTAAATTTGAGCACGTGAACTTTTCAACCAATCAGAGCTTACTTATTATTTTACGCGTGAGTTCGGTAAGTTATCAATTTGCGAAAATATGGGCGTCAAACAATACAATTTGTCTTCCGTTTAGAATGTTATGAAAGTTTATAAATTTCCTTTACGGAATTTAGTTTTTTCCGGTGACACATCATATAAATAAAATATATACAGGGTGACAGGTGGGTCACTTTTGAAATTCAAGGATGTGATAGTTTGAGATCATACATGAAGAGAACAAATAAAACTGGTGATAAATTTTAGATACTGAAGGACAGCTCTCTGTTCAATTCTGATCGTAATTATGTAATAAAAGTAGGTACTTAATTTTTCACTAGCATTTCCCCATAAATAAATACAACTATGTTAATATTTACTTTACATACAACTGAGTCGATCGCGGCACGTGACCTGGCATGACAACGCTAGCGTAACCATGCGTTGCGTAATCAATTCTTTAACTTTTGCTTAAGTTTACTCAGTAAATTATTAATATTTATTATATTTTTTCTCTTTATGTATGATCTCAAACTATCACGTCCTTGAATTTCAAAAGTGACCCACCAGTCACCCTGTATATTATAAATGCGGAAGATTGTAACGTAATGTTTATTATTACTCTTTCACGCAAAAAACTACTAAACGGATTTGGATTAAACTTGGCACAGGAATAGATTATTACCTGGAATAATCAACGAATGCAGAGCATTAAAAAAATCGAGTTCACGTCAAAACTTTGGCTGAGTTATAATGTTATCAACATAAACATTCTCCGAAATCATACATATGTTTTCAAAAATTTGAAATTTTCAATGAAGTACTCCACCGATTTCGATGAAATTTATATGGGAATTTTCAACATCGATTCATAATTGTCCGAAATATTGTGTAACAAAGACACAAAAAAAAAACATCGGTTGATAATAATTAGAGAAATTAACGTAGCCTATAAATTATTTATAGGCTACGTTAATTTTCTCCCTGCATTCACACATAAACGGGAACTACGCGGGTGAAACTAGTGGGCGCAGCTAGTAAAATTATGAAACAAGAGTTAAGCGTTGATAATAAAATATTTATTTTTTAAATTAGTCGACCAACATATCAAAATCTAAATACTAGACAACAAACATATTTTCATCTAATGCCCCAGGAGAATCTTGCCGAGAAGTAGGTAATAGACAGACAGGAATCTTCCAATTCTGATTCAAATCTTCCAACTCACTGCTACTGCTGCTATTCTCACCGACTCTTATAATTATTTTTTCTATATTTTGATACAGCCTGGGGCCTTATTCAATGTAAACCATTTAATTTTTTTTTGACATGGTCAAAATCGTCTAATTCTTTTCATGGTCTTCCCTATTTCTATTTTTTACAGAAGCACTGAATTTTCTTTTAGTTTTGGATCCTTCCGAAACTATGTTGCACACTCTCGGATTTACCCGAAAATAATAATTGTATTATTAAACTAGCTGCTGCCCGCGACGTCGTCTGCGTGAACGCTATGCAGCACCAAACGCACCTACGATTATAACACTGCTAGCGTGATAATATGTAGCCTATATGTTGACCCGACTTCTTAACTATCTTCATGCCAAATTTGAAGTAAATCCATGCAGTACTTTTTGAGTTTATCCCGGAAAGACAAACAGACAAAAATTCTAAAAACTATATTTTTTGTTTCTGTTTCGATTGTAGATCATACCCCAAGTATTCTTTTAAAAAAATATTCAATGTACAGTTTTGACTTTCCTACCATTTTATTATATGTATAGATATCTAAACCAGTCACACGCACTATAAATTTGTGTTCTATTTTCATAACCTCAACTGTAAATATCAAAGTAAATATTTCATGATATGATCACTCTTAGACATTTTTATTTAAAGGAGCGCTAAGTGACATAAAAGTACTACATTAATTTATAACTTGCCAGTCAGATCCGCTGTTCAATTATAAACGACTTCCACCCGTGTGAGCAATCTGTCGGCTTGGAATTCGAAATTGGAATAAAAACTTTGTACATCACTTCACGAGTGCTGCTGCGGATTGTTTTTTCATTTTTCAAATGTTTACATCAAGTTTTTGGATAAAAACTAGAATTTAACAAGAATTCAAATAAAACCAAACAAGTTTTACATTACAATGACTAGCAAGTGACAAGATTGACTAATTAATTTTTAATTTATTTACGGCATGGATACATGTCCTTAAGCCTATCTTATTTATAAAATAACATTAATTAAATTTTCTCAACACTGGTTACTATACATTTATACAAACTTTTTAAAAATATTGGTTTAGGTAAAAGTTCTTGTATTACAAGATTGACTTTTAATGAAGTGTTACCAGTCACAGAATATACTTAGTTCCACAAACATAAATTTCTACTCTTTTTAGACGGACTGTATGTATATTTAAATTTATTTTTATTAAAAAATATGTATATTACTTATACATTTGTATATTGTTCTTAAGTTTAATATCTGTTTAGTATCCATAACACAAATTCTTCGATGAACTTAATATAAGCTGCATAGTGAAATATTTATTAATTGATTTAATCTTTATAACTCTAAAATCTATTGAATGCTGCCAAATGAAATTCTTTGAGTCTTGGCTAAATATTTTACGACTAACTACGTATTCGTCTATCTTCCAAAACCATTTTCTCAGCATTCTGAAGCAGCATTAATTTTGCAAACAGAATGCACAAATATTTTTTACTTCAAATTATAAACATTTGAAAATTACACTTATTTCATCGGGCATAACACCAGCCCCGTAGAAGTAGTTGTTCCATGTTTTACTTATAAAAACCTGACTTTGGTATTGTACGGGTCTATTTACACGTTATAACTAAATCTTGCATTTTATTATGTAGGTGCAATCAATTTATTAATTATTTTATAGCACAAATCGGCGTTGTTTATATTTGAATAATACGGTCCATGACATATGCTGCCAATTACGAACTAAACACGGAAACACCCTAATCAACTGAATCAATTTAACTGAATTTTCTTTGCGCCATTTTCAAGCGCTAGTTACTCTTCCATGTATTCGCCTTGACTGCTTATAGCTATATTCATTTCATATTTATATTTAGGAATTCCTATTCTATATTAATTAAGATTTTTTAAACTATTGTATTTAAAAAATCTTTACCTGGAATAATCAACGAATATAACTCACCAGTACATATACAAGTGAATTACATAAGTACATTCATACAAAATTGTAAAGGTAGTTTTTTAAAATAATTTATTGCTATTTCACAAATATAAACATAAATCTAAAACATATTAGGCAAATTTATATTACAAATTGCTAGAGCTTGACAAACTTAGGGGCAATGCTGCGTCATGCGCGTGGAAAAATACAGGGTTGAGTTAATCACCAGCCAAATTTAAATGTTATTTTAATGCATATTTATTTTAGTAACGCTCGTAGATAAAAAAAGATATTGCACCACTAACTCTTTCACAAATAGTCGCTGTTGATAAACACAGCTACTACTACGCGGCATTTCATTGTTATTACTACGACGTAGTACTACAAGATGTTTTGTAGAAGCGCGTAGTCGTCTTTATTTTAATGGTACTCATTCATTATGGAGACTGACCATGCTTTGCTTAATATGTTATGGAATATATTAATTTTCTTGTAAAAAATTACATATACCTTTTTTCGCAAAACTCGATCCTATAAATGTATGATGTTCGTTAATATAAATGATACTTATTGAGTAAACAATTTGGCCGGTTACTAATAAACAACCCTGTATAAATTATACGCGATAATAAAATCGGTTTAAAAGTGTTTTATTTTAGATAATGAATCGTGAAAGCTTAAAACATTGTTACTGTAGATTTTATACTCCCTTATACTAGATGGCGCTGTCTGTCTATTAAAGCGCGCAAGAACTTTTCTGAATTATATCATAAGGTTCAAAAACATGCCTTGTTCGGCGTGATTACGTAACATCAGGTCAGGTATGCTTTAGCTTAGCTGGTTAGGGATTAGCTGGTTAGTTAGGGTATACCGTATGACCAAAGATAGATGTAACCAGTTTTTGTATAGTCCATATCAAGTTAAATTGATCATGGCTATTGTAATAAATAAAATAAAATGAATTAACTTATGTTCAATCAAGGTGTCAAGTGAGCTATATTTCTGTTTGGTTTTGTGATTGATTGAAGTAAGTACACACACACTCGCACGCACATATTACATTACAAATTACAATTTTGAAATAAATAAATAAAATATTTTGGTTTGTTGTATAGTATGGATAAATTAATGATTGATTTATAATAAATAAGCTGTAAGTTTGATCCTAGCATTCCAAGCCATTCTAGTGTCCAAGGTTGCTACTTTTTTTAGAATCTATAGTTAAGTCTATAAATTAGAATGAACAAGCCGCAAAATATTTGTTATTAATGCTAACAAATATTTTTTTAATTGGCTATTTTTATTAGGTATTGTCATGGATATATTGCTAATTTCTCGTTAAATATATAAAAAGTGCATAAATAATACTAATCGGGATACTGTAACTAAACTTTGATATACTAAATTGCAAATAGAGGTGCGTGGAGCAATAAATGGTAGACTATTTAGAGTAAAATGCTGCCAACGTCCATACCACGTTGAAAACACCGGTTCTCGTTCGAATACCGAAGTTAAACAACGTCGGGCGCGGTCAGTACTTGGATGGGTGACCGCCTGGGAACACCGCGTGATGTTGACTTTTTGATCTTTTTGTTTTTTTATTTATTATTATTTATGCACCAATATTTAAAATTTTGTTTTTCTTAATTATATAAAGTTTTTCTTAATTATAAATTCGATTTCTTACATGATTACACCTTACACATTTTTATCTCACATGAATGATATGAACGTAAAAGTTTATAATGGTGAACATGAATTTGAGATGAAAATTTGCACTGAAATAACACTGCTGCTAGCGGTGCCAGGTCCTTTTGCTGATAATACTATGAATATTTTATTCCATTCTTGTTTAAATACTCTTATTTATTTATTTTATTTATTTAACAATTTATGTACACATAAGTTTGGACACAATTTAAAGATACATGGATCAAAAATAAGTACAAAGGTACAGCTTATCTCTAATGAGATCTCTTCCAGCAGACCTAGGACTGGAGAGTTTGTTTAGGATGCAATGATAGTGTGCACAAATCTATAATATCGTATAAACTGCTTAAAATAATATAAATACATATATATAAATATATACATATATAACATTAATATAAACATAAATACATATACAATATATCAAAATAATATCGTTTATATTCATAACTTACAGTTGAGAAAAGTAATGATCTTTGACTTTCTTTTTAAAATTAGATATAGTTTTACACTCACGAATTACATGAGGTAGTGAATTCCACAACCTGACTGCATGGACGGAGAAAGAGTAGGAATAAAAATCGGTTTTATGAGAAGGCATAAGTAGAAAAGTACGCACGTGTGCTCTACATGGCGCATTCTGACAGTGTGAGTATGAAAACCTTTCACGCAAATAAGGTATTATCCCAGTTTGTCATGTTCGTGTTGTGCATCCATAGCCCAATGCACCTAATATGTAATTTGTACTACATATTAGGTGCATTGGGCTAATAATAAGTAATACAATAAGTAATTTGGTTGTGGCATGACATTGGCTCTCACAAGTAGCTGTCTTGTGTTTGTTTTTTTTTATTCATGTCATGATCAATTTATACTGTACCTATTTGTATTAATTCGTATAATCCTGACTGAAAAAGAGTGCCAAGAGTTTTTTTCCGCCGGCTTTTTTTGTGTCTTGGTCTTCTGTAAATATCTTATTCAATAACTATCAAAACCTTGTTAAAGCCGAAGTACAAAATTGTGACGTCATTAAGCGGCCATTCGATGGTCTTATGATGAATATTTTTTTAAATTTCATTATCTTTTTCACAAATGGGTTTTTTTCTGAATCTCTCTCAGGGTTGGGTTTACGCATCGGCTATTTCGCAAAACATTTTTTTGTTCTGGCAATAGAATGTATTTCAAACCAATTTATCGTGTTTAATCTTACATATTACATTCTAACTCATAAAAGCATTATAATGCCGGATTCAAATATAAAGCGTAATATACTTTAGTATAGATCCCGCCAAACATGTAGTTCCCTCTGAGTTCTCATTTCGTACATTTCTCCATACAAACAAAGGAGCCTCATAGCTTCACCATTTGCTGTTAATCTCCAATAAAATGGTATGATATCGTTTGATCTTGTCAATATATAGGTCTGTTGCTAGTCAGAATAATGCTCAGAGAAAACATACCGAGATTATAATAAATAATAAATAAATATTTCTGACACTCACACAACATTAGCTAGCCCAAATTAAGTTTCTTAAAGAACTTGTGTTACGGATACTAGGTAACTGATACACTTAAGAAATATATTCACATACATATTGAATAAATACATATTTTTTATTAGAATAAACTTAAATAAACATATAAACATCCATGACTTGACGAATAATATCTGTGTTCATCACACAAATATCCGCCGCCGCCGGGATTCGAACCCAGGACCTCTGGCATAGAAGGCAATGTATGTTACCGCTACACCAGCCGGTCGTCTTCATTATGATCATTACAAAATCCATATTTTAACGTAACTTTTGGCATTAATAATTGGTATTTATAAAAAACATATTAAATTGTTATGTTCTATGGACCTAGTTTATTTATTACTTACTTCAAATAAGTATTTTTTTGGATATTAGGTAGCTAACTTTGTCAAACCAACACAAGTCCCAAAAGCATTTTTAAATATTTCGTGTTTTGATTTCTATAAGAATACAGGGTTGATTTGTAGTCACCAGCCAAATTTAAATGTTAGTATTTTGATAAGATATAAACGTACCTGCATATTTATTTTAGCGTCGCTCAGTACAAAAAAGTAGAAATATGGAACCACAAACTTTAATAAAAATAATCGCTGTTCGTGAACATACCTACTAAGAATTGGCATTTCTTTGATTGACACTCCGCGCGGTACATCCGTTATTTACCTACAGCGAAGCGCTCCGCCGGCGCATTTCGAATGGGTCGTGTATCACGCGCGCGCCCGTCGGGACGTTGTTGTAGATACCTACCTACCGAATAGCACTCACAGTAATTTTATGATCGAGGTCGCAAATAGTATTTAAAAATGGACAAAAAAAGAAACAAATTATCAATTAGATTATGTTTAGATTTGATTATGTTCAATGTAGCAAACAAAACATAGGTAGTGTTACTAATTATTCGTCGTAACTTTTTTTTCATTTTGTACTTTAGGTAAGTTGAAACAATATTTTTTACAAAGGTAGAATAACAGTAATACCTACATCGGTAGATACTTAATTACAAAAAATAAGGAGATTAATTATTCTTCACTAGGCAGCAACCCTAACAGCGTAAGAAAAGATAAGAGGCATGCGATAGAAAGAGACAAAACTTCTAGGTATATAAATTTGCAGGTACGTAATGCTGTGCGAGCTGAATTCCGCCGTATCGCGTCGTAGCAAGACTCGAATTTATTTAGATCTTCTTGCGGAGTAATTCTTCTGTACCAACGGTACTATTACTTATTCTGTGCTACGACGTAGTACTACAGGATTTTTTGTAGAAGTGCGTAGTTGCCTTTATTTTAATCATTAAGTTCCATTGTATAGAGGCGCCCTTGTCAACATATAGCATTTATACATATACAAATATCATTCATATATGGTACAGAACAATAAATATATATTTTTCTCTTTTTTTCACGGCTAGGTTTGCATATGACGAAAGAGACATATATATTTTAGTTATTGCTATGTGTGCCACATACTGTCAAAGTTCATTTGACAGCTGTAGGTACGTGCCTCAATTCGCCATCTTGGTTGCTCGTATTTCGTGGTAGTTCGTTGTCAAGTGTTTGTTTATTTGAGATTTGCATAAATAAACAAGAAATAGTTGTTTAAAACTAAGTCGCAGTGTGGTGAAACTGTAGGTCAAGATGCAATATTGTTGCATTTTAAAATGTGGTGCAAGAAAAATCAAAAATCAAGTAGCATTGACTCTTCTTATGTGAGTACCATTTTTCATGTAATATCACATATAACCTCTTGAATTCAATTGTAAAGCTAAGTATATATAAATAAATGTTAAAAGAATCTGTATCTTACCTTATTTCCGAGTAACAGACTCTTTTATTTATTTCATTCGTAATTATTTTCATAGTTAAAATAGGGTTATGCTCTGATTAAAATTATATGTATATGTTTAGTGGATTTTGATGTTGATTACATACAATAAGTACCTACAAATATTTTGTTTCTAGATTTCCAAAAAATGAAGGATTGAGACAAAAATGGTTAAGAGCAGTTGGTGAAGAAAATATTAATCCTCGGCAAAAGCAGTGGTTTGTTTGCTGACTGCATTTTCCTGAAACATGTTTTAATAGAACTCTAGATGTAATAAGATTAAGAGAAAACTCAGTTCCTTTAATATTTCCCGTAAGTATCAAAATAAATTTAATATAACATTAGGTAATTAAATTATGTCAAATTCAAGTTGATGATAATAAATTTTTAATTTGCTTTTTGTTTTAATTATTTCTTTCTTTACAGGTAACAGGAAATTTTATTGATAATTCTAGTACATCTGCAGTTTGTACCCAATTGTCAATACCACATCCAGTTGCGAAAGAAGCTCAGAAAGAGGTATTTATTTTTATAAAGCATATTTTCTTATAACAGTAGGTATCTAACCATGCATGCTATAGTTGGATACAGTTAAATTAACATTATATTTTTCACCAACAACCAATTAATTCAAAGAGCCTTAGAGTGGTGTAAAATAAATATAAGTTGAGTCTTATAACAATAAGGAATAATTTAAAAATATTCGAACAGAATAACAAATAATTTTGTTTTTTCATATCATATCAATCAACTCAAGATGCCAATGTTGCATTCATTTTAATAAATAGCATTTTATAATAAATATTTAATTTTCAGGTCACACTTTAAAAGAAAATTGAGGCGCTTCAAGAAAAGTGTGATGAGCAAAAAAAAAATTAAGTGCCTGAATGAAAAACTTCGGAGGAAAAACAAAAAACTAGTTAACTTTAGAGAAATCATAGATGATCTTCGAAATAAAAATCAAATAAATATGGAACAAGCTGTATTAATTGAAGACTTAGCTGGATCACAAGATTTTCTGAAACAAAATGTGTTTTTAAACAAATTGTTATTATTTAGAAATGAATGAATGAATGAAGTGTTTTTTTTTATTTCATAACCGATACCTATTTAGTTCTTAATTAATAAAGTAATACTAGTACCTCCTATCATCATGGATAATGTTGTGATTAATTTCACTGACACAGCAAACAACTTGGGGGTCATTATGTTTTCAAACCTCAAATGAAACACGAACATCAGTGAAATTAATTTTAATTTTGAAAATTCCTTCCAAAATCCTTGTCGCTCTAAAATGAACTCAAGTGTAAGATTTCAGCTTCCTAGGTCCAACGGTTTAGGCTGGCCGTTGATGATCAGTTAGTCAGCTTGCTATTTCATATATTAGATTTTTATGTAGGTATGATTCATTATATTTAATCTAATATTATAGTTTAATTATTTTATCTAACACATATTATTATTGCTCCTCAATCAAACTCTCCAGTCTCAAGGAATTTCTTTATTAGCAGTACCTTTGTACCTACTAACTTTGTATAGATCATTCATCGGTATAATGTATCTTACTTTGTGTACATAAACTGTTAAATAAATCAATTAAGTAGGTAGGTAATGGTACCTAATTTAAGTGAAATCCATATGCACATTATATCCTGACCGTTTGCCAATTTTTTTCCCAAATCTTCCAGCTTGTGCGTTTTTTACACCTAGATACCAATTACCTCATCAATCACTCGTTTAAATTAGCTCTTTGGTTGGAATAATATTGAAAATTATGATTTCACTAATAAAACATAAAAATATTGAAGTATATTCAATATTGACAATCCTAGGCTATCCCCCCCCACCCTAAGGCGGCCATTTTGGTTGCCCAAGGTTGGCACGTTTTTTTTGTAGGTATTTCGAGTCCATGTGATATAGGTCAATGATTTTAATGCTAATTTAGAGTGACCATGGTTTGCTTATTATGTTAGCGGATATATATTATATATATATATATATTTATTTGTAAAAAAAAAACTTTATTTTTGCAAAAATCGTTTCTATAAATTATAGTTATTGTGTAAAAAAAAATTGGCAGATGACTCCAAATCAACCCTGTATATAGTGCGTCTCAGTTTAACTTCAACCTCCGTGTGAAGCGAATGAAATAGCAAGATGTTTTTGCCAACCTAACGACGAGTCTGCCTAAGCGAGCGGCGGGCTCTTAAGTTAAAAACCTGTGCGAAACGCTTTGCAACAACTTCAGAGGGGACAAAATTTTTAGCGCGATCTACAAAGTGTTCTTTTTGATATCCCACTACTTTACGACCGGCTGGTGTAGCGGTAACATACATTGCCTTCTATGCCAGAGGTCCTGGGTTCGAATCCCGGCGGCGGCGGATATTTGTGTGATGAACACAGCTATTAGTCGTTAAGTCATGGATGTTTATATGTTTATTTAAGTTTATTCTAATAAAAAAATATGTATTTATTCAATATGTATGTTTATATATTTATTAAGTCTATCAGCTATCTAGTATCCATAACACAAGTTCTTTAAGAAACTTAATTTGGGCTAGATAATGTTGTGTGAGTGTTAGAAATATTTATTATTTTTTTTTTTGAGGTTTTGTTCCTTACTAAAAAATTATACTTTTTGCCAAAGAATATGTGGTTCAAAAGTGTATACCTACTTTCCAAGTATCATCAATCTTAATATAATGAGTTCATAAATGCTCACCCTTGTAAAATAATTCAATAGACGCGTGTCACTGAAGGCATACAATAGACAACAAAAACTTTTTAAACGTTGAGGAACGTTGCATACAACTCAAAACGTTGCGAACTGTACCTGTGAATAACGATAAAAAAGGGATAGAAAATGCCACGTTGTC
Source organism: Stenoptilia bipunctidactyla (assembly GCA_944452665.1). NCBI lineage: Eukaryota > Metazoa > Arthropoda > Insecta > Lepidoptera > Pterophoridae > Stenoptilia > Stenoptilia bipunctidactyla. The sequence goes on from OX101743.1 coordinate 12,100,934, forward strand.
ATACTTCGCATAAAGGGGTTTTTCATAAGATGTTTTAACTTAATTGAATTATTTTGTATGAAAAATAAAAACATGATATTTGATTCTATTACATGGTCCCATTAATACCTAGAGTTAGTGGAAATCAAGCGGAACACCTTGTATACATAGTACCTCAATGATTATAATATGCTTAATATACGGTATAAGGTATAGGTAGGCGCGCCGCATTTACGTAGCAAAATTAATCCACTTAAGTACCTACTCACAGTAAAGAAAAATCTAATTTTTGTATTACTTTATTTCAGGTTTTGGAGACATGGTAGCCCTACAGAAAGACAACGCTCTGAACCGCAAACCTTCGTATGTGATGTTCGCGCTGATTTTCATCCTCTTCGGCTTAGCAATCGTAGCTGCGTGCCTTAACTTGTTGGTTCTGAGATTTGTTACCATGAACACGGAAGATGAGAAACGAGATCAAAGACAGGCTGAACAGGTGAGAAGATTCTAAAGATTTCTTTAATTATTTATTGCTAACAGTTTAATTATTTATTGGAAAAAGTTGTGGAACTTGTAGCGCCGTGGTTACTGTGCATGGGTGTGGCGTAATGAGTGGATAATCCTTTACCGACGGTGGGGGGGCATTGCGGCTGTTCGGAAAATGACAACTTGTATGTCGTAAAAGTGTCACGGTTATCGAGTTTTTGGGTATTTTTTAAAATTTGAAAAAAGTTAGGTCTTTACCCTCTCTTTTAAGTGCCAAATTAACAATACAAAGAATTTTTTAATACAGTTGCTGAAAAAGTGGCGTATTGCAGGGACGTTTAGCGTTCGGGATGTGGGCTATTACACACTTGTGCCTTTTCTTTACCTTTTCCGCACTCGTGCGTTCTCTTTCCCAAATGTCAAAATAATGTCTATTAAAAAGAAAAAATCAACCACGAAGTTTTTACTAAAAAAAAAATCATAGAAGTTTTTACGATTCATGCAAATATTTCTGAAAAGAAGCTACTAATTTGTTTCAATATCAGATATAATGATTTGATGCAATGAGTTAGGTTAGGTTTCATTTCATTTTATCTCATTCAATTCATTTTCATTTCATGTCAATACAAAAAATCTACTAAAGACTTGGCTGTATGGGCATAGTTCCCTTTGCCTACCCAGAATGGGTAAACAAAAAAAATCTCTGTTTATAATCTTGCACGGCTGGCGCCATTTTGTATATTTTATAAAATTGCTTAATTTTTTCGCAACTGTATTAAAAATAGTCGTTCAGTACGCTCAGTACACGTGCGGCTTTCCGCACTCGTAATGAAATACTTATACTATTCTCACTCTGTTTTCTCAGCAGCATTCAGTGATAGTGGTGCTATCAAACGTTAACTACCAATTTTGTACGATAGCCAAAGTTTTTTTTATTTTTATTTTTAAACGTAAAGTTTGTGCTAAGTTCTATTTTTTTCTCTAACTTTGGTACCTCGTGGTGTAAAAACAATGTACGGTGACATGAGTGCCCAATTAATCAATTAATAGCCTATTTCATTATGATTCCAAAATGGTATAAATTTACGATATTTCTAGTTCTCAATTTAAAAATATTGATTTTAAGATGAGTAAGAAGCAGTTTTTAAATTTACAAGTTAATTTAAAATTAATTAAATTTTAAAATTCTAATATTTGTTTAGAAACTGTATTAGAGCAGGTAAATGAAAACCTTTCCCGATACAATAAGGCCGCAAATAAGGATGAGTGGATAATCCTTTACCAACCGTCGGTAAAGGATTATCCACTCATTACGCCGCACCCTGTATAAAACGATATCGCAGGTTAAACGCGCTCGGCGCGGCCGGTATTAGGATGGGTGACCGCCGAACATTTATTTCTCACGACGACTTCCGTGCTTCGGTAGGCTCGTTCGGTCCCTGGTGCTGTACTTATACTTGTATACAGTAATCGTTAGGGTTTGTCAGAAGCCATGTCGGCACATTGAAAATTCTGACATCCACCAACCAGCACTGGGCCAGCTTGGTGGATTACGACCTATATCCCTCGTCACCCAGAGGATAGTCTCATAGCCCTGCAGTGGGCTCATTACACGGAGTTTTGATGGTGATGATGCGCAGTTGCAATCGCACAGTAAGCATCCCGTGAAAAATTCTTGATATTTTATCAGTGCGATTGCAACTGTGCATCAGCCATCTTCAAAGGGCTAACTTATATTTACTTTCAACACGCCAAGTTGTTAAACGTTGAGTGTTTCGTGTTCAATCAACTATCGGCCTAGGCCGTTGATTCGGGCTAGGCGTCCAATTGAGTAGCTAATTCAACCAGATGACTGTGATAGATAGATAAGGTTACTCAGACATAATGGACCTGTCTATGAAAGTATTGAAATTGGTTCAGTAGGTAGTTAAACTTACAAAACTATACTCTGGCAAATGATTCAATGCAGTAAACTGACAGTTCGAAATATCAAATAGAAAAATAATGATACCAGTTAAAAACGTCGTAGTACATACATACATACATAACTTCACGCCTGTATTCCTTATGGGGTAGGCAGAACACCAGAGGCTTCAAAACCATCTGACGTCACGTTCGACAAATTTGGAGGTATTATAATGATGGATAGAGACTATTGCAGTGACAGTAGGTCAGCCTATCGCCCACAAAAAAATGTCTAATAAAACCTCTGTCCCTTAACTGACTTTTACAGTTTGGGACAGAGGTTTTATCTTTTTTAAAAGAAAGTCCCTTAACTGACTTTCTTTTACGTCGTAGTGTAAGTACTGAATGAGAATGATTGAAAACGGACGAGTTTTTGTCATTCGGTTTGCATAGAATTTTTAAGAAATTTATGAATAATTGAATTTGAGGCGTGTACTATATGTTTAAAGTAACTCTAATGAAACTAATTAATTACCAAACATATCAAGTTTAAAACGGTTTCAGTAGAAGTAAAATCGACTTGATATCTTCTTTATTTTTAACTGGTTTTGTCGTTAAAAATGAAATTTCAAGAATAGTTGCCCTTTGCTAACAGCACCATAATATAAGAAATATCTCCTGAGCCAAAATATTTTTTTCTATGCATTACTATATTATTATTTAAAAAATAATTACATTCATTCACTTAAACCACATAACTATTTTTTTGTCTTTCCGAAAGTGGGCACACTGGAACAGTCATTTTACTGCATTGAATTATTTGCCAGGGTATATAGGTACAGATGTTTATTTAATAAACACTATCAAACCAATCTAGCCTAAAGTAAGCACAAAGCTTGTATTTAAAGAGCTACTGATTGGATACTTGTTGCGGCTTCAAAACAGTACCCCAACGTTTCATTGTTCTAAAGTAGGGCCATCTTAAGAGATCACATTTGAAGTTTCCTTATGCCAGCCAAATAAAGTTCATTTTTGGTTGTGTTGTTAGTAAATGTATAAAACGGACACATGTCAAATCTTACCTATTAATATGACTCCCCTTTGACATCAAAATCTATTCAAACTTCCCTCTTGTTAACGCACGTCTGTCAAACGCGCCACCTGGCGGACGATTTAAGAAATTGTTCACGGTTTAAAAAGACCTCGTTCTTATCCGTACGAAAACGCATTGTCTCGAGCTTAAACAATATTTTAACTGTGAAATATCAAATATTAGTGTTATGTCTAGTAAAAACTCCATTTTACCAAAAAAATTATCCATTTTACCAAAAAAATTATCCATTTTACCATCAAATTTATCCATTTTACCATCAATCGATTGGTGTGGTAATCACTCTTAGCCTTTTAGTGAAAACTAATATGATTGCTTAAGTACCTATGGCGTGATACAAGTAAATACAAGTACAAAGCTCCAGTCTTGTGAGTATTCCTATTCCTTATCATTCCAGTTAGGGGTTACTTTCGTCTGTCTCTTTACAAAAGTAACCCCTTCGTATAAACACACAGATGGCTAAAGCAAACAAACATGTTTATGCATGCACACAAACATTTGCATAATGCGGGTACGGTAATATTTTCTATGCAGTATTTCAACTTCATACAAACCGACGAAACACGAGCTATACCTACGCGGCTCGATCTCGGACAGTCGCTACAGTCTGCACACCGAAACAATTTTTGATTCAGCTTTATATTATTAGAGTGCGGATTTTTTTTATACTTTGGAATTTAATAATAACTCATTTCGTACGTCTCAGTCGAGGCGCAAGTATTTTTCGGTCGCTTATTTATAAGACCGATTTGTTATTCAAACGTAAATATGGTTTTTTGACACAAAACGCATTTTTGTTGAACACTTCCTATAAAATTCACAAAGTACTTTTTTGTTTTTATAAAAAAAAAGTATATTTAGAAATCACAAAACTGCAGTGCTAGCACGGATCTTTTCACGATCGTGTATTTGACATAAACGACGGTTATTTATCGTGATAGCTGTTAACTGTAGCATAGACAACACGATTCCTCACGATTGGTAATGTATCTCGAATCTATCACGAAATTACCGAGTAAACCGAATTCAGTAGCATGGAACTCATAGAAGACGACTGGTGGCGACTGTCAAAAAGTTTGTAGAGTAAAAATCGTGAAGCCGCCATTTGACTCGCGCTCATATTTTAGTGAAATAATGGATTTTGGATTCGTATTAATTGCCGAGGAAGAGAGGAGGAGATACATTAATTCACAAATGATGTCCAGAAGATTAATACGGGACGCTAACAATCCCTTTGAGCTTGCCGACCATGTCTTTTGTAAGGACTTTGGATTCGCATCAATTGCCGAGGAAGAGAGGCGGAGATATATTACTATGCAAATGATATCCAGAAGATTGATACGGGACGCCAATAATCCAAATAATAAGCTATTTCGCATTAATGAAGACATCGCCACTGTCCTTGTTTTAAATTTACAACAAGATTTGCAGCGGAGACGATCTAATGGATTGCCTGTTCATATAATGGTAAGTTCCTACGTGTATTTTAACTAATATCATTTGAAGAGTTTTGCAGCACCAATACTAAGGTGTGGTTTATTAATTTGGGGAAAAACGACGGACATTGAAAATTTTTTTGTTGCTTAAAAATCGTGTGAACTATTTTAGGCAAGGGTACCTTACGAACCCTGCAAACCACTATTTATCTCTGAGTTTATTGACACTGCCTTCAAATTACATATTGGAAGTTAAAGCTAGGAATGAACAAGAGTTACTGGACATGCAGAAAGATTGATTTATAAAGATTTCCCATATCTGTAGCTATATCGCAGGCTATGTTAAACAATCTCTGTTAAACTCCACAATGCTATTCCTAAATCATATAAAATTTTATCATCTATAGGTTACCTACTATAAAAAAATTAAGGTTTAGTAAAAAGTTAACAATTGACCAATACACTTTAATAAGTATATGACACATAATACAAATCCTAATCATTTTGTTATGTTTTGTTTCAGATATAAGGAGAAACTTTAAAACTTAAGAGAAATGCCTATTACAAATATAAATAAGAAAATAAAGAAACTAGCATAATGGAATAAACATAATATCTTACAAGGATAAGAATGAAGTTTAAAATGTGAGAGAAATAAGTGTGAACAGTGATTTTAGTGTACACAATAATTCTTTTAAAGCTAATACAAAGTGAATTAGGACTTGTGATGTTGCGATTTTGAAAAAAATAATAAATACTTTGATCATTGCATGTTTTCATTATGCCGCAATAAGCAAACTTTTAAATTTAAGTGAACCAAAGAGTTTGCTGGGTTTGGAAACATCATATAACATATATGTAAGCTTTAATTTGCAATCCCCATACCAATCACATATTGAGTTGAGAGGGTTTGTTTCATATTGTGTGCCAGGACCGTACTTTGTCATAACTTGTTTACTAAAAGTTTGTGCCCAACTGTATATCACTCAGTCCAGTCTTACTTTTATTGTTCCAATTTGCATAGCTAGAGTATTTTACAAATATTAAGGTTTCAAAAACCATTCAATGCTCCGTAAACTAGACTACTGCCATACAGAATCTATCATGTGCTCCGGACAGTATGAAACTAAATAAATTAATGTATAAATAATAATACCGTTATATAAAGCAATAAGTTAAGACCTCTTAAGGCTATGTTTTGTCTTATGTATACTTGTGTATTTTATCATGTATTGTTTACTAAACTTATTGTATTACTATTAGGTAGCATATTTCAAATTACCTTAATAATTGAACAACTATGCAATGCTCTCGTATTAATAAAGATTATAGATTATTATCGAAAATGTTTTTTATTTGTACAATACACTCATGGAGACCCAGGTCTAAACTTATAGTAAACATGTTTTATGTTCAACCATACACCCAAACCTGCCTTATAAATGTTATTATTTGTTTGGAACCTACTTGCATCAGGAATTTCAAATACTAACCATTCAATTATAAAGTGACCAGGTTTATTTAAGTGTGAAGTAATCCTATAAATTGTTTACTAAGATTTTACCTCACTGAAATGTAACGGTCTGTATTGTCGAAGGTTTTAATTTTAGCATAGAGTTTTATAGCATTTTCAGACAGATTTAAAAGTAAATTAATATGTGAAGTAAGTTGAAATGTGAATGACAATGCCTTTTTATATGATTTCAAGTTGTTTTTCGCAGTTCAGTCATTGAGAAGCTAAGTGTATTTTATTTTTTAGATATCTTGTAAAATATTAAAATAAAAAAACTATTAAAATTGAAAATCTTGCACCCATTTAATTTATCACTAAATTCCCCTCAAAGTGGCCAGACCTTACTTACAGAAAAGTAATACTGAACATGTATATCACTAAGTTCAGTATTATTTTATTGTTCCATTCAGAATAACAAACACAACATACCTCAATCCCCATACCAATCGCATATTGAGTTCAGAGGGTTTGTTTCATATGGTGTGCAAGGACCGTACTATGTCATAACTTGTTTACTAAAAGATTGTGCCCAACTGTATATCACTCAGTCCAGTCTTACTTTTATTGTTCCAATTTGCATAGCTAGAGTATTTTACAAATATTAAGGTTTCAAAAACCATTCAATGCTCCGTAAACTAGACTACTGCCATACAGAATCTATCATGTACTCCGGACAGTATGAAACTAAATAAATTAATGTATAAATAATAATACCGTTATATAAAGCAATAAGTTAAGACCTCTTAAGGCTATGTTTTGTCTTATGTATACTTGTGTATTTTATCATGTATTGTTTACTAAACTTATTGTATGACTATAGGTGTCATATTTCAAATTACCTTAATAATTGAACAACTATGCAATGCTCTCGTATTAATAAAGATTATAGATTATAATCGAAAATGTTTTTTATTTGTAGAATACACTCATGGAGACCCAGGTCTAAACTTATAGTAAACATGTTTTATGTTCAACCATACAACCAAACCTGCCTTATAAATGTTATTATTTGTTTATTAAGATTTTACCTCACTGAAATGTAACGGTCTGTATTGTCGAAGGTTTTGATTTTAGCATAGAGTTTTATAGCATTGTCAGACAGATTTAAAAGTAAATTAATATGTTAAGTAAGTTGAAATGTGAATGACAATGCCTTTTTATATGATTTCAAGTTGTTTTTCGCAGTTAAGTCATTGAGAAGCTTTTTTATAAGTGTATTTTATATTTCAGATATCTTGTAGAATATTAAAATAAAAAACTATTAAAATTGAAAACCTTGTACCCGTTTAATTTATCACAATAAATTCCCCTCAAAGTGGCCAGACCTTACTTACAGAAAAGTAATACTGTACATGTATATCACTTAGTTCAGTATTACTTTTATTGTTCCATTCAGAAAAACACAACATACCTAGTGTATTTCAGATACATTTAATTTTCATAAATATTCACTGCTCCATAAAAGGCTTTAACACTATAAGGTTATTAAACTTAACCATGCTTGTTTTGTTTATAATACTGTATGTATATCTGCGAAAACCTTGAAGTGGCTTTTGACCCATACAATACATCATATTTTAGTTAAGTTTTTCAAAAACAAATAAATAGGATTTGCAGTAATGACAAAACTTCATAAAAGTGGGTATCAGATTTTATTAATATAAACAAAATACAGTTTAAATAAAATGTTCAAACTATAGACATAAAGCTGCTTTATTTATATTATTCATTGGTCCTTTTCAATCGGCTCGATCCAGTAATTATGCCCCGAAAGTATAGTATCTAGTTTAAAGCATAAGCATCTAGTCTTATTGATACCGAGTAGGATTTTTATTGAATGGTGTCTTCTTCAAAAACGAAACTTTCTATTACATTCGAATCGCAGAAGAAGTACTATAAATCACATATTTCTTGTGTTGGAAGAACCGTGTTATGCGCTTTAATGTTTTCTCTTGAACAAGTGGATCGAAGTCAATATTCTTTTCCTCATTTGGAAGAAAAGCAAGTTGCAGTATATTTATCGCTTCCTGTATAAATTGGATCTTCACATATATTACGCATATTATTTATTTGATATTATTCATTTTTAATAAATAATTCCCTTCTTCTTCTTCTTTTGGTTAATTGGCAACCAACCAGCCGTTTACATATTTCCCAAATTAACAAACAACAACAATGGAGGCAACATGACATTTAAGTTTTTAATTTAGTCCCTAATTCAGTTTTTTGTTGCTAGGATACTCGTGAATTAGATTGAAAACCATCATTGATAATTGAAAAACCGTATGGCAACATTGAAATTATGTTTTTATGAAACCGGACCTTTGTTTACTTAAATACACGACATCACGATCGTGATGGAGAACCGTGCTACCGATCATAGACAATAATCGCTTAAATTCGGAAGCGTAAACACGATCGTGATAGAAGAACCGTGCTCGCACTGCTGAACGGAAGGAAACATAAAGACACATGTAATCAAAATGCTGGAGACGGGCAGCGTATTTCCATTACAGTGAAAGTGCAAACTGAACTGGCTTAGCTTTTGTATGACAAAAACTTGCCGAAACCCTAATCTATTCTAGTACAGAAATTGACCGAAGTCGTGTAGACTATGCTTGGTGGTAGGATCCCCTCTGGGTCCGCCTGGCTAGCGACCACCCTTTATATAAAGTCTGCCGCCAAATGTTACCGCTCCGGCGGTAATGTGTTCCGGCAATATTGTATAAAGAGCCAGTTCCTTCCTAAACCCGTGTGCTTTCATCTTCGACCTCATCGTCACTTACCATCAGGTGAGATTGAGGTCAAACGCGGGTTTAGTCACTTATAAAAAAAAAAAAAAAACTTTGTGAGATAACTTCAATTGAACATTGCAGCAACAAAAGCTATCCCATTTGATATCGATATTTACCGATCGTTGGCTTCAATTTGATACTTAAATGGCAATTGTTCTGATTTTCAAAGATGAAATAAAATGTGCATGCATTATGACCATCGTTATTTTGATGACTTAACGTTTGACTTTTGACCATGTCGGGATTGTCCAGGGTTGACTATAATAGCTGACCAGGTTTATGGCGCATCGCCGGCCGCTGGCGCGGCACCGCTCGCTTCGCTCGCTCGGCTCGCGCACGTGTATAACTATATGCAACCTAACATGCTCCTCCTCGCTGCGCTCGTCGTCGCACCTAACCGTACCGTCTCCTCCTTCCGGTGCGGTAGCCCTTCTCGTAGCTTATCTCTTTCATCGCAATGTGTATCAAACAAAGATATACCTACTTTTCATCTTGACAAAAGCTTATCTATTTGAGTGAATATGTATTATACAGTACTAGGTTTTGTCATTGCATTTCTTTGAAAATTACAAGAGCAAAAACTAATCCATTTCAGTCAATTTTTTTACTGAGTTCGATTAGGTATTGTCAAGTAATATGCATAAACAAAAGCTCCTCTATTAGTGTCTGACTCGTGACTCAAATAGTATTATAGCTTTTGTATATTCGCAGGCGGGCAGCCCTACCGCATGTTTATGTACCTCGCGGCTGTAGGCATTTATTTCAAAGATTCGGCTCAAAAGAATATGTGGTTCATAAATTATCACCCTTGTAAAATCTTTTTAACATTCATTCAATAGACGCGTGTCACTGAAGACATACAATTACATTTTAAACAAAAACATTTTAAACTTTGATGAAAACGTTGCGAACTGTACGTGTGCATAGCGATAAAAAAAGAGATAAAAAATAAAGGTGTTTTATATAAGGTGTTTTGACTTAGGTAATTAAATTATTTTGTATGAAAAATAACAACAAAAAAAATTGAAAAATTATTTACATTTTGATTCTATTACATGATACCCTAGAGTTATGGGAAATCAACAGGAACAACTTGTATAGATAATATTACCGTGGTGCGGGGAACTAAACAGCGAACACCACAGCGCAGCGGTCGAATAATATCGCGCGGTTTTCTGTATTTTCCTGCAAGGGGCATAGTTTTTATTCGGATTTATGTGACTTTTTATCTTTCATTTCAATCGAGTCGTCATTTGACACACTGAATAGCATATATCACGATATTTGACCCCATAGATAGATAGATAGATATTTATTTTATTCACATCAAACACACATACATATAATCAAGCACAAATACACATGTAGGTATATTGATAAACAAAATCAAAAAAAAAACAAGAAAACACAAAATAAAGTAAATATTTTTCAGCGGATAAAACAGTAAATTTTGGTTAAGTAGAAATATATGCTGATGCAAAATGGCGATAACTCAGTGAGGCGTTTGCATTTAAGAATCCACCTGACCCTAACTTGACTACTTACAATGACCTAGATCTCAAAATCTATAAGGTCTAGGAAACTGATTTTTTTACACAAGTAACTTCAATTTATGAAGATTTAATGCTCAAGACGAAAACACGATTACTGAAAAAAATCTCGATAGTTTTTTTTTTACAAAAAACTTCGTTTTAATCTCATTTTTGCTTGGATCTTTGGAGTTTGCTAACTTTTCTAAAATATTTTTTAATACATAAATAGGTACTGACTAAACCTAAATTTGCTCAAAATACTTTTTTAATAATCATTGTACTTTGTCTTTTATTCACAATTTTCATTTTGTCGCTTACGTCAAATTTATGGGAACGCGTACTAGATCCGTCGATCTCTTTCTGTTGCTTAGAACGTGAATAGCGTTGTCCTTCAATCGAGTCGATTCAATCGGCCTGTGCTCCTGATAGGAAGTGGACCTACGTTCGATTGTGCGCTCCGAGAAAACAATTTTTTTTGGAATTAGACTGCCTTATTGCATTTCGAATATTGTAGTCTAGTAAATATTTTATTAATACGTATAGGATATTATATTTTTAATTTTGAAATAGTGTAAATAATAGGTACGACGAAAACTAGAATTATATAAGTGTAAATATGAAGCCCAAAAAAATGAATAAAAATGCGCGTAAAAAATATTTACAAGAAGTTGCCTATAGAATGAGAAAAAAAACAAGGTAAGAAAGTAATAACTATACATATTGCATGTTATGTTATTTATTTAAAAAGAAAAATAAATTTAGCTACTCGGCTTATTTATTATTATTGTTATGATTTTTTTACTTTAATGTTTCTTTAGTAAACATTTAAAAGACTTTCACAATCATTCAATAATTTTAATAAATAATTTACAGCAACAAGGGTAATACAATAGATAATGCAGCCAGTACAAGCACTGAGTCTGTACGGGAACAAAGTTTAAAGGAGTCGCCTTGTTCATTAACAAATTTGGACTTGTTGTAAGTTTTTCATTTTTTTTTGTCATTGTTAAAACATTTTTATTTATATAGCCTTATATGAATTCGTAATATATTTCTAACTATGTTTGTAGGGCTCTATCAATATAAATAATAGCTTGCAACAAAAAGCGAGTACAACAGACTTATCTAATAAACAATCAATTTACAGGAATCTAACGCAACCTATCTTAAATATGTACACTGATAACAGTAAAATTCATAACGAGGAACAAGAAACAATAAACAGGCAACAAATTAAATCGACACAATCAATTGAAAATTTAGATAACGAGTAAGTATCCTTATACCCTTTCGATGACTTATTTTGGTTAGAGTTTTATCGATACTTTCGAAAGAACATACATATTATATTATAATTTGTGTGAATATAAATTTATGAATACATACGTATTTTTCAATCTTTTTTCTTTCTTGTTTTCAGGTTTAATGAACTAGAACAAAACTTTAATGAAAGTGCAAATGAAAGAAGAATTGTAGACTTGCAAAATTTCCTTACGCAGCTAAAAGAAATCAGTTTACACTCAAAGGCATTTGGTTGTACTTTCAATAACTTGCAATTAATAGGAGAAAAAAGACAAGGCCTAGTTTCGAAACTAACATTTAAGTGCAATATGTGTAACATTAAGTTATACATCAATACATCTGAACCCAATCCTAAGGAAAATTTAAATTTAAATACTGCAATAGTAACAAGTGCCGCCACTACTGGAGTGGGGTACACACAATTACAAGAAATATTTGCGTCAATAAATGTTCCATTTTTATCAGAGCGATTATATAAAAAAACAGATAACCAAGTCAGTGACGAGTGGGAAAAAGTAGCCACATTAAAAATGGAAGCTGCTGCAGCACGTGAAAAACAATGTGCAATTGGTGAAGGCAGAGTAAATGCTGATGGGATCCCTATAATAGATGTAGTTGTAGATGGTTGCTGGGCAAAGAGGTCTTATAAAAAAAACTTTTCATCTCTATCAGGTGCTGCTGCCATTATTGGAAAAAAATTCGGTGAAGTATTGTATCTTGGTGTAAAAAATAAATACTGTTTTGTATGTGCACGCGCAGAAAATAGAAAATTACAACCAAACGAACATCAATGCTTCAAAAACTATTCTGGATCATCAACCAACATGGAATCGGAAATTTTAGTGGAGGGATTTAGACAGTCTATCACTATGTATGGAATAATTTACGGCAAAATGATTGCAGATGGCGACGCATCAACATATAAAAAAATTTTAGAAGCTCGACCTTATGCAAACTATACTGTTGAAAAGATAGAGTGTAAAAATCATTTATTTAGAAACTTGTGTAACAAATTACAAGCACTTATTAAAGAAACGAAATATCAACTACAACACCGAAAATACTTGAACACACAAAGGATTTTAGCTATCAGAAAAGTTATTTGCTTGTCCATAAAACATATAAAAGAAACAAACGTTGACCGACCTCAACAAATTAATAATTTATATGATGCTATTTCTAATTCATACAATCATGCTTTTGGATGCCACACAGATAGCTTAATGACATACGGCATTCTCCTGTGGGGAAATGCTGCCGATATTAAAACCATCTTTGTGCTGCAGAAACGGGCTATTCGCGCAATCTACAAACTTAATTCCAGAGCGACATTAAGAAATAAGTTTAAAGAAATAAATATTCTTACGTTTGCATCACAATATATCTTTGAAAATCTTATGTTCGTAAAAAAGAACTTAAACATGTTCCGTAGAAAATGTGACTTGCATAATATTAATACTAGAAATAAGTACAAGCTAGCCGGCTATGATAGTAGACTTCATAAAGTCACTAACTCATTTATGGGTCAATGCATACGTTTTTATAATAAGGTTCCCACAAATATTCAAGACTTACCACTTGATAAATTTAAAGAAACTATTAAACAAAAATTGTGTAATAAAGGCTTTTATACAATATCTGAATATATGGACGATAAAAGTCCTTGGTTGTAATTGTTTTTCTAAAGTGCTCAATCTCCAACTCCACCTTCAACTCCATCTCCAACTCCATCTCCAACTCCATCTCCAACTCCAACTCCATCTCCATCTCCTTCTTATCCAACGCCATCTCCATCTCCTTCCAATCCATACAACAGCAAGAACGTCATGCTCCCTCAGGCGGCATGGCTAGCGGTAGCGTCGGGTGTCGGGTCACCCTCTTCCCTAAAATATGGTTGAGGAGGGTGATGGCTGGTGCTTGCGTTATACTCGTGAACGGGTGCTGCTAGCGGTGCCAGGTCGTTTTGCTGAAGACTTTATGACTATGTTACTTTTTTGAATTTGACTCTGACTTCCCCATCTCCATGTCCACGTCCGTGTTTGTGTCCCGTCCCTTTCCACGACTATTCCCATCTCCATGCACATTATCTGTATTATCTCTCACCTCTATCGCTACATCTATCTACTTCTATCTTTACCTCTATATCTATGTCTTATGTTTCTGTCTAATATTTGATTGCCTATTGTATAAATATAATAGTAAACTCCAGAAGATCACCAACTCGTTCATGGGTCAATATGTGTACGCTTTTATAATATAATTCCAAAATATTTAAGATTAACCCTTCGATAGATTTAAGGATAAGTGTTATATAAAGTTTTACTATAAGTTATCCGGATGCAAGAAGATTGTTAATTGTTATTGTGTATTTTTAAAAGATGATTGCTGTTGAGTTTCTTGCCACTTCTTCTCAACAGATCGACTTTCCGAAGTGGCGGTAGATTCAGTTCAATTTGTAAATTTTATGACTTATTTCAAATGTATTCAAATACTTACGAAATAAAGATTCTTTTGACTTTGACTTTGACTTTGAGATTGCCAAGATTTTTATTGTCAAAGTAAGAAAAAAAGTGAAGATGTTACGGTACTCCTTAAAGATACATCACTAGAAAATCAAATAAAACTACTAATAGGATACACTGCGGCAAATTCACGTAGTCTTATTGAAGACATGGACAGTAATCGCTGTGAACAGTTTAACGCAATAATTGCAAAAAGTGTAGGTGGTAAGCGAATCAATTTTTGTCTTCGCCGATCATATCAGACTAGGTGTTCTGCCGCAGTCGTGTCGTTCAATACTAAAAGGCCTCTGTACAACTCACAGAAATCAATGTTGGGTAAGAGTCCAAGATCAAAATCTAAGCTCCTGGAATTACAAAAAATGAAGAAAAGAGGTTTAAATTCAAATGTACGACGTAAAAAACTATTTTTTAATCAAGTGAAGCTACAAACAAATGATGAAAATTATGGTGAAAATTGCCAGAAACCTGATTTGCCTAGTGATGATTTAGAAAGATTAAAACATACGTTTTTAAAAAATCTGGAGAAGAGTGACAAAGAACTACAAAATATAGAAAGAGAAACCATTCTTCAAAGTGAAAGTAGCAAGTGGTTGGAAATGCGAAGAAATTTAATTACAGCATCCAATTTTGGCAAAATTTTGAATAAAAGAACTTCAACATCAGGGAGCATAGTGAAAGCTATGTTATACAAAAAAGATTTTTCGGAAGTTGCCTCAATCAGACATGGTAAAATGCATGAAAAAATATCTCTCAAGCAATTAGAGGAGCAAGAAAATATAAAAATAATGCCATGTGGCTTATTTATTGACAAACTTAACCCATTTTTAGGAGCAACTCCTGATGGTGTTATCAGCAACGATCAGATAGTAGAAATAAAATGTCCAATATCTGCATATAAAACCACACTAGAAGATGCCGTGCTAAAGAAGAAAATAACTTTCTGGAAGCTAATTAATAATGAATCAATTATAAACAAAAAACACCAGTGGTTCTGGCAAGTTCAGGGGCAATTAAATATAAGTAATAGAAAAGAATGCATATTTGCTGTATGGTCAGGACAAAACAGACCAATCAAAATAGAAAAAATTAAACGGGATCAGAAGTTATGGGGTGAATTTATGGTTCCCAAACTAAAAACTTTTTATCTCCATTCATTACTGCCTGAACTGTTAGATTCCAGATTCTTAAGGACCATGCCCCTGAGAGAAGGTGGCTCTGCTTTGAAAAATACGGGAGGCGCCTTGAAAAGAAAAAAGGTTGTAACACAAGCCGAAAACTATAGATCCACCGAAATTAAAAAGCCTAAAGAAATGAATGATGTCACGCAAACTGTTATCTCTTTTGAAAACATTTAACTTTTTAAAACACCTTGTGACTTTTGTTTTTTTTTCCTTTTAAAAAACTATCCATTCGTTTATTTTTACTATTAACACCTTAAATTAATCCCTATAAAAAGTCATTTAAATGTCAAATAAAAATTTAGTAACAACTTTTTAGATATTTTTTATAAAATGTAAATTTTTCTAAAAGTTACCTCGGGATAAAAATTCGGCTATGTGTTAATCTAGGTTGTAATCTATATGTGTGACAAATTGTATTCTAATCGGTTCAGAAGTTTTCGAGCAAATTCGTTATAAATAAAGATACATAAATAAATACAAATCTTTCTTCTTTATAATACTAATAGTATATATTACAACAAATTTATCTTATTTAAATTTAAAATGCAGAATACAGAATGTAAATCCGATGTATAGTTCTAAAAAATATATAAAAAAAATTAAAGTAAAATTTCTACTCCATTAGTTTAGTCGTTCGCTGTGCGGGAGCGTTGATGGTAGGTTTACTACGCGTTTCGCCGCCTAGCGCGCTGACCGCACCGCGCCGAGATCTTGCGCGGGTATTGTAAGGGGAGCGGGGGCAGCGGTATAGATTCACGCTAATTGATTAGGGTCAGGTGCATTCTTAAGCAAACCACCGATTTTCAGTTACCGCCAATTTTGGTTTTGCTGATGGTTTTTACTATTCCCAAAAATCCGCCGTCATTCGACCGTCAATCAATGTAGCCTTACGGCTGCATTATTCTTGTCTCAATTTAATTAATTTACAAACATTTTCAACCGACTTCCAAAAGGAGGAGGTCTCAATTCGTGTGTATGGTTTGTGTCGGTTACACCATTTTTTGGACAGTTATGAACCGACTAGCCACCGCGCGCGGTTTCACCCGCGTAACTTTTGATCCCGTGGGAATTTCGGGATAAAATATAGCCTATATAACCTTCTTCAAGAGTTGGGCTATCAAATGCAAAAATAATTTTTCAATTCCCACTTGTAGTTTCTGAGATTAGCGCGTTCAAACCAAAAAACAAACTTTTCAGCTTTATATATTAATATAGTTTTTAAATATTCTTATTTTATATGATAGAGGATGTTGTCTCATATAAATTTCCTTTAAATCAATGTACTTAATGAATTTTTTTAAATTTTGATAAGAACTCGAATAATATTTATACTATCGAGCTTAAACTTCAGCCAAAGTTTCCACGTGGAGTCGGTTTTTTCGATGCTCTGCATCCGTTGATTATTAAGTATTTTTTTACATTTCTTACAAAGTTTTTGTAGATTAATTATTTCAATAAACTTATATTCATATTTAATTCACAGGCACAACAAGTGGCGGTTCGTTTAGAAGGAGATGTGATCACTGCAGACGGGGATGTCTTGAGAGGAGTCTCAAGAGGCACCCGACTACCGCACGCTCCTATGGGTAAGTACTAATACCATACTTTTGACAACCACTTTGCTGATGGGGTAAACCTTTCAGCCTCAGACGCCAGTGGTTGCGGTTCGGTTCCCGCCCGGAACTAGAAAAAAAAAATCGGGTCTGGGTGTTTATCTATATAATGTATTTATATTCTAGGTTCCCCTCTAGTTCGCTACATGGTATCTTATAACACAAGCTATGCTTACTTTGAGGCTATGTTGTTGGTGTGATTGTCTGGGGATTTTATTATATTTTATTTATTATTATACTTACCTTAAAGAGCAAGGATTGGATTACTTCTTTTTAATATTTGTTTTTTTTTTTATAATAGAAAGAAAACGTTACTTCTAAAATCAAATATCATGTTTCAACGTTATACCGGGTGGAAAAAAATATGGAGGTCTTGAATATGTTACTTAGTTAGCCCATTTTATGTTTTCTAATACTCACTTGTCCTCACCCAAGTTCTCTTTCCGCTATAACAACAAATAAATTCGTCTTTTTTTAAAGTTTTTTTTTTAACAAATTGACTGATTATTTCTCCAACTCTTTCTCGGTTCATGCAATCAGAGGATGAAATTCACTACCTCATATTGTACGTGAATCTAAATCAATATTTGTTTTTAAGAAAAAAGTTTCCCAATGCTAAATGTAGTTTATGTAGGAATGTACAAACCAGATGTATGACATATTATGTATAAATAATATGTAATTATGTAAATTTCACAGTACACACTACTAGGTATTGCATTTTAATCAAACCAGTTGAGGTCTGCTGTAAGAAATCTCTAGGAATAGGCTGTACCTTTGTACTAAACCTACATATTAACAATTTTTTTTAAACTTTATCTTAACTTGTGTACATAAACTGTTAAATAAATTAAAAATAAACGCTGGACTGGGAGCGAAAGAAAAATACAGAATTAGCCAGCTGCTTCTCTTCCCGGGCATACTTTAAAAGTCAGTTAGGGACAGAGGTTTTATTGGCGTTTTTGCGGGCGAAAGGTTGACCTCGCAATAGTCTCTCTCCATCATTATAATACCTCCAAATTTGTCAAATGTGACATCAGATGGTTTTCTCTGGTGTTCTGCCTACATAAGGGATACAGGCGTGAAGTATGTACATGTATGTATGTAAAATAATAATATTTCCAGGTGACACATCAATGATGCCTCTCTACGTCGATGAAGAATACGCTCCAAGTGTTTGCAGTTGTTCCTGTAACTGCTTCGGACCTAATAAGTAAGTTCTACATTACAACACTATGCAATCTCAACTATGCAATCTCAATCAAAAATAAAATAAAATAAAAAATAAATAAATCTTTCTAATATTGCAAATGTGAAATTTTGGATGGATGTATGGATGATGGTTCTGCAATCTCGGCAGAACGTTTCGACGGATTAGAGCTCTTGCACATTATAAGACACGGACACAAGACAAGAAAAATATCTTGTCTGGTGTATCGTACACATTCATGCAATTCGTCTTATCCTCAGTCTGTAGCCACAATTTTTATTTTAATAAAAGCGTGGGCACTACACGTATTTTCGCTAACGCAGCCGCGCCGAATGTGCACGCGCAAACTTGTTTGCATAGCTGAGTAGATGTCGTGTCTAAGCAGGACGTCTTGTGTAGGCACGACATCGAACATGCAGCCGACAAAATGACTAGTATGCGCGTGTCTTATCCGACATAAGAAAAAATATCTTGTAATATGAATGGTCTGATATAACAATCATTGCAACTGAATTTCTTATAAGACATTTCTTATAAGACACAAGAAAGTTTCTTATAATGTGCAAAAGTCGTTAGGATGAAATTTGGCATAATAATAGTGTACCATCTGGAATAGCCATCGGGATTCGACATTTCGCAGATAAAACCGAACGAAACAGCTGGTAAAACATAGCTTTAGGATTAGTATAGGATAGAATATTCTCATAAGATAATAATAATAATAATAATCCTTTATTGTACACCAACATAAAGTACAAATTAAAAAAATACATTTTAATTTAACATTAGCACAAAGGCGGCCTTATCGCTGTAGAGCGATTTCTACCAGGCAACCGAGTCTTGACAGGATAAGGTAGTGGAAATGAGGATGGGCGTTGGGATACAGGCTATAAAATAGACTACGTACGAATAATTACATGCACATACTTACTAATAATACATACATACACATATTAATGTGTATGTATGTATTATTAGTAAGTATGTGCATGTAATTATGTATTATTAGTAAGTATGTGCATCAAGTAAAGATCTGGATGTAAGCGGAAGAAATCGCATAGAAGATATTTTTTAACCCGTGATTAAATCTGTGTTTAACCTAAATCTCAATTGATGGTAATCTAAGATGACTTCGGAGATAACAGCATAGGCAGGATTGCTCTTCATATCACATTGCAGGAACACGAGTTACCACTGACATATTTCGCATCAGATTTAATATATAGGATGTTACCACTTACGTAAACCTGGCAGGGTACTATCAAGCGGGGTTCAATCGGATTATTTGCCTTTTACTACACGCTTAACAATGGCTTATCTAAGCGTTTCACAAACTGATAGACATTAAATAGTGTATTTTGTGACATCATTGTTGCTCCTTTAATAAAAGTTGGTTTACGAGTATATATATCACATATCTATATCACTCTTTAGAAATTCCATGATTCTTTGCTTTTATCCCCTCACCAAACAAATATGTACATATTTGATGAAGCTTTCAATTTGTTTTAAACACTTAATTCAGAAACCATTCTTAATCTTAAAATAACTTAAAAAGTTAATAACTAATTCCCACAAAGTTATTTCGTGCATTTCAGATCGATACCATACCGGGACCCATTATCGCCGGTACCGCCAACTAACATCAAACAGATAAAGTCCAAAAACTACAGAGAATTGGGCAGTCTACCCCGATACATCGAGAAGTCCTCTTCTAAAAACAGATCACAGTCTTTACGACTCAACTCCGCTTCAGGATATTTATACATGAACGCACGAAACGATTTCACGTTAGACCCTGAGGATTTTAGAGAAATGGTCTCCAAAAGAAGAGAACAGTTACGAAAAGGAATGATGATGTACGAAATGCGATATAACAACAACGAACAGTATCCTTATAGACACAGTTTGACTGCCAATTTAGGCAGTCCGCAAAGCTCGAGTCTATACTCTATGAATATCCGCTCAGAAAATCGAAGCAACGATCCGCTAGTAGACGATTATGACTCAGAAAAATCAAGCTACGCTAAAAAGAAGCTAATGAAGAACATAGCAAGGAACACAAATAGCAAACAAATTGAAAACTACTTCTATGACGACGCCATTTTGCATTTCGACGACGAATACGCGTTTGACGGGTCAATTTTATTTGCCAAGCGGAGAAAATCTGTCGAGAAAAATTGGGAGGATTTTAACTGTGAAATGCCGAGAAGTAATTATGGCGTTGATCAGATATCTAATGATGGAAGCTATGGGTATTATTTACCTGATGATGAAGAGCAAGAACAGTACTTTGTGAATGATACACTTACGTTCTCTTTACCACCGCACCGGGCAAGCATTTAGTGAAGTGTGAAGTGAATTGTGCCAAAGAATAATGACTTGTGCCAATAAATAGGTTAGTGTTATTAAACTAATAATGCCACTTGTTCGATTTTTGAGTTTAGTTTTGAATGAATTTTTTCGTTTTAATTAATATAGAAAAGTTTTATCTGGAATGTTATCAAACGTAGCAGTGTCAGTCAAGTATTGAATAAATAAAACTATTTCTTGTTAGATTTTGACATGAGCGTTTGCACAATATGCCTTTATGAGTAGGCAGAGTAAGAAAATTTTAAAACCATTGTTTAATACAACACACTGGCCTTGATAGGTCCATCAAAGGAACTGTATGAAAATCAACTCATAAAGGATCGATTTATATTTAATAATATATTTAAGGTTTGCAAATTTATAAGTTCAATTAAATACTAATGTAATGTATGAAGAAACTTAAATCAGTCTAACAGTTATTCAAAATTGAAATCTTATCAAAGTGAGTGATTTCTTTAAATTAAAAAGCAACTTGTTCTAGAGTTTGCTTTATATATCAACCACTTTAACTTCAAATTAAGCTGGTTTTATGGAGATAAATAGATATCTGAACTCTAAATAGCGCTACTCAAAAATACAAAAAAGTATAAAGAAGTTCTATCAACTTTTAATCGGTTTTACAAATCCCGCTGTCCTGAACACTATTTTCAGGCGATTGTATAAAAAGGATGGGCTCTATTCGAAAAGTAATTCCTTTATTTTAACTGTCTCTAATATCTAACTTGAAAATCAGTATTTGTTAGCAATTGTCGATTTTGAAGTTCCCTAATCAACAGTGCTAGCACGGATCTTTTGTCGATCGTAAGTTTACGAATGCTCGTATAGTATGGAGTCGGTTGCAAGTTTTTAGTAACAATGTAATTTTTTATTTTACAGTTATTTAAGAGTAGAACCTGTTAACAAACATTCAAAATTAACAAGGAACACATTTATTTCAGCTGACCGTGCGGCAATGGATAGATTTCAATTATTGCTTGCAAAACCGTCTCCATACTATACGAGCATTCGTAAACTTACGATCGACAAAAGATCCGTGCTAGCACTGCTGCCCAAAATTAGTAATGAAATCATAAGTACCTAAAGATGCCATTTATTTGTATTGGTTCCGATTTGACATTGAAATCTTTTATTTTAAGTGTTTCTTAATGCCGTGAGAGAAAGAGAAAAGAAATAGTTTTTGTGTGACGCTGTCACGTTTCACGTCGTAAAATTTGACACTGGAGAAACTTAAAAATAAGAAAAGGCAATGTCGAATACGGCCTATGGTTATCGATACTTACCGAAAGTAGCATGATCGCATTAAAAATATTATTAAAGAACAAAATACATTTAAAACTAAGCCAAATATCGTACAAGTGAGCCTGTAAAAAATGGGCCAATTAAAATAAACTTAACGTAGAAAATTAAAATTTTTGCGGGTAGTTTGAAATTTTAACGTTTTAGCTTTTACACGTGGAGTGGTTATAATGGGATTTTGTTGATCGTATCAAAGAGCTTGGCTTAAATGTAGATAGCGTGGCATTGCATGGGGCGCGTTCAAAAATTGCTTCAGCTATTTATTATTATATTAATAATTAATAATAATTTGCTAGATAATGGCGTCGATCTATGGGATGAATGAGTTGAATTCAAGTAAAGGAAGCAGAACGAAATAAGTGCTATTTTATTAGTATGTCTATCTAGGTGTTTTTGGTTTTATTCAATTCTTTCATGAAAATTTGATCTTCATGATTTTATATTTCATGGAATTTGGTTTAATCCTCCATTGCTCAAATTATTAAATGTTTTTTTTAATATATAAATAAAGTGAAAGGTTTACTAGGTGTTTTACATTAAGTTTCAAAAATTACCTCGTAATTGGAAGTAATTATTTTGAGAGTATTTAAATATTAGACCCACAAGTAGTACCTACTTTTTAACACGCTCTTTTTCTAAGAATATTAAAGTTTACTATGAGAATGAATAAATAGTACTTATTTCGTTTTGAACAGCCCCGCCAATTTAGACATTTGAGATTACATTAAATTCCCACCAAGCTGAAAATCGGTAAGATTGTTTAAAATATGATTAAAAATAAAATTGTGTCTCAGGTATTTTCATGATAAAAGTTACCGTTTAAACACTTTTTTTTTATGTTTGACCTTGAATAAAAACTTTCATACAGGGGAAAGATGGGGAACTTTCAAATTTTATTTTTAACTAGCTGCTGCCCGCGACGTCGTCTGCGTGAACGCTATGCAGCACCAAACGCACCTACGATTATGACACTGCTAGCGTGATAATATGTAGCCTATATGTTGACCCGACTTCTTAACTATCTTCATGCCAAATTTGAAGTAAATCCATGCAGTACTTTTTGAGTTTATCCCGGAAAGACAAACAGACAAACAGACAAACAGACAAAAATTCTAAAAACTATATTTTTTGTTTCTGTTTCGATTGTAGATCATAGCCCAAGTATTCTTTTAAAAAAATATTCAATGTACAGTTTTGACTTTCCTACCATTTTATTATATGTATAGATTAGTCTTACCCATTTTCAGCTTCATGGGAATTTATGTAACTTTTCTCAAATTTTTGGTCTAATTTGACCAGGCTAACTTGACTATAACGTTTACACAAATTGTAATTTAAAAACACATCAGTTGCCATATGCATATTAAAACACACTGCAAAAAATACATTTACTTCATCAAAAAACCAATAGATGGCATTATTATGAAATTATAAGTTTCCAAAGTTTATCTCTTAGATTGGCGTAGTATTAATAAATAAATATTAAATTATTGCCACTAATAAAAAAACTACTTACTTAAATTTAGTTTAATCTTTAATGGTTCTTGTTAATAAAACCTTGTAGTTATTTCCAAAAGTTATTGGGAACAAATTAGATGTTGTGATTTTTTTATCATCGTAGTTTTTGTTATTATAAAAAGAGCTAGGGTTACCATATTATGTTTTAAGAATAAGATTTTGAAATTAAGATAAGAATATGTTTTAAACATTTTTGAATAATTGGTTTGACCACAGATAAACTTTGGTTTATATTGATCTCGTTTTGATATAAAAATCACTTAGTGAATTTATTTTGAATCTCATTCAAGTAAAACATCTAGTCATTGTATGATTGCATACAAATTGTTTAAATTTTATTTCAATGATAACTATTTTTAATTGTATAATATGTAAAAAATAAGTCTTCTTTTATTAATTGTGATATTTTTAAATAATTTAGAGAATTTTGTATTCGACTTCCACTATGGTATTACTTGTACAAACTTGACCTATTTTAATCGTCGCTAAACTCAAAAGACACTCACTATAGCATTAGTTGGTTTTGTTGACTTTACTTTAGTTATAAGTTATCATGTATGTTATATACCTGTGCCAAACGATATTTTAATTGAAAATCTATTTATTAATTGATTTTCTTTATTATTTGTAATTTGTTTTTACAACACAATAGTTTTAATTCTACTCCAAAAATGTATTTTTGAAGCTTCTATTTCTGACTAAGAAATGGTTTTTTTCTTAGGCCGTTAAAAATATAAAGGGTCGGTTTTTAGTCGGTTTTTAGACGTTACCTGTAAATTTATTTTAGTGTCGCTCAGTAGAAAAGAATAAAGATATTGCACCACAAACTTTTTTTCAAATAGACGCTGTTGATGAACATGGCTACTAAAAAGCGACATTTCATTGTACTACGACGTAGTACTACAAGATGTTTTGTTGTAGCGCTTTGTCGTATTTGTTTTAATGGTATTAATTCATAATTTAGAGAGACAATGCTTTGCTCAATATATACCTAAGCAAATATATTAATTTCCTTGTCAAAAAAAATTTGGCCGGTGAGTAAAACACCAACCCTGTATATAAGGTCAATAATATTTTAATAGCAGATAAAGACTGATGAGTGGGTAATAATTACGAAAAATAAAATATTAAAAAAAAATATTTTTCATAAATTAAAGTTTCAAAATTCTTCTAAATGATCTACATTTAAGTTCTACTGTAGTTTATGACTACACAACAAGTAATGAAAACGTGTCCATCTAATTGTGTATAGTAATAAAATCTAGATTAATCTTAAATTTTACTCACAGAGAAAAAAATTGATATTTTTATTTATGAAAGCTATTGAAAAAAAAAATTTTTTTTTCGAAATTTAGACCCACTCATCATACCTAGTCTGCTATTAAAATATAATTGATAATTGACTGTTATATGCGGACCCTGTATACAAGGCTAATAAGTGCTCTTTGTAATCATAATAAATAATATTTCTAGTGTGACTCGATTTTATATACTTACTTGTTTCTTTTACTTGTTTTCCTAATATAACAAGACTCGATTTAGGTGTTGATCTGAAAGAAGTTTGAACTTTTTGTTCGTGTTTACATCTTCTATCTGGTAACATTATACATGACAAAGACAAAGTTCGTTGTAAATAAATAATAAAATACAATCAGGCAATACGTATAAAGTTAAGTTCTTATTGGTTTTCATCCCAAAACATTTTTGTAGTAGAAATAAAATTGTTAATTTAGTAAAAAGTAAAAGTGGTCAATAATTTTAACTCCTTTTGCATAAACATTTAAACAACTTTAGTTAGTTTTTATGCTCACTCATTTGGCTAATAATAAAAATCCCTAGACAAGAAATCAGACTAACACTAAAATAAGTCTTAAAGGTTAAATTCACAGATATGTTATATTTGTATCTGTGGTCGAAGTGTATGCAATAGTTAGCTAACCCTGTGACATTATTGATCAAATAGTAAAATCATTGTTTCTAAGCTAATAGAGGTTTTAAACGTTTATGTAAAAAGGCCATAATCTAAATAATCCCTTTAAACAAAAGTCTGCTAAGTTAGTTATCACCTAAGTATTAATTAAGTGATTTAGACTATGCTTGTATATAATTAGTAGTTTTATTTGCGAAAAAAAACTAATATAATGTTATGTGATCTCAGATACTTATTGATAAGTTAAATGAAACTATTTGATCTATCTTGTGATCTGTCGTTGAGAAGTAAGGAAAGATAAAATGTATTTGTAGGTATGTAAAAGAACAGTGAAATTGTGAAACCAAACATTATGGTCTCTGGCGAAGGTATTCAATAAAAACAAAAAGGAATTAACTTTTATTTAAATAAAATGGCAACCCCTGAGAGTGTCAACAACGTTATTTTTTGTTCATACGAAACCTGAAAACAGTTTGTCCAGAATCGCTTACTGAATCGATTGCAATTTTTATAGCATGTTATATTTTGACTCAATAAACTTAAAGATCCTACACATTCACTCGCACACGTATCGTACGCGATTCCAGGATGCAAATTAATAATAAATTTTTGCCCATCGATTTTTTTTAACAAAACTGTTTGACACGTGTGCTAGATTTCGCATGAATAAAAATTTACGTTGAATACAGCATTTAACAGCACCAATGGTAGATAGGTGTCTGGAAATTAAAATATAGTAATAAAAAAATCAATAAGTGTCGCTGATAAATAGATAGCAGGGCAGTATAAGTTATGTTCTATCTTTAAAAACCAAATTTATTGTGTTTCAGATTACTGGAAGGAACGTTTAGATCAAGTGACAACATTTCACTTTTATCTGAAACTTATTCACATCAAAATTATTTTTATAACTTTGAAGATTTTGACAAGTTAACGTTGTTACAATTCAACAGATTATTCTTTTCAGCAGCGCGAGCACAGAACTTGGTCGGCTCATATGTTTACGAATGTTCGTATAGTATGAAGTCGGTTGCAAGTTTTTAGTACCATTGTAATTTTTTATTTACAGTTACTTAAGAGTACAACATGTTTACAAATATGCAAAATTATCAAGGCACACATTTATTTAAGCTGGCCGTGCGGCAAAGGATAGATTTTGATTATTGCTTACTAACTATACATACGAGTCGATAAAGTTCTGTGCTCGCACTGCAGTATCGCAACGAGTTTTCAGAAAAGTTTAAAAAAAGCGTAGAATATGTAAATGGCGTTGTACACAGGGCTTATGTCAAAGTCAACTTTATCGAGCGAATTTTTAATCTAACTACTGACCAACTAAAGTCATTTTTTTTACATAATACTTTGGTATGGTGCGCCGTCTAATGTGAATAAGTTAACCAGTCGATTTCGAAATGTTGTTAATTGTTCATCTTCTACTTAACAGCTTAATTTAGAGAAAATATACAATTTTTTGTAATGGACGTACCTATTTATTTTTATGTGCATTTTCTGAAGTTTTGACCCTTTAATTTATAATGTACCTTATTTGTTTTAAGACATAGTAGTTCATAAATACTTCTTAAGTATCAACTTTTGTTATTGTATAGTCTTTCAATAAAGACGGGTCGATTTCAATAAAATCGAATAAAACAGGCTGATTATGAGATATTAACGATTTTTTTCTGTTATTTGGAAGATGCAATCATGTCATTTCGTTTATGAATATGACATCATTCAACTTTTCGCCGGCACAAATCTGGGAGGTTCAAATTTCAACAGACAGACAACAATTAACAGGCAGATCCATTTTAATCCAATTTTAATATTTTAATTATAATTTTAAGCCTAAATTGAATGATATGGATATGATATTTTCTTGTGAGGATTTTTGAAGTCTCCAATGAATGACCAATAAGCCGCAATAAACTGATAAATTGAAAGTCGACACAACCTAGGCCATCACTTAGTTTCAGTGGAATTAATGCAGTGGAGTCATTGAAAATTGGACTTCCCAAATCCGTGCGAAACTGCGGCGGACATTTGAATTATGTTATTATCAAAACAAAATGGCATGAATGGGCCATTCAAATAAAA
Organism: Stenoptilia bipunctidactyla; assembly: GCA_944452665.1. NCBI lineage: Eukaryota > Metazoa > Arthropoda > Insecta > Lepidoptera > Pterophoridae > Stenoptilia > Stenoptilia bipunctidactyla. The sequence continues at coordinate 12,128,730 of OX101743.1, forward strand.
TAATAATTTCGTTAATATCTCACACATATGTAGCCTTATTTAGTCCATATTGAAATCGACCCGTCCTTATTGAAACACCCTATATTTCATATGTACTGTACCTACTGCTAAGGTATGTCCCAAGTACGCTTTACCGGGCTTGAATTGACTTATTAATGTAAAATAATAGATACCTAATTTAGATTCGACCACCCAGCAGTGACATACGTTATAGTTATCAAAACAGACAATGTCTTAATAATGATAGCAGTAAATATTGTGCGAATTTCCATAAAATAATGCATTATAAAATATGAATGACTGTGGACGGTTATAGTAAAAATGCAGTGTGAGCTAATTGTAATTTAAAATTGTAAAATAAATCGAATTTCATTAAAAAAATATATAAAACTATGTGATGTTTTTCTTGTTTGTACCTTCCTTAACTTTTTCGAAATTTGCTTCGTGTCTCATCTCTCTTCATCAACCTTGATCTGCAGGGCTAGCATGCAACCACGCATGCAACCGACCATAAACACTCGAATCGACAAGATAAATATTATTTTGTTATTTTGTCCTATTTTGTTAGCTTACATGAGCACCAAAATAAATAGAATTACTCGATTTGATACCATGATTAAGCCCACAGGGCCAAAAATGCCATATTCTTAATCAAATACATACTGTAAGTGCCAAATTCTAAGTAAATATCGATAAAGGGCCCGATTTATCGTTTTCGATGGTCGCATGCTAGCCCCACTGACGTGGTAGGAAGTAGGTAATAATGCTTATATATGTAATAATAATACGGGTTGTCTGGTGGAGATCGATAAGGCCACCCAAATTTTTTTTTACTACTAATTAATATACTTTTAAAGAGCTATTAATATCAAAATCAGAGTCTCGTCGAAATCATTGACACCATACAGTTAAATCGTATGGAATAATTGGAGGTATTTTTATTCTTTTTTTACTATTTTTCCATCATTTGCAGATGAAAATTAATGTGTTACAAATAATGCTAAGTCCACAAAGAAATTCAACTTAACATCTCACTCCTAGGTATTATAGTTAACCATCCAATCGACATTGCGAGCAAAGCTCGAGCGATTTCACACTTTTATCGGTGTTGATGAATTGACCAATTCTATCTTAGCTTATTCTTTCTTCTCATTCGTTTCTTCGCTTTGATCTCCTTCCGATCTGGTCCCGTCTGTGATAGGAACACTTCTGTCTCCTTTAATAGCTTCTGGAACTTTCCTAGGCGAGGTGATGGTCAGGACCCCATCCGAAGACAGCCTGGACTCGACGGTGTCGGAAATCGTGCCTTCTGGAAAAGCGCATCTTCTCACAAACTGCCTCGAAATGTAGCCGTTTTCATCCTGCTTCTCCTCGTGCTTTCCTTCGACTATAACGCAGCCATCAGCTGTCTTGACGGAGATTTCTTCCGGAGAAAAATGCTTGATGTCTTAGTTGACTTGGAAATTGTCTTTGTCGGCCTTAATGCTGGAGCCAAGGTCGCGTACAGCTGCCGCCAGATGGCGACAAGGTCGGCAGTAGTCCAGCAGCAACAGTGAGGAAATCATCGGGAATTATAGCCAAGCCGAAATGCTGGTCCGGGAGGCGAATATACAAAGGCTATACTATTTGAGTCACGAGTCAGACTCTAATAGAGGAGCTTTTGTTTATGCATATTACTTGACAATACCTAATCGAACTCAGTAAAAAAATTGACTGAAATGGATTAGCTTTTGCTCTTGTAATTTTCAAAGAAATGCAATGACAAAACCTAGTACTGTATAATACATATTCACTCAAATAGATAAGCTTTTGTCAAGATGAAAAGTAGGTATATCTTTGTTTGATATACATTGCGATGAAAGAGATAAGCTACGAGAAGGGCTCCCGCACCGGAAGGCGGAATCAGTATGGTTAGGTGCGACGACGAGCGCAGCGAGGAGGAGCATGTTAGGTTGCATATAGTTATACACGTGCGCGAGCCGAGCGAGCGGTGCCGCGGCAGCGGCCGGCGAAGCGCCATAAACCTGGTCAGCTATTATAGTCAACCCTGGACAATCCCGACATGGGCAAAAGTCAAACGTTAAGTCATCAAAATAACGATGGTCATAATGCATGCACATTTTATTTCTATCTTTGAAAATCAGAACAATTGCCATTTAAGTATCAAATTGAAGCCAACGATCGGTAAATATCGATATCAAATGGGATAGCTTTTGTTGCAATGTTCAATTGAAGTTATCTCATAAAGTCTACACGACTTCGGTCAATTTCTGTACTAGAATGGATTAGGGTTTGGGCAAGTTTTTGTCATACAAAAGCTAAGCCAGTTCAGTTTGCACTTTCACTCTAATGGTATAGCTTTTGTAAATACGCGTCCGGGAGACGGTGCGGACGAACGAACGGCGTCCAGTCGTCGAAAATTTAAGTTAGTAGAGACATAATTCCACATGAGACTGCTTTGTGTATTTTTATTTTAAACTTAAAAACTTTGTCGTTTTATTTTTAATGCTCAGGACACCTAGATTCTGCTCCGCAGTGATTGCCCCTGGAATTCTCCTCTTTCACAGGAATTCCTCTTGGAACCATAGGTAGATACAGATTGTTCCCTATTCAACATGGTATTCCCTTATTAAAAGTCTCTTTTTTAAAGTCAAATATTTAGATTTCAATATTTTATTAGCAAATGTTAAGTTTGAAGTCTAATAATATGCATACATTTTCATTGGAATTTCAACCTTATGAAAACCGAATAAGTTGCGAAGTGTATGTACATCTTATTTGACGTAACTGTACCCTAATTTGACATAAAAGAGACCTAAAATTAGAGAGTGTAATGTGGAATCGCAGCCCAGTGTCATTTCATTGAAATTTTGCAAAACACGTTTGCCCTATGCTGGACTGAGAGCGAAAGAAAAACATAGAATGTAGGTGCCAGCTGCTTCTCTTCCCGGGCATACTGTAAAAGTCAGTTAAGGGACAGAAGTTTAATTGGCGTTTTTGTGGGCGATAGGCTGAGCCCCCGTCAGTCTCTATTAATCATTATAATACCTCCAAAGTCAAACGTGACATCAAATGGTCTTATTACCTCTGGTGTTCTGTCTACCCCATAAGGGATACAGGCGTGACGTTATGTATGTACATACGTTTGCTCCATCTTAGACTACATCGTCACTATTAGGCGAGATTGAGGTTTGCGGTTTATTTAGTAGAGAGCGTATATTAGAGAAGCAAAACAGTGGGATCTTACTATCCTCGAACAAAAGCTTGAGCAACAGAAAACAAAGGGTTGTCAACATTTTTCTAGTTGACACTAGATGGCGCTCTGTAATTTCCAAGTGGCTTATAAGAAATTAGAAGTCGTTGTGGCGTCGTGGTTACTGTGCATATCAAACGATATCACAGGCGCGCTCGGCGCGGCCGCTTTTAGGATGGGTGACCGCCGATTGTTTATTTCTCAAGACGACTTCCGCGCTTCGGAGGGCACGTTAAGCAGTCGGTCCCGGGAGCTGTATACTTGAATACAGTAAGTAGTTGTTAGGGTTTTTCAGAAGCCATTTCGGCACCCTGAAACTTGTGACATCCACCAACCAGCACTGAGCCAACTTACGTCACCCAGAGGAGAATCTCATAGCCCTGCAGTGGGCTCAGTACACGGAGTTGTGATGATGTGATGATTATAAGAAATTATTCACTTCTGGTTTATTGAATTTGAGGCTCCTAGAGTTCCTAGTATGAAAGATAAGTCTTTTCCTTAAGATCAGTAACCGAGAAGGTCCTGGCCAAACACCGAAAGGTTTTCTGTTGCTTCATCAACTTGGAAAAGACTTATGACAGTGTGGTGAGAAATGAGCTGTGGTCAACTCTATCCGAGTATAGGGTGGATAGTGACTTGATACGGGCACCCAAATCCTTTGGTATATAAGGACTCGAGTGCCTGTGTCAGGTTGGATTATGACTACGGATTGGTTTAGCATCGAACGCGGTGTTAGACAGAGCTGTGTAGCGTCTCCTGTTCAACCTATTCATGGATAGCTGTTTGAAAGATCTCAAAGAATCTGAATGGGGCTTAGAAATGAATGAGACAGTGATCAAAACTCTGCTTTACGCCGACGACCAGGTTCTACTTGCTCGTTTGCCGGACGAGTGCTCTTCCACTGAGCTACCGGGGCCTGGCGGTGCACCTCGAAATTACTTACCACATATATGATATAGAAAAGGTTTTTATATAGTAACTGGTTGGTGGACATTGTTTCCTTTATTATTTAAACCATTCTTTGTACTTTACCCTTACCATTTATTATTAATGCTAATTATTTTTATTTATTACTAGCTGCTGCCCGCGACGTCGTCTGCGTGAACGCTATGCAGCACCAAACGCACCTACGATTATAACATTGCTAGCGTGATAATATGTTGACCCGACTTCTTAACTATCTTCATGCCAAATTTGAAGTAAATCCATGCAGTACTTTTTGAGTTTATCCCGGAAAGACAAACAGACAAAAATTCTAAAAACTATATTTTTTGTTTCTGTTTCGATTGTAGATCATACCCCAAGTATTCTTTTAAAAAAATATTCAATGTACAGTTTTGACTTTCCTACCATTTTATTATATGTATAGATAACAATCTTTGTTTTGTATTATTTTATCAAGTAAAACTACAAAAAAATATTTTCAATTTAATATTATGTTTTTATTTATTAATATTTTATAGTATTTTAACTATTATTGCATTAAATAAAATCGAGCTTCTTTTTTCTGTTAATGTTTATCAATTGGAGTGGAACTATAGTTTATCTGAAGGATTATTTATGTACGTTAATTTAATTTCAAATTTGTATTTACTTTTAGTATTTTTAACTGTTTATAGTAGTAGTGCAAGGTTCCTAAACGATATTTTTTATACATTATTATACCTTTCTACTCACTCTTTTCAAAACTTTAAAATTGAGCTTCAGTTGTCTGATGGTTATTATTGCAAGGCAGTCGTATTGTGTGTGTGGTTTTCATGGTATTTTGCTATCATTTCTTTTTTTTTAACTTGCTGTTTGTCTTTTGTTGTTCCTAAAATTTTTGATTTCTCTTTAGAGCTTACTCATAGAATAATAACTTAGATGCAATGGTAAAAAAATACTTTAAAGTTGGTTTATTTAATGCTGGCTCATTAGAAACTCGGCACGATGAATTCATAGCTGCATGCGAAGATAATATGCTTGATATGCTAGCGATTAATGAGACCTAGCTAAGGGAGGGTCAAGATGGATGTGCACCGGTCTTACCCGGCTATAAACTGCGCCATACTCCTCGACATAAAACTATATGTAATGGGCGTGGTGGTGGCGTCGGTTTTTACATTAGAAACTGCGTGAAAGCCCGTAAGATAAACCACTCGGATACCTCGAAAACCTATTTCACGAACAATACGTTATAGTCATAGAAACGTTTGATAACGATTTAAAAAGCTTTATTGGACAGGATATACTTAAGCTTAATGATGTTAATCATATGGTAGCAAGTTTTAACAATGCAATTATCCACCTCTTTGACTTACATGCACCCAAAAAAGAAGTAACCTGCAAAAAGTACAGCTGTCCATGGATTACCGATACAATTAAACAAATGATGCGAATGCGAAACCAGGCTTACAATCGTTTTAAAAACACCAAACTGGATACTCATCGTCAGTATTACAAGGCACTCAAAGGCATTGTAAATACAGCAATCTATGAAGAAAAGAAGGCTTACTTTAACTCGAATATCAATTTTTTTGTCTCAAACCCTAAAAAATTATGGAATTTAAAGACTAACATTTTAATATCTCACAAAAGTGACTTCTGCTTGCTAGATAGCTGCAATGATCCAGAGATAATTAATAAATACTTTTTAGACCTACCTGGCGATAACAAGGTTGACCTTTCTACGTTAACCTATTACGAATACCATAGATACACAACTGCACGATTTGAGTTACATGAGGTGGGAGATGATCTGATCACAAATATTATTAAAAACTTTAAATCGAACGCTCAGGGTGAAGACCAGATTTCACTGGATATGCTGAAACTCACCTTGCCACACTCATTACCTCATATAAAATCCATTGTAAATATTTCGATCTCATCAAAAGTATTTCCAGAAGTTTGGAAAGTGGCGGTGGTGACACCTTTACCGAAAACCAGCAACCCATCCAATGTTACAGAATTAAGACATTTTCAAAACAGATTTCAGCGTGTCAAAGTTGTAAGCCCTGACGGTCATATACTGGTTTCTGATCTGACAGCTGTGTTACGAGGGGTTCCACAGGGCTCAATCTTGGGTCCAATAATATTTGCACTTTACTGTGCGGATATAACAACTTGCATCAAGAGTTCAAGTTACCATTTGTATGCAGACGACACCCAAATATACCGACATTTCCAGCCACATGATGCACACTAGCCATAGCGGAACTAAATGAGGACCTACATCGAATCGCCGAATGGTCAAAGAGAAACTGCCTCACACTTAATCCAAAAAAGTCGAAATATATGATAATTGGCTCCAAAAAACAGGTTGAAAAGGTGTTAAAATGTAATTCTGTGCCGACAATTTTAAACGAGCCGATTCAATATGTTTCTGAAACACGAAACCTAGGACTGTTATTTGACAATCAGCTGAGATTTGAAAGTCATATACTGGAAACCGTTCGTAATTGCTTCTACAGACTAAGAATGATGTATAAAATTAAAATTAGGCCTTACTTAAATACTACTTTAAGGCTCAGTCTGTGTGAAGCTATTGTGTTGTCGAAGTTGAACTATGCAGATACTGTCTATGGAAACTGTATTCTCAGTCGCTCAAAAAAACTTATACAACGTATTCAAAATGCGTGTGCTCGCTTTTGCTTCCAAGTTCCTAAACGATCGCATATTAGTCTCTACTTGAATGATTCCAACTGTCTCAAAATGGAAGTGCGAAGGAAAGTACACTTTGCCACACTTTTGTTTGGTGTGATCAAAAATAAAATACCGAGGTATTTGTATGACAAGCTGAATTGGGCGGCAGATTTTAATAAATATGAAACACGAGCATCATCCTACCGCATTCAGTGCCCACGACATAAAACAGCGGCGTTCCGGGGCAGTTTCAAATTCGCAGCAAGCCGCTGCTGGAATGACTTACCTCCACCAATACGATCTGCCAAAACCAAATTTAGTTTTGTCAATAAAATCAAGGCATTATATTTAGAAAATCAGAAGACGTAATAAATATTATTAAAGTCCTTGATAATGAACGTTATGCACCTAACTTATGTTTACATATATTTTGTTATGCGAACAATGCTTAGTTTTATTTTTAGTATTGTTAGTATTATAATTTTTTTTTTACCTTTTTCTTTGTTTTTCACTGTTGAAGTTTTTGTTGATCTATTTTATACTTAATATTATTTTTGTTGTATAGTTATATAGGTATTCATTTAAAGTTTTTATTTTCTAAATTTTATTGCTTTTGAGTATACTTGTGTTAGTTTATTGAATTAGATGGTAAGTTTTTCTAATTTTTTGGCTCCCTCATAATATCAGCGGCAGGGCGGGCGTATGTTCTTTATAGCATACACTTTGCCAAATGCTGAAAGGGAGACCATTTTTTTAACATCTTTTATAACCTTTTAACATTTTTGTTTTTACGTTATATTGCTAACGTAGCTCCATCTTATGGTATAGCTTTGCAGCTGAGACCACCACGAGACCAATTTCTTTACAGAAATTGTGAATCCCAGTTAAAGTGAACCATTGCAAAGTTTTAATAATGTTTATCTACTCTCATATCATAATATTCAAAATACAAAACTCAGAACGAATTTATATTGACATACTTTTTAAAATAGTATAACGAAATGAAATTAAAAAATTAAATTATAACACACTATGTACCTCGAACAATACAATTTTATATATATTTTTTTTTCATTTCGATACAGATAACAGACCATAGATTTCATTTTTTTATCTGTGTCCTGCGAGCGCCGCGCTACGTTACATTCTGTGGCCGCGCGGCGCGTTTTGGCGCATGCGCGATAATGGCGGGAATAAATATCTTCAGTGTATGAGATTAGATAAAGTAGTGTATGAAACTGCACATAACTAGGTATTATGTGACAGTTTCATTAACTACTATTTTAAGTTTTTGCATTTAAAATGCTCAATTATTCTTAAATCGAGCATTTTACTCAGGTCCTGCAAGGTCTCAGCCATGACTACGATGTCATCCGCGAATCGAAGGTGAGTGATGTACTCTTGCTTGTAGCCATCTTCAAGCAAGACTTCTTCGAAGATAGGCTTCGAATTCTGATCCTGAAGACGCACTGACATAGTGGCGTTTTTGTACAAAAACTTCAACGCTTCGATGTATCAATAGTCAATTTGGCACCGCTGCAAAGACTGCAGTACAGCCCAGGTCTCGATCAAATCGAAGGCTTTCTCATAGTCCACAAACGCCAAGCAAAGTGGCTGGTTATACTCCTCCGTCTTTTCTATAACCTACCTCAGCGTATGGATGTGGTCTATGGGGCTAAAGCCTTTTCGGAAACCGGCTTGTTCGGGAGGCTGAAAGTCGTCAAAACCTGTGTTTAATGAATTAAACATGTTTAAATTCTTTTTTTAATTACATTGCACCATGTTTTTTAAAGATGTCATCTTTAGTCCAACATTGACAGTTTTTTTTTGCATATTATACATGTATTTTATTTCTTATTTATTTTTGTCCATACAAATAATACATATCTAAAGATATGTAGCTCAGAATATCCAAAGCTTTCCAAAGACATACATACATACATAACTTCACGCCTGTATGACTTGTGGGGTAGGCAGAACACCAGAGGTTATAAGACCATCTGAGGTCACGTTTGACTTTATTTATTTATTTACAAATTCTAGGAAGGAGGTATTGTAATGATGGATAGAGACTATTATAGTGACAGGGGCTTAGCCTATCGCCCATAAAACTCAAATAAAACCTTTGTCCCTTAACTGACTTTTACAGTATGCTCAGGAAGAGAAGCAGCTAGAACATTCTATGTTTTTCTTTCGCTCCCAGTCCAGCATGGAAAATAAAATCGAAGAATAAATCATAAATTATGCAAGAGAATAAAAAACGATTTTTCTGCTGGAGATATTAATCCGATCCTAATTCTGATTTAATACTCTCCAGGACATAATCAAATGTTTTCACAAACATTCTAGTGTTCTCAAAGAATTTGATCGAATTTCGTCTTTGGTCTTCGTAATCGTAATTACTGCGTAATTACTTTGTTTAAAGTACGGATTTACGACTGTTTTTGTGCATAGCACATCGTATCGTACAAATGAACTAAAGGTATTAATGACGCCATATCGACATTTTCGTTTGTTCGTTACGTCCTTTAAACCGTGACAAATCGCTCGAGCGAAAATGGCCTGCATCCCCCGCATCGCTACCCGCGCCGCTGTCGCTCTCGCTGTCGCTGCCGTCCAGTTTGCAGCCTTAAACCTAACGTGGAAAGAGCATTTAGAAGGCGCATGCAGTAGTTTGAAGCAATTTTCATACGCCCTGTGAAAGTTGACTAAAATAGTAAACGCGGGGAATCTGGGTCGTTCTCGACGCCGCCAGCGGGCAGCTCGCGCGGTTTATATAATAATAATAATAATAATCATTTATTTGCCAGAATGTGTGTACAAAAAGATGTTATTACAATAATGTCCAGTTCACAAACTGCCGGATACAGGCGTGCAAATATTATTTATATGCAGTTACTGAAGTTAGGTACATGTCAATAAAAAAAGAGAGAAGTGCTAGTCAACATTTACATTACATTATATAAGATTAAAACAATACGTAACATGTCAATATTATAAAATGAGGTTATCGTCATTTAAATACTCATCTAATCTATAATAACACTTTTCCATCAATAACCTGAACACCTTATGCTTAAACTCCATCGTCGTTAGATTTTTAAATGGATCAGGGAGGTGATTATAAATGGTGATTGCCATACAATACACATTCCTACTAAAGCATTGCAGGCGGCGTTGCGGCATATACAATTTGTTGTCTAACTTTATTTTATTTCTAGTTCTATAATTATAGAATTGTTTTTGTAATTGAAAGAGGTTTAAATTTTTTTTCACAAAAAGTAGCATTTCAAATATGTAGAGGCTAGGTAAAGGCAGTATTTTATTAGCTTTAAATAATGGTTTACAACTGTCTGTATAGTCTGCTTTACAAATTGCCCGTATACACTTTTTCTGAGTTATGAATGCTCTGTGGGAATCTACCGAGTTACCCCACAATACAATGCCATATCGCAGTAGGGATGATACGTAGCCGTGGTATGCTAACTTAGCCGTTTGTTTATTTGTATTTTGCGAAAGCCGTCGTAATACATATATGAAACTATCAATTTTATTGCATATTCTACTGATATGTGATTTCCAGTCACATTGTTCGTCGATCGTGAAGCCTAGAAACTTTGTGTCTTTAACATTCATTATTTCAAAATTGTCATAATTAATATTAAGATTTGGCTGATGCAAGTTAGACGCTTTAAATTGTATTATGTTTGTCTTAGCCATATTTATTTTCAGATTATTATTTTTCAGCCAAAGTATCACCGAGTGTAGAGCCTTATTTGCCTCTGTTTCAAGGGTAATTTTGTCATCTGCTTTTACTACAAGCGTCACATCATCCGCGAATAGTATCGATTCATGTGTCGTAGCATTGGGAAGATCATTTATGAAGGCAAGAAACAGCAACGGTCCGAGTACACTACCCTGAGGAATACCGTATGAGTTTTGTAATGTAAATTTTGAATGTTCAGTTTTTAAATAGTTACCTTCGATATGCAATATTTCTACTCTTTGTTTCCTATTTTTTAGGTAGCTTTCAATCCATCTCTGTGCATTTCCTCTTACTCCTAACGACTCTAGTTTATTAAGGAGAGTTTTATGGCAAACTAGGTCAAATGCTTTGCTCATGTCAAGAAATAGAGCTGCAACATTTCTTTTAGCATTAAGAGACTCGGTTATAGTTTTTATAAGAGTAAAGCCAGCCAATGTTGTACTACTTTCTTTTCTAAACCCAAACTGCTTTGATTCAAGTAAATTAAACTTTGTTAAAAAATTGTAGAGTTTGGTACACATAACTTTTTCGAAAATCTTTGAAAGTACCGGTATAAGTGTTATTGGCCTGTAATTGTCTGGATTATCTTTCTTGCCATTTTTATGTATGGGTTTAACAATAGAAAATTTTAGCCGATCTGGAAAACAACCTTCCTTGAGTGAGAGATTTATGATATACGCCAAAGGACCTGTTAGCACCTGAGCACATTCTTTCAAAATTTTTGTATTTATTCCGTCATATCCAACAGAGTTAGTATTTTTTAAAGATTTTATAATTTTGTATATATCATGTGGATGCACAGGACTTAAATATATGCTCTGTTGAACTTTTGGTGGAGTATACTGATATTTAGTTTCATTTTGGGTTAGATTCAAGGTGGTGCTAATATTTATAAAATGTTCATTAAATATATTTGCAATTTCTATTGGATTATTTATTTGTATATTATTTTTTGTCAGATTTTTTATAAATTTGGAGGAACCATTTGTGTCAATATTTTTGTTAATTATATTCCAGGCAGCTTTACAGCGATTTTTTGATTTACTAATGTAATCTAAGCTTGTTTTTGCCTGTGATGCCCATATACATTTTTGTAGAATTTTAGCATATCTAAGGTATTGTGATTTATTATAATTTTTTGTAGAGGGATCATGCCTGTATTTCAAATATAAGTTTCTTTTCTTTATGCAACTTCGTCTGATACCTTTTGTCAGCCATTTATTTTTCAATGGTTTTTTTACTGTTTTTATAGTTATATTAGGAAAGCAAAGTTCATAAAACAAAGTTAAGTAGTCATGAAATTTGTTAAAGGCTTCATTAGCATCATTTTTATCATATATGTCATTAAAGCTTAAAGCAGTCATACATTCCTTAAATTTCCGTACATTATCCTGTGAGTAATCTCTACGGCTTTCAAATACAAAAGGAATAGGTTTAGCATATTTAATTTTACTGAGCTGAAAAGAAATTGTTTGTGCCGTTTCATGATCTGAAAGACCTAGGTGTAAAATCTTTGATTCTACTCCTGTAATATTACTTGAAATTAGGTCTAAACATGACTTTAGCCTTGTAGGTTTCAAAATATGGTTTTGTAAGTTGAAGTTGGATAAAATAGATAGTAATTGTTTTGTAACCGTGCTATCTTTTAAAAGGTCAATGTTCCAATCACCACACAGTATTAATCTTTTTTTAGTTCCTGTTGTTATTTTATGCAATAAGGTATCCAAGCTCTTGAGGAAAATGTTGACATCTGAGTTAGGAGTGCGATATAGACATAGTATAATCAAGTTGAGGCTAGGAATTCTAGTAGCACAATATTCAAAATGTAAATTTTCAGGTTTAACAAACTTACTAAAGTCTAAAGGTACATATTCCAAATTATTTTTAACAATAATACATGTTCCACCTCTACGTTGGTTGGGACGAGTATAGGATGCTGCTAATTTATAGTTTTGAAGCCTAATATTGGATTCAGATCCTCTTTTTACATATATTTCTGAAAGACAGATAATATCTGTATTTAAATTTTTTTCAGACAATTCTTGTATAGCAAATTCCAGAGAGTCCAATTTTTTTAAAAACCCTGCAATATTTTGATTAAATAATGTAATTTTAGTGTTGGTTTCGAAAGGAATGATTGGAAACTCTAGCATAGTCATCCTTCTCTGTATTTTTCAATGCTGGTTTAATATAATCTAGTATTGACTTTTGTTGCAGTTTTAAGCACTTATTTTTACAGCTCCTTACATTAGAGATGTTAGCGGTTGGTTTTGGGATGTGATTTTTAAAACCCTTAATATACATATTGTCATACTTAATACTATCAATTTGTAAATTTATATTAAAACATAATTCATCAAGAGCATGGGTGTATTGATTCCTACGAGCTGCTTTATAGTCGATAAATTTACAATTATTATAATTTTGTGACAAAAGCTTTATCTTTCGATTCAGTTTATCAATGTTTAAGTATCTATTATCAGAGGGACCAACCAAAAGCACAAAATTATTTCTCATTTTATAAAGAAAGTTACAAATTTCAGTATAAATTTTATGAGGATTTTTTTCATTTGAACCTACACTAATAACAAAAATATCTTCCTTATTTACAGTGTCAATAAAACTATTTGAAATATTCAAAACATCCAATGTCGAGGCGTTAGGTTTAATTGTACTGTTAATTGTGTAAATATCATTCCATTTGTTCATCCTAGAATGATGGAGCTTAAGAGAAAATCCTCGTAGACCCTGATCGCCAAGTATAAATATTTTTGGTTCCATATGCAGGTCCATCTTAGGTACTGTTGGGATTTCCGGCATGGTTTTAATGTGTTCTATTGGTTTCAGTGATAGATTTGTATAGAAGAGTCTGCGTTTTGTTAAGTCTTCTTGATGTTGTATTTTATCTTCAATATGAGACTTCCTATTTATAGGGGTTAAATTTTCCATATGGGTATGTTTTGATAAAGTATTCCTGCTAATATATGTGATTTTACTTTTTATTGATTTCTCTGATAGCAACTTCTTTTTATGGGAATGTACTGGGGTTGATCCTACAGTTTCAGACACTTTTTTTAATAAATCAACTGTTTTATTTGTCTCTGCTAGCCGGTATTTCATGTCAGTCAGCTCGGATGTCAAGTTAGATATTTCATTCTGTGCACTATGTAATTCTTCTTGTAGGTTTTCTATTTGAGATTTTAATTCTAATGTTTCAGTTGAGTCTAGTATGTGTACATTTGGATTACTTTGTGTAGTAATGTCAAGCATAGTAGAGTTGATAGGCGAGTCACAATTTGTAATATTCATCAACGATGTTTCTGATGCAATTTTTCTCAATTTCCTTCTTAATGTAATATTTTCCATTTTACAATGCTAATGGTTTTCTCACGTAGCGACCTCTATTGGTTATTACTATATTATAGACTAGTGTCACCATCTAGTGTCGAGTAGTCGAAACGTGTAGTATTACGTCGATGTTGGTAAAGTTAACACTAAGCGTAAATAGGTGGCGTTAGTTGTACCAAATCTAAATATTATTTTGTCAGTTAACGATATTTTTAAATTTTAACCCTTAAATATGCTTGATATACGTTAATTTACGTTACACTTTTGTATTCACTTTATGTATCAAGATAAAAATAAAAGAAAATGTTATTAAATTGTCTGCAATAATAAGATATTTTGTGAAAAAATAAGATCTGTTCAGCTTACAGTTTATTCCAAGTTTTTGAGTACTCCCTGATTATTTGGTGGAGATAACATTTACACTATTGCACTGTCACTCAATACACACATTTACGCAATTTCAGACTCATTTACACTCAAACAATATTTTTAACAAATTTTTTAAACGGAGCTCAATGTTTACCGTGGCAGGTGCTGCCATCTACGTTTGTCGCGGTGAAGAGACGTACCGAACAAACTAAAATGTTGATAAGGCGTCATGAATAGTTTCACACTTCATTTATACTATGATTTACTATGGACAAATGAAGACGTAAATATGTACTTTAATTCGAAGACCAAAAACGAAATTCAAACAAGTTCTTTGATTACGCTTCAAATTAGGAAATCTCATGTTGAATAGTGCCCAAAGTGTATCTATGGTTCCAAGAATTATTCCAGTGAGAAAGGGGAAATGAAAAGAAATAGCTACGGAACCCGCTGCCGAAGGCTGCAGGCGTGAGTGTTGAATTTCCTTAGCCTTACCTATTCTTCATCGGGAATTGAAAAATAAAACGACCTAGTTTAAGGTTCATAATAAAATCGTTTTTATTTACAACTTAACACTAACTGAAGTAAACTTAAATTAAGAAAATGTACAAAGCAGTCTCATGTGGAATTGATAAACCTTTGGTACATGTTAACACTAATATGCTAGCAAATGCTAGTAGCAATACCACAGGCAGTCACGCGGTAACAATTATTTAATACTAGCTTATTCTTTCTTCTCATTCGTTTCTTCGCTTTGGTCTTTTATTTCCTTCCGAACTGGCCCCGTCTGAATGATAGGAACCTTTCTCTCTCCTTTCAAATCTTCTGGAACTTTTCTAGGCGCGGTGATAGTCAGGACTCCATCTGAAGACAAACTGGACTCGACGGTGTCGGGAATCGTGCCTTCTGGAAGAGCGTATCTTCTCACGAACTGCCTCAAAACGTAGCCGTGTTGGTCCTGCTTCTCTTCGTGCTTTCCTTCGACTATAACGCAGCCATCAGCTGTCTTGACGGAGATTTCTTCCGGAGCAAAATGCTTGGCGTCTAAGTTGACTTGGAACTTGTCTTTGTCGGCCTTAATGCTGGAGCCAAGGTCGCGTGCCGCTGCCGCCAGATGGCGCCAAGGTCGGCAGTACTCCCTGGTCATCAGAGGTCCAGCAGCAACAGTGAGCATATCATCGGGAGTTAGAGCCAAGCCGAAATGCTGGTCCGGGAGGCGGCGCGGACGAACGAATGGCGTCCAATTGTCAAAAACGTAAGGCAGTAGAGACATATTCTTAGAAGTCGATTTAATAACGCCGAGAAAACTTTGAAATCTCACGAGCATTATACTTGCAAATTCGCAACGTCGTCGCTTGAATGTTTGTTCAGTTTAAATTCATTGACGAACGCGGTCGAGTCTACGTTTTATACCAGAGTATACGCCCCCTAGTATCGACTAGAGTATTCGAGATGTGACGTCAGTGAAGTGCCACAGATGCTCAAGCTTTCGCGATAAGTCTGCAATATTTTTAAAAGACATACATCTAGTGATGGGTCGGGGGCATAAACAAATATGGACACAATGGGCATAAACTAGGCATATTGGGCATAAATGAGTTTACGTCCAAATAAATGCCCGATCACTAGGCACAAAAACAAACAACTTAATTTTGTAAAAAATTAAGCAGGAACTTGAATAAAAATGAAACTTTAAGTATTTTGTAAATCAAAACTTTTAATCAAATAATCAGTCATTAAATAATCACAGTATTACTCCCCTCCCGCTTCAACAGTAAACTCCATAGTCCATTGAAATGTTACATTTTTTAGGCCTAACCTTGCGTTTTTCAGAGGACGCAATTTTATTTTTTTGATGTGTAGGGGTGGTCAGTGTAAAGTTAAAACCAAGTTTGTGGGGTCGCCACCCTTGTCCTACGGCCGCCATCTTGAAAATAGGGGTTGAAATGGTTTTTACGATATATCTCTTAAGCTATTTATCTGTTAAAAAAAAATACCATATTTTTTTGCAAATGAAATCCTCTACAACTTTAGTTAAGTAACTTTTTGTCGTAAAACTATAAATAAAAAAGTTATAAGCGAAAATGTTTAGAAATTCGAGAAAATAATTTATATTTTTGATATAACTTTTTTTTTATCATTTTACGAAAAAATTATATCAGACCATTTTTGTGGATCGTTTTTTGAGAAACAACTTTTATAAGCAACAACTTTTCATTAAGTCAATAGTTAAGGTTTTACAGCGCTCCGAAATGAGTACTATTTTTCAGTACCTACTCTTAACTAGACTTATATTATACGTGTGTACTAATAATGTGTCATCAGTACTTAATTGTTTTTTTTTTGTTTTTATTTTGTTATTATAATTTTTTTAATTATTAATAATTGATTATTGACTCTTTTCCACTCCATTACAGAATTTGACAATTATTGATTTTTAAAATAATTGTAATCTGATGGCCGCTACCGAGAATACTGTCCAGGTGGAAAATACTTTGCTCCAACTTCCACTAAGCTGGGAATATTAGCTATGCATACATACATATACATAATACATAACTTCACACCTGTATCCCTAATGGGGTAGGCAGAACACCAGAGGCTATAAAACCATGTTATGTCACGTTTGACAAATTTGGAGGTACTATTATGATGGAGAGAGACTATTGCAGTGACAGGGGGTCAGCCTATCGCCCGCAAAAACGCCAATAAAATCCGTCTCTAACTGACTCGTACAGTTTCTATGTTTTTCTTTCGCTCCCAGTCCAGCATAGAAGAAAGTAAAAAAATTAGCTTTGCGATTAGTAATATTCATTGCAACGTCCATATTACTTGTTTTTGTACTCCCATTACGTACAACACAAACCCGCGCTTGTCGGCTTGTACGCGAATTACTTGGATCCTGAACCGCTTTGGCACAGATGAAACAACCGTTCGCAAAATCGAAGTCTGGCTCTGGAGCTTCTGAAACTGACGATAAACTACTGGAGCTGCTGCTGCGACGACGAACAACATTATCGGTTCGATTGTCCACGTAATAACAATAACACGCAATATGTACAGTAACTTCCGAAACAGTTCGTAAAAATTTTAAAGCGCTGTAAAACCTGAAAATGAAAAAATGTTGCTTACAAAGTTGTTCCTCAAGAAACGATCTAAAAAATGGTCTGATATATTATTTCGTAAAATGATAAAAAAAAAATATATCAAAAAATATAAATTATGTTCTCGAATTTCTAAACATTTTCGGTTATAACTTTTTTATTTATAATTCTACGACAAAAAGTTAGTTGAATGAAGTTGTAGAGAATTTAATTTGCAACAAAAAATGTTAATACATTTTTTTATCAGATAAATAGTTTAAGAGATATATCGTAAAAACCATTTCAACCCCTATTTTCAAGATGGCGGCCGTAGGACAAGGGTAGCGACCCCACAAACTTGGTTTTAGCTTTACACTGACCCCTCTACACATCAAAAAAATAAAATTGCGTCCTCTGAAAAACGCAACCCCAAATGTAACTTTTCAATGGACTACCAGCTACCCCCGTTGTTCTTTCAAACCAAGTTATAATTTTAACCAATCGATTTTGGTACAATGTTAAGGTTTATTGCAGTATATTAGTTAAAATAAAATTTGTTTTCAATGAATTATTTTTTTCGTATACTTAGATAGAAGATACGATAATAAATAAATAAAAAAAATCTGTTTAAGTTTATGCCCAGACAAAAGACATTTACTCGGCATTTACGGGCATTTATCAGGCATTTACTCAATGCGCCAAAAACGCCAGGGCATAAACCCATCTCTACATACATCGCGATCGACTAGAGATGCTTCACCATGACGTCAGCTATGTTGCTCTACTGCTCAAGCCTTTTTTCAAGGGCAGCAAGGTTAACCCTGATATGAAGTAGAAAACACTCTATACATCGGAAGTTTTTTTTTATGAATTCATAATGTTCTTAATGTTCCTTGTGACTTTTTATATCGTATAAATATACTTTTTATTCCTAATTAAATAAAAAATAGTTCTGATTCATCTAATATGAGAAAAATAGGGATAAAAAAATTCGAATTTTTTTTTAATATTACCTAGTATGTACAGGCATACTAAAGGCAGCAAATCAAGCATTACAAACCAGTTAAGTTTCCCCAACCAATTTTTAACTTAAGGTAGAGGGCATAGATTTCATATTAAATTAAATTTTTTTGCAGGATTGAAACGCTTGATCTGCAGCCTTCTGTACCTTCCAGCAGCTTATTGCTTGTTATCGATCACTGTGATAAGGCATCATGAAATTTAGTTGAGACTGAGAGGTGCTTTCTGACTCTACAGCTTAAGCAACAGTGAGATTATAAAATGCAAAAAAAAAATTAATATTAAGATTATACCTACTTCTTTACTAGTCAGACAACGGAAGGGGTTTAAATGGGGCAACAAAAGCAAAACTGGATTTATCTCGGAAAGAGTTCCACTCAAAATAACTCTCAAGTTATTCTTATAGATTTCATTAAAAATAATGTTTAAGTGATTCGAAATAATAACAAAGTAAAACAAAATAATAAAAATGAAGCATGTAGGAAAGCGCCATCCTGTGCCGAGTAGAAAAACATAAATTACGTCAGCCTTTGTGCACTGCTGTTCAAGCTATTTGTAAGGGTTGTCAGAGTTGTCCCACTGTTCGGTAATCACTCAGATGAAGCCACCTAGTAAAAAATCTAATGAGGTCATCTTAAGTTTTTTGTGAACTATGTTTATTTGTTGCCCGTTATTTAGCAATATGGTGAATTTAATTTAACTGGTGACATCTTTTGAAAACCTTAATAAATTAATGTGACAGACAAATTCCTACATAAGAGTATTTAAGTCTGAAAAGATCGTCAGCCAGCGTTAACTTTGAATAGTCAGCTCTAAGCTTGAAAATGTTACCCTTAATCTTGATAATGTCAGCCGTTATGTCAACTCAGAGCACAATAATGACAGCTCTATTTTCAGATCCTCATAATTATTTGGTTTCGCTATCTTTGTAGCTTTTCAGATGAAGTCAAATCATCAGTTTTTTATAATTCTGATGGAGCCCTTTGCGAAAAAATTTGAGCATAAGTGCAAACATTTTATCATCATAGAAAGCATTTTACATTCGACACTAGATGGCGGCGCTTTTGCTTATGAAGGAAACAAAAGCGGACTTCGAGCTACAGTTTGAGCAACTGTGTAAATTTAACCGATGACACCCCTAGAATATTCTAGTCGACACTAGATGGCGCATTTTGAGTATAAAAGGATCAACTCGATCGCTCGCTACGGCAAGTGAATTTAGAAGTAAACAAACAATCAAGCGATTTTGCGAGCAGAGCTCGAGCGATTTCCAAGTTTTTATGTGCTAATAAATTTGAAGAAGATGTCTCTACTGCCATACTTTTTTGACGACTGGACTCCATTTGTCCGCCCAAGCATCCTCCCGGAGCAGCATTTCGGCTTGGCTCTAACTCCCGATGATATTCTTACTGTTGCTGCTGGACCTTTGATGAGCAGGGAGTACTGCCGACCTTGGCGCCATTTAGCGGCAGCGGCACGCGACCTTGGCTCCAGCATTAAGGCCGACAAAGACAAGTTCCAAGTCAACTTAGACGTCAAGCATTTCGCTCCGGAAGAAATCTCAGTCAAGACAGCTGATGGATGCATTATTGTGGAAGGAAAGCACGAAGAGAAGAAGGATGAACACGGATACATTTCGAGGCATTTCGTGAGAAAATACGCTCTTCCAGAAGGTTCGATTCCAGACGCCGTCGAATCCAAGTTGTCTTCGGATGGAGTCCTGACTGTAACCGCCCCTAGGGAAGTTCCAGAAGCTTTGAAAGGAGAGAGAACTGTTCCTATCACACAGACCGGGCCAGTACGGAAGGAAATCAAAGATCAAAGCGAGGAATCGAATGAAAAGTCGAAATAGTCGTGTTACCACTGGTGGTAGTGCCTACTTGGTGTACTTGTTTATAAGCCAAAGGTTTTTTATATGGAAATATGAAACTGATTTGTACCTTTACGAGACGTTTAGTATTTTTTATGTTTTAAATTGTTAATAAATCGATAATCGTGAATTCAATTACCTAGCTTGTTTTATTTGCTAACCATCTTTCTAACTTTCATATTAGTTCAAACCGTCTTCTTAAAATTAGTATAGACCTTGAAATCTACGCTCACTTGATTTCTTGATCTCGCTACCGCTCTGTAGTCGTTAACGCACATTTACGAAAATGTATCGTAAGATTACAACTACAAATAAAGGCCACGCGCGTTCGTAGATTATAAAATCTATATGGACAGGTTAGAGTTTAGGGCGGGGCTCCATGACTTCGGCGTGGCATGGCGCGCCGTTTGCTGTGTAACATTACGGCAGTGCCGCCGGCAGAACGCAAGGCACGGCGCCGTCCACGGCGTGCTGCGCTGGGTGTATAGTACTTTGTTTTTTAACGCGCATTCCGCCGGTGGCGCCGTGTGCTGTACCGTTGCATGGCAAACGGCGCCGCACACATGTGTCCACCCACTTAGAGTTATGAATCGCTGAAGCCTGTTAGCTGTTAATGCTGTCATAGGTACCTTTCTTTCTTAATCTTA
Organism: Stenoptilia bipunctidactyla; assembly: GCA_944452665.1. Lineage (NCBI taxonomy): Eukaryota > Metazoa > Arthropoda > Insecta > Lepidoptera > Pterophoridae > Stenoptilia > Stenoptilia bipunctidactyla. Next base: position 12,149,710 of record OX101743.1, read on the forward strand.
TCAATAGTGGATGGTTTTTGCTATACAATAAGCTTTATTCTGGGGCACAGAGTGCGGTTTATGTTTTAAGGTGGTCCTTTTAATACTTAACCTTGTAGTATTTTTATTTGTTTGTGGCAGTAGCTCTATCTAATTTCGGAAATCGCTACTTGAAAAGCCTTTTGTTCGGGTACAGTGGTTAAATGATATTAAAGGCCTACTGTTGACCTAACTAAGGCCAAAAATCGCGACCGTAGTCAGACTGTTTTTTTTTAAATTTTCTTTTCATGATCTGTTGTTATTTAAAATCATGAAATTGCAAATATCTTCAGAACCACGAAATATAACTAAACATACATACATGGGGGTTAATTGGTAGGTATTGAGGTCCCCCATGCCTGGGAAACTTTTGATCTACCTCTCAAGTTACACCCTGTATATTTAATATGTATGTTGTTTATCTAGAAATCTAAAAATCCATAACACAAATTCTTTAAGAAAATCAATTTAAGTTAGATAATGTTGTGTGGATGTAAGAAATATTTATTTATTTATAGATGGATAGCGTCAACAACTATACGCCATCATCTCAGTTTATTTCTCAGTCTGTCTTCGAGCGTAGATTTGAGGATTGACCGCGGGACCTGCAAAGACACCGAAACGTCGAGTTAAATGTAAAATAACGGGTAAAATATTATTATACGCAATGTATTCGATTAACAGTGTTTTGTTCATGAATCGTGAAAACTTAAGACAAAGGTATAGGCACAGTACAGATATCTATCGGTACTGTGTACAGTATAGATATCTATCGGTACTGTGTACAGTATAGATATTTGTACTGTGGTATAAGTCGACTTTTATCTTTAAAATATCTCTATCTAGGAGGGGATGAGGTAGCACTCCCACATGTGGGGTCTTTTGTCGATGAAATTGTCCATAGAATCTGAAGTAAGCTAGGTACTAAAAAGTAGAAAAATATTAGAAATCAAAATTAATTATCTGTAAACTTTATAGTTATTCTTAACTTAACTTTAGGCAAGCTATCCAAAGTTATTTAATAGGTATGTAAGATTAATTGTAAATTGATTGTTTGTCACTTAATAACTATTTCTATTTTTATATCTTTCTAAAAATAATTAATGTACCATAGGTACTAACTTATTATTACCCGTAGTTTTGTCTTATTTGAACTTCTCTTTCACATGTTTATGGCTTTTACACCACGTTACCTTTTTGTATTGATAAGAATTTTTATATAATTATGTAGCACATAGGATTGCCTATAAACTCTAGTAATAAAATCCTATGTATATAAGGCTAAATATAAAATAAATAACAAAATATGTAAACTTGATTAGGGGAAAATTGTAAACTTGACTATATTTAAGATCTTTAAATTTAAATTGTTAATATTCTTAATTTAGGCTTTCTTGCATTTTGTAGCAAATAAAATTGTCCATCTTTTAATATACATAACCCTTAATATAAGTTATAAACATAACGACAATTATAGAAATAACTTAAAGAATGTAAGAGGAAAAACAAATTAAATAAAATTTAATTGCGGCTCTCCTTACGGTATTGCTCAGTTTTGGAGTCTTAACGGCAGTCTGAGAGATTGATATTGACTTCAATTAACAAACTAACTCAAGATTTACTTTTTATCGTGCTCTTCATACTGCCTGCCTGAAAAATACCGCAACGAAGCCAAGTTATTATCAAGTCACCACGAAGTTTTATTTCAAGATCCCATTGGTACTGCCCAACCTCCACATTTCCGTACAGTCCACTGCTGGGTAGTATCAACCAATGGTCCTTCGAGAGCCGGATCTCTGAAGATTGCGTCAAACCTAGTGAAGCCTTCGTGGAGTCTTCGTGGTGGCGTCGAAGAGTCTCCGCGGTGCCGTCGTGTGCAGTCTTCGTGGTGGCGTCGAAGAGTCTCCGTGGTGCCGTCGTGTGCAGTCTTCGTGGTGGCGTCGAAGAGTCTCCGTGGAGCCGTCGTGTGCAGTCTCCGTGGTGCCGTCGTAGTGTCGTCGTGAAGCCCCAGGATCGAGAGGCAAGACGGACGGCGCTGAAAGAAGCCATCAAGCGGCCACCTAGCGGTGTTAAACGGCCATCAAACAGCGTGCGTTAATGCCATTTATGGTAGTGTGGGTTACCAGACGCGCCCACGAGTCCACAGGGCTCAATAGTCTGACCTCGCTGGTAAGGTTCTATTACTGAGGGTTTCTCAGAGCTGTTTTACGGCCTCGAGGAAGCTGACGAGTTGGGTTGTTCCTACCCTTCTCCGAGCAGCCCAAGGTGGTAGCGCTCTCTGCCAGGTGGTTCCCCTACCCGCCCTATCCTATTTCCACCCTCGGCTGACGTCATCACGCTAGGAAGTCAGTCGAACTGCTAGTGTTAGGAAATAGGTATTATAAGTTAGGGTTTTTATTGTGTTTAGTGAATATTTAGATTAGGGAACCCCCTCGTAGCACCATGTCGGACGGAAAGAAGCTAAGGTCAGGCAAGAAAACCGGTACACCATTGGACAGTGAAACATCAGGAACCACAGAGACCAATACGTGGAGCCATGGGACCGGCACAGAAGAGCAGTCACGCAATAGCACGCAACAAAGTAGCGAACAGGTGACAGAATCGAGCGGAAATATAGAAGTAACGGAAGTGTTAGTGCAAACGTTAGCAAACAGTGCACCCGGGACGGTTGTAGGTATGCCTGTCGCGAGTGATAGGCCCGGAATCGATATATCTACTTCGCAGTCTAGTAAATTATCTCAGATTAAGGCGCAGTTAGAACTTAGGGCCTCCGAATTAGAACGGGTGCGGGCGGCAACCGCATATGCTGAGACTCGTTTGGAGTTAGCCAGATTCGAACTGGCAACTGTTGAAAACTCCAACGAGGCGGATGTCACCCCCGAACCTATTGACGGTAGGGTTCATAGTTGGATCAATGATCAAAATAACGCGCGAGTAATTTGCGAACGGGAATGTAGGGCACAACCGGCTAGCGTACCTCCGTGTGTAAACGTTCAGATGTCTCACCCAGTTAAGAGTCGCGAAAATATTAGTGATGAAAGCGGCATGTCGGCGCTAGCCGACGCGATAGTAAAGGCAGTCAATCTTAGTAAGTCAAACAGTCAATCAATACCTAAATTTATGGAAGAGTTGCCCTATTTCGAGGGCAACATATCCGAGTGGATTCCATTTAAATCCGTGTTTATAGACACTCAGAACTCGTACACGGGAGTTCAAAACGTAGCTAGGCTTCGTAAGGCGCTCCGCGGCCATGCTAGAGAAACCGTGCGGTCTTTAATGTATACTAGCATCGAACCAAGTGCTATAATGGAAACATTAGAAAGACGTTACGGTAGGCCGGAAATGTTGATATTATCGGAGTTAGAGTCTTTAAAAAAGCTACCCCGCATGTCAGAAGACGGGAAAAATATTACGATGTATGCTAGCAAGGTAACTAACACCGTCGCCTCGATTAAAACTTTAAATCAACCTCAATATTTATACTCACCAGAGTTAGTAAGTAGAGTTATAGATAAATTGAGCGTAATTTTAAAATATAAATGGTTTGAATTTAAATCAATGTATGCCGACATACCAGAATTAGTTTTATTGTCACAATTTTTAAACAAAATGGCAGATCAGTGCGGTGCTATGTTTTCATACAATTCAAATAGGGAAGAACGCGCCTTTAGTCGGCAACCGAGGCCGGTTAACGCCGTGAAAACATACAAACATCGCTCGCGTTCATACAGTAGCGACTCATCATGCCCGTCGGAAAACGAGCGCGAACCGAAAAAGGCAACCGTTGCTGCAGTGGCTCACCGAAAGAGTTTAAATAAAAAACGCAACTCGAAACCCCCACAAGCCACACCTTGCCACGATAAAGTCGATAAGGGCAAGTGCGCATTGTGCGGGGGTACTCACTTGATAAAAGAGTGTGCGGATTTTGCCAAATTAAACGTCGCAAAACGGTGGGAAACAGCGAAGAGCAACAGGCTGTGCTTTAGATGTTTAAATGAAGCACACAAACGCATAATGAGATGCAAATATAAACCGTGCGGCATAAATAGTTGTGAAGCGTCGCATCATCGCCTTCTACATCACGGGCAGGAATCGACCCCGGGAACTGCGGATGCGACGATAAACTCAGTTAACCACGTTAGCGCGTCAACCATTTTACCGGTTGAGCTGAGCGGTCCATTAGGTACATACGCATTGTTAGACGAAGGGTCAACAATGACGTTGATAGAGCGGGATGTGGCTCATAGATTAGTATCGCCAAGTAGGTCGGAACAGCTCACCATCGAAGCTGTCTGCGGTAGTAAAACAAATGACTCGGAGTCACCAAGAGTTAAGCCGAACATCCGCGGCATATGTAGCCGCGAGCTAGAAACTATGACCGCCCACACGATAGGCGCTTTGAGCCTCGCGCCGCAAGTCAAAGAGCATTTTAGTATAGAATCAATAGGAATCGAACCGCGCAAACCGGAAAAAGATCCCGAGGTACGGGCTTTAAAGTTGTTGGATTCTACATGCGCGAAGTTACCTAACGAGAATAGATACGAGGTAGGGTTGCTATGGCGATCGGACGATGAGGTAATACCCGATAGCCGCCAACAAGCCCTCAGCCGTCTGTATAACCTCAAAAAGAAATTAGATAAAGACAAGTCTTTAAAAGCGGAGTATAGTAAACAGATAAAACACCTTATCGAAAAAGGTTACGCCGAAATAGTCAAGGCACCGTCGTCATCACCGCGTCTTTGGTATTTACCACACTTTGCTGTGACGCACCCACAAAAGGGTAACGTAAGGCTAGTCTTCGACGCCGCGGGTAGAACAGCCGGTAAATGCTTAAATGATGCACTGGTAGCGGGTCCCGACTTATTGCAGTTACTTTTCAGCGTATTAATTCGGTTCCGCGAAGGCCAAGTAGCAGTTGTGGCCGACATTAAAGACTGGTCTGTTATACGAATGTCAACAAAAATCGAGTCAACCGAGAAGAAACTTAAACCTGTTAATACGGTCATAATTAACAAAACGTACGATCACTTACCCGATCCCTCGCGATTTCCATCGTATAATAGAATGTTGCGTGCTACGGCGAGACTGCTACTCGCAGCTGAGGTATTTAAAACCCGAAGGCTACGAGAATCACAGTCAAGAACAAGAGATGTTTCAACGAAACACTTACTTATCGCCGAAAGAACATTACTTCATAGATGTCAAAATGAATCCTCCCATGAAGAAAGAAGACGTCTAAAGTCAGATCGTCCGCGGCATCGATTCGCCGCCCTGTTATTCTTCTCGACCGACCTAGCTTACAAACTAAAACGGTGCTTGCGCACGAGGGGGAGACTGAAGTAAGCTAGGTACTAAAAAGTAGAAAAATATTAGAAATCAAAATTAATTATCTGTAAACTTTATAGTTATTCTTAACTTAACTTTAGGCAAGCTATCCAAAGTTATTTAATAGGTATGTAAGATTAATTGTAAATTGATTGTTTGTCACTTAATAACTATTTCTATTTTTATATCTTTCTAAAAATAATTAATGTACCATAGGTACTAACTTATTATTACCCGTAGTTTTGTCTTATTTGAACTTCTCTTTCACATGTTTATGGCTTTTACACCACGTTACCTTTTTGTATTGATAAGAATTTTTATATAATTATGTAGCACATAGGATTGCCTATAAACTCTAGTAATAAAATCCTATGTATATAAGGCTAAATATAAAATAAATAACAAAATATGTAAACTTGATTAGGGGAAAATTGTAAACTTGACTATATTTAAGATCTTTAAATTTAAATTGTTAATATTCTTAATTTAGGCTTTCTTGCATTTTGTAGCAAATAAAATTGTCCATCTTTTAATATACATAACCCTTAATATAAGTTATAAACATAACGACAATTATAGAAATAACTTAAAGAATGTAAGAGGAAAAACAAATTAAATAAAATTTAATTGCGGCTCTCCTTACGGTATTGCTCAGTTTTGGAGTCTTAACGGCAGTCTGAGAGATTGATATTGACTTCAATTAACAAACTAACTCAAGATTTACTTTTTATCGTGCTCTTCATACTGCCTGCCTGAAAAATACCGCAACGAAGCCAAGTTATTATCAAGTCACCACGAAGTTTTATTTCAAGATCCCATTGGTACTGCCCAACCTCCACATTTCCATACAGTCCACTGCTGGGTAGTATCAACCAGAATCCAACCTTATAATATCGTTACTACCCTTTCGGACATACTGAACACATACCCAATGACGGGATAGTAAATAGTAAAATATTTTCAACATTTATACAGCCCAAATTACTTAAGTTTTTAAAAGAACTTTTGTCATGGATTCTAGGTAACGGATAATAAAGTTAAGAAATATTCAAAAATACGTATTGAATATACTTATAAATATTTTTTCAGAGAATAAACTTAAATAAACATCCTTCACCTGTCGGATAATATCTATGTTCATCACACAAATAATTACCGCCACCGAGATTCGAACCCAGGACCTCTGGCATAGAAGGCAATGTTTGCAAAGGAACTGTTTTTTGGAGCAAAGAGACCAACTCCACAAAATAGTAAGTAAATGAGTTAAATAGTAAAAGTGATATACTAGAAGATGTTATTAGGCATAAAAAACATCTGAAAAGCCATTTATGCGATTCGTTCTCACAAATATCAACATTAGAATGTAAAATTAATGAAACCAAGTCAGTACAGTCTCAGACTCTATTTGAGGAGTTGGTTGACCGTGCCCCCTCAATGGTATCTACATGTAAAAATTCATCCATCACTATCGACCTCACTAGTGATTGCTCGATTGATGCAGAGTTGGTGGTTAGTCCTTCAACTAGCTATAACAATAAAGTTAACAGTAGTAAAAGTAGGTCTAAATCAAACAAAAACAAAACTAAAAAAAAATTTAAAGTCAATAATAAAAATATTAGTAAGAATAAAATAATTTCCTATGTAAAAATAGCCAGTACAGAAAAGAACGTTTAAGTTTATTAATTAAGTTAAAATTGTGTAGTTCTGAATAGGAACAAAATAGGTTGTCTTATGAAAGTGACACAAAACATCTTGAGTTGGAAATAAACAGGCTCCATGAACAACTTCATTGTTTAAATAATAAATATAAACTTGCACAGAAGGAGACATAAGAACACACTATAGCTATGGACAATTTACTAGAACTATCTAGATATAATCTCAGTCAATTTGAGTGCTTGATTAATTGTGAACAAAGTATACCTATTAAGTTCTCCACAGCCTGAGCCATGCCAGTCCCAGTACAGATGCCTTGTGTCATAGAAAATAATATATTACTTATACAACCAAACCCACCTTATTTATGTAATAACAAGTTAAGTCAACCACAAGAAGAACTTGTGGACAAACAGCGATGAACTTGGGACACAAATGGGTTTGCAAACTAAGTAAACATGTGAGTCAGCCAATAATCAATAATTGCTTCCCTGGTGCCTCATATTGTAATATATTTTTCAACACACTTGCTGGTAAAGTGAGCCTTATTCTATTGAATTAAGAACTATAAACTGGGCTATAAGTCACGTGTGCGTGCATAATATATTATACCCTAGTGCATAATATAATGAATCCTAGAAAGTTGAATTGTACCTTAGTGCAAATTAAATGCGAGTAAACAGAGCATATTTTATTGATCCGGGTTATACATATATACTATTACACCACTAATGAAACCACTCATACGTATGAATATTATAGGAAACCACTATCTTTATACATACATACATACATAACCTCACGCCTGTCTCCCTTTGGGGTAGGCAGAGACAAGGGAACACCAATTGCTTCGATCCAGACAAACCTCTTTCGCTTCCTCCACGTTCATTAATCTTTTCATACATGATCGCCGGTTACGGGTACTTTTAACTAGGCCCTTTTTAAGAACGTCGCCAATTTGATCGGCGTACGTTCGCCTAGGGCGGCCCCTTCCGACAGCACCATCCATTCTTGCTCTGTAAATCTCTTTCGTAAATCTACTTTCACTCATCCTTTCCAAATGTCCAAACCACCGTAGCATACCCTTTTCAATCTTAGTCACTACATCTTCTTTCAATCCGCATCTCTTTCTTATTTCACTATTGCGCACCCTATCACTCAATTTCACTCCACACATGCTTCTCAACGCTCTCATCTCCACAGCATTAATCTTGCTTTCATGTCTCTTCTGCCACACCCAAGATTCACTACCATACATAAGCGTTGGCGCCAAAACTCCCTCAAGTACGGCACGACGAGGCTTATTTGGTATAGTTTTGCTTGCCATTATCGAGTATATGGCGCCATTAATACAATTTCCTGTTTTACTCTCCTTTCAATATCACCTTCACACTTCCCATCTCTTGTAAACAAGGACCCCAAGTATACAAACTCTTTCACTTGTTCCACTTTTTTGTCTCCTATCATAATATTGCATTCCGTCATATCTTCATTCCTCTCCATAACCATGACTTTCGTCTTTCCAACATTCACTTTCACACCTTTTCTTTTAAACGACTCATGCATCACAGTGACCATTTGTTGCAATTCCGACGCAGACGATGCAAGTAGAACCTGGTCGTCGGCGTAAAGCAGAGTTTTGATCACTGTCTCATTCATTTTTAAACCCCATTCAGACTCTTTCAGATCTTTCAAACAGCTATCCATGAATAGGTTGAACAGCCATGGAGACGCTACACAGGCCTGTCTAACACCGCGATCGATGCTAAACCATTCTGTGTAGTCATCATTCAACCTGACACAAGCACTCGAGTCCTTATATAAGGATTTGAGTGGCCGTGTCAAGTCACTGTCCACCCCAAACTCGGATAGTGTTGACCAAAGTTCATTCCTCATCACACTGTCATACGCCTTTTCCAAGTCAAAGAAGCAGCAGAAAACCTTTCGGTGTTTAGCCAGAACCTTCTCGGTTACTGATCTTAAGGCAAAGACTTGATCCGTGCATCCCATCCCCTTTCAAAATCCCGCTTGCACATCCCAGATCTTGCTTTCTGTTTCATCCATCACTCTTTCGATTAATATCTTTGCATACATTTTGCCCACAATACTCAAAAGTTTTTGCATTCCTGCTGTGACCCCTTTCCTTTATAAAGTGGCACAATAACGGCCTTGCACCAGTCGCCCGGAACACGGCCGGACCGCCAACACTTATTAAAAAGCTGGTACAACAAGTTTGCAGTGATACTTTCACCCGCCTTGAGCATTTCGGCATCTATTCGATCATACCCTGCCGCTTTACCCAATTTCAAACCTGCCATTGCTTTCATAACTTCTTCCATACTTATCTCACTTTCACGATTGGCCACACCACTGGAAGGTGAGGGCCTACTTTCCAAAACATCACTCGCACTTCGTTCAAATAAATTCTCGAAATATTCTTTCCACTGATTCATAATATCTTCATGCTCACTAACAATATTCCTATCCTGATCTCTTAACACGCCCACTTTCGAGTCTCCAACCTGCCCTCGGGCTCTTCTGACTAAGTGCCAGAACAGTTTGGAATTGGCTCGAAAGTTTTCCGAGAATTTCCTATCAATCACTATGTTTATTTGAGAACAATTTAACAACCTTAAAACAAGTATACAGAAATTTATTTATTTCAGTTTATGCGCGATTTAAAAGATAATCAACGTGTGCGTTAAGTGGAACTAACAAAGACAACTATAAAATATTTTCAGAAACAACAAAGAGATTTTATGACCACGTATGTCTGTCTTTTACTCACAAGTGTGTTGAAAAACGTCGTATGTAACTCGTGAGCGTTGCTAATCACAGCCTCGACTGTAATTAGCAACTTAGCTCACTTGTTACATAATACATATACTAATTCAACACACTTGCTCGTAAAGTGAGCCTTATTCTATTGAATTTAGAACTATAAACTGGCCTATAAGTCACGCGTGCATAATATATTATACCCTAGTGCATAATATAATGAATCCTACAAAGTTGAATTGTACCTTTGTGCACATTACATGCGAGTAAACAGAGCATATTTTATTTGTCCGGGTTATACATTAAATATTTTCAGAAACAGCAAAGAGATTTTATACCACTTCAAATCCATATACATTTTTAAATGTTTGCGCCTTATATTAGTAAAACAAATTTGTATATCAAACAAATTATTCACAATCTATACATATAATAAAATGGTAGGAAAGTCAAAACTGTACATTGAATATTCTTTTAAAAGAATACTTGGGGTATGATCTACAATCGAAACAGAAACAAAAAATATAGTTTTTAGAATTTTTGTCTGTTTGTCTTTCCGGGATAAACTCAAAAAGTACTGCATGGATTTACTTCAAATTTGGCATGAAGATAGTTAAGAAGTCGGGTCAACATATAGGCTACATATTATCACGCTAGCAGTGTTATAATCGTAGGTGCGTTTGGTGCTGCATAGCGTTCACGCAGACGACGTCGCGGGCAACACCTAGTTTACAATAATTTGTTATAAAATATTAAAATATTTGCATTTACCACTCCAAATTAAACATTTTCACTTAAAATAGGCTGTATATGCTATACAGACATTGACACATTTGGCGGAAAAAAAACCTACGCGCATGCGCGAGGTTCGGCGCCATTTTTCAATCTCAATTTACAGCTTGGTTATCAAGTGTGTTTGTTATTTTATGACCACGTATGTCTGTCTTTTACTCACAAGTGTGAGAGATGCGCTAATCATGTCCTCTAGCGGATTGAACATGGAACCTTTCTTTCCACTCTCGGAACTAGGTGCAGGAAACATGTTCGCGGACATGCACAATTTACATAGTTCCTTGCAGAATCGCGGAACTGTTCAGTGCTGCGTTGTCTTTCTTAGAGAAGACCCTTGTCAAGCAATACGTATAACCCTGTTATAACGTACTTATACGTTATTACAGGGTTATTATGTTATCGAAATTGTCAGTTGATTTACCTTTATTCTTTGCAGGCTAGATAGAATTTGAAATTGAGTAGGCTTGTCATAAACTTTTTTCAACTCATGTCCTGCCCAACTTTACTATCAATGTAGTTATTTAATTTATTTGTAAAATACAAGCAAAAAGAAAGTTCATTAACCGAACAGTAGATATAAGTAGTTCATTTCGTATACGAATCATTCCAAATTGACCCTTAACTAATGTAATAAGAGTCACATAGCTCATCTTCGCTAACACGTAGTCGTCCGTCAATACATAGGAATAAGGTTCAAAATTGGAATGATTCAAGCGTCTGCGTGACGTCCGTAGTTAGTTCGTTCTGAGTAGACCACGTGACCGCACCGCGTCGCATCGAGGAATTAGGACCGAAGGACCGACTTCGGTTGACATTTCGGATTGAACCGATATCGTTCCTCTGAAGGAAATAGTTGCGGGAACTATTACGGTCCGGAACGACCCACCTCTAAAACGTCGTATGTAACTCGTGAGCGTTGCTCATTACAGTCTCGGCTCATTATTAAGCATTATTAATACAGCCTCGACTGTAATTAGCAACTTAGCTCACTTGTTACATAATATACCTAGGTACTAAAATAAAAATTTTGTGACTGACTTTAAAGTCTACACAGTCTTAATAATTTTAGTTGGCAGACGGGATAATGCAAATAAAAAGGATATGATACACATTTCTCTAAATTATATGAAAAGAAGAATATATGTAGAATAATTTTGTTTGCATTACCCTTCAGCCACTCTTTTTCAGAGCAAGAAAACAATATACGGCACCACCTTAATACAATATTACACACTATGACATGTAGACATAGTGATAAATTCCATCCCAGGTAGCAGACTGACGTCAGCGACGAGTAAAGTACGTCATTCTTAAGTCAATTTAGGGTCACTAACTGTACGTCAGATATAGACGCTTAGAAGACGTCATTAATATGTCAATTTACGGGCAGAAATTAAACGTCATCTTTTGGTCACTGTAGACATCCTACCGACCTACCTACACGTACAGTCTGACGACTCGTCACATAAAAACTACCCTCCTAGTTCTGACTACAAACCGAGAAGAGTACCTATATCTATTACTTTACTCGGTTAATAGTTTTACAACTTTTACTTGGGCAGCCCCACTTAAAAGTTCAATTAGTGTGATCTCTCTACAAAAACTCTTAGGACGACTGCGGTACACCTACAATATTTTTCCTTACCTGTCTTAACTAGTAAGTCATTATTTTCAGGTCATGGCTTTTTATTAAAATAACAATAAAACAAATAATTGAGTTGTTTAAAATGGATTTAGTGATAAACGATGCTTAAAAATCGTGCTTTAGAATTTGCCGGTGCGTTCCTAATCACGCCTCCATTATTATCACTACCATCCGTGCCTTACACATACAATATAAACGAGCCCATAAGTTTCTTTTATTTAGAACTGTTTGGAAATTAAAACCGAAATGAAAAAAAGTTAATCTTATCTCACTATCCAAAAACTACATTTCAATATCACTATGTAGTATAAAAATACGTTTTGGGGCAAAATCCGAACGCAGACGCAGCTGTCATTGTCATTGTCAACCATTCGTTCGATTTATTTCATTTCCCGCTCTCCTCTGCTCTTTCTTTGAATAAGTTTCATTTTTCGTGTTGCTGATTGCTTGCTACAAGTCTTGCTGTTATTTATAAGTAAAGTACTGAAATGTCACTCTAAGTCTCAATGGATATAAATCCAAAAAAAGGAAGGATTTTGTTTGCGGCCAACATAGTCTAACTAAACTATACAGACACCGTGTTACTGTGCGTACGTTTGTGTGTGTGGCTTTTTTATATGCTTAATTTCAGCTAGTTACACCTTGTATATAACTAATAAATAAAATGTTTACGATCATTCAATTTGCACCAGAAGACGGTGGGTCTGTGTCCATCGTAAATAAACAGTGGTTTACGCCTAGGCGGTGCGAGGTGTACTGGCCGCCGACTAAAGGTACTAAAGCCTTTGACAGAATTTTAAAGGATGATACCTTGACCCCCGACGAACGTTGGAAGCTGTACCGCGTCCAGAGGATTTTTTATGAAACTGGTAGGTATTTGTGTTTTCTATCGTTCTTTTGTGTCATGGTTTTTGGTGTGATCAAGATATTTTTTTTTCTTATTTCTGTGTAAATCTGTATGCTACATTTTGTCCCACACAATACTGGCTTTGGCACAACTAAGACTCATCACTTGGTAGCCTTGTCAGCTCTTATTTTCTGTCTTAACCCCAAATAGTTTCACTAATCTCCTAAATCATATAATTAAAAATAACAACTTTGACTGGATTTTGCATGCTTAGAATTCTGAACTTCTTAAGTTTAAAATACTAACACAACTCAAATTCCTAAATCTTAACCTGTTATATTTTTTGTATGATAGCCTGCTTTTGCATTTGGCATGTTTTGAATGGTTTGGTATTGTGTGTTTAGACGACATTGAAAAGGCCAAGAGAAAATTAAAATTGGTTGAAGTGACTTCAGATGTGCAAAGTCAGTCTGAAGAGGAAAATGTGGACAAAGTACCCATGAAAAGGAAACCATGTTACAATAGGCGGTACTTATCATCAGAAGGGGAAGATGATGAACGATACGAAAGACCACCACCATTAAAAAAGAAGTTTGTTCAGTGTAAGGTTTTATTTTACAAAGATCTATCTTTGTTTTATAAGGTTTTGAGTTAGTTGCACAGGATTTACTTTTATATTGTAAACAACTAAACTTATGTCATTTTGTGGAAAGTGACAATGAGGATGATGATGTTCCAAAATGTATTCTGTAGAATCAAGCTAGTTTTCCTTATCACTGTAAAATTGGGTGAATAGGAACAAAATCATTCTGTTAAAGTATGTTACATAATATAGCAGTACAAATATAGCATCAATAACGCTTTCATACATTTAAAATAAGAAATGATAATGACTGAATGACAGTTACTATTTCTTTCAACTACATATTTTACATTAATTTATAGTAAATGAAGACCATTGTAAAAAGGCATCTCCAACAAAGGCACCTCAAAATGAATTGCCTTCAACATTTGTAAAAATCGGTAAGTTCTGCATTCTTGTATAGAATGCTTGGTTTACTGTAGTTATAATAGCTTGTGTAGTCAAGATGACTCATATTATGGGTCAACCAATTTGAAGCTTGATTAAATGAAATATAAATATTTAAATGTTTTTGATGCCTTTATGGCATGCATTCATTAGGTTGTATATATTTTGTAACACTCTTAACATCCTATATTGATAAAATCCATAACTTTTTGTTGTTTGTTGGCAGTCCCCTCCAGTGTTGATCTGCGAACACCGCAGAAAGCCTCAGAGCAAGAAGACACACTCTCAGAATTCACACTGTCGAATAGTATACTGCAGAGAAGTAATTTTATTATGTTTCTTGAACCTTCTTGATGTACTTACAAGCCATTATTTTGAAAAAAGCCTTGTCTCAGTGGATAGAACCTTCCATAGCTATCAGATATTTTCCATGTTTCAAAACCATGTATCTCAGTGGTTCACCCTTGCCAATTAAAGACCCTCACAAACAAAATTGGCTATTTAAAATATATTATTATCTATGAAAGGTGTCTAAATTACAGTACTTTATAGAGAAAGAAAACACTTTTCACACTTTATTATGAAACATACATTGCCTAACATTTATTTAAGTATGCTACACAGTTAGCTCTAAAACTTACAACAAAAGAAATTCAGATAAGTTTTGTAAGTACTCTAATAATACTGGTTCTATTGTAGAAGGCCCTTAGCTCGAAGGGGTAACAGCTTTAAGGTTTAGAGCTCAACTTACCTTAAAGCTGTTACCCCTTCGAGCTAAGGTAAAGATATATTATTATTAATTTCATGATTATATTTCAGATTTATCAACTCTCTTCAATGAATCTGCTCAGCAGAATAAACCAGATTTGACAGGTTTGCTTATTAATTATTTATAATAATCTTTTACATAGTTTAATGATTGGTCTCCGCTGCGCTCCTATGTAGATACATTATTAATATTTTATTTTTCATTAACTTGGGTCATAAGAATGATAGTGAACTGGAACCATATAATGTGGCAAAACTAGATTTTGACTATTGCTTGCTTAAAGTTCTATTAATTCAGATTTTTCATATTTTTCAGACTATCAAGAAAAAGTTTTGTCATTATTATCATTCATAAAAACTCAGAATGAGTTAATATTATCTCTTTTAACGAACAGTAACATAGCTACAGGAACATTAAAAACAGAGTTCAAGTTTCCAATAACAAGTTTAGAAGGTTTAGATGCTACAGAAAAACTACTTGATAATGCAGAATTTAGTGGTAACTTGGTAAGTCAGACATAGTTTGTCAATTATAATGTATCTATTATAAAAATCAATATATATATAAAACTGTTCCGTTACTGACTGAGGTACTGAGTGACTGACAGACAACGTACAGCCGTAACTACTGGGCGTAGAGAGCTGAAATTTGGAACATACATTCTTTAGGGAATGTAGTGGTGCACTAAGGAAGGAATTCCCGAAATTCCCACGGGAACGGGAAATATAGGACTTTTTAGTTTGTATGAAAAATCTTATTCCTTGAGTGCACCGATGTGAAACTTGGTGTAAAGGTTTTTCAATGTGTGTCTGGTTGTGTTATGAAAGGAATTCCCGAAATTCCCACGGGAACGGGAAATATATGATGTTTTAGTTTGTATGAAAAAATCCCATCCCTTTAGTGCACGGATGTGATACTTGATATAAAGGTTCCTCAATAAGTGTCTGTTTGTATAATGGAAGGAATTCACGAAATTCTCACGGGAAGGGGTTGGACTTTTTAGTTTGTATGAAAAATCTTATTCTTTGAGTGCACGGATGTGATACTTGGCATGAAGGTTCTTCAAAAAGTGACTGGTTGTGCTACGAAAAAAAAATTCCCAAAAATTCCCACGGGAACGGGAAATATATGATTTTTGGTTTGTAGGAAAAAAACTTATTCCTTGAGTGTATGGGTGTGATACTTGGTATAAAGGTTCTTTCAGTGGGTGTCTGGTTGTATAGTTTCTGATGTAACTACACAAGAAGGGTAGTTAAGCGCATACGAAGTTGCGGGATAAAGCTAGTCTGCTCATAAAGAGGAAAGAGTGTATTTTTGTAATGTATAAACTCAAAAATAATGGTTCCGTTTAATAAAATCCTTCACCATTAGAAAGCTACCTACATCATCCATAAGTATTATATTACTCAAAAACTGTTTGAATGAAACTGGATACAAGGATAGTTTTATTGAACCTTGAGGAAGAAAATAGGATTTTTTTAAATAAAACATAGGCCTACAATAGGTAGGTAGACAATTTTGTTTCCAAGGATGTTAAGGTTTAATGCGACGAAATTTTTCTTACTCACAGATTGCTTATCTGAAGACCCTTGGAGGACGGGATCTATCATATAAAACATCACGAATATTAAAATTTGTACTGGCAGACAATGTAGCCACACAATTCAACTTCTTTGGGAAAAGGTCAAACAAAAAACCATTTTCGCAGTTAAAGCTTTGTGCTGCTATAATTGGTAAGTATCTACACTATCTTATTTCCTACCTGACCCATGTGTACACAAACTTACTTCAAGAGATTGTGTTGATGTGCCCTGCTCTGCAATCCTCGCTTCATCTAAGCATTCAAATATTCTATCTGTTATCAAGTTTCCATATCACAAGCTCTGCTTAGTTTGGGACTAGATGGTGCTGTGTGAAAATAATGTCCAACATTATTATTATATTAGGTGCCATAAACCCCAACCTACCAACTGATACTAAGTATGTATTTTATTTTCAGAAGCTGTAAAAGTCTCTACTACAGGGGTTATTACAACAAAAGACATTGAAGACGCTATAAAAGTCTGGCTTAAGCATGCTCCAGAACGGGAGAAGAAGCAATTAATCCAACGGAATAAACAAAGCAAAAATGTCAACTAACCATCGAAAAAAACTAGTTGGAAGGAGACAATTATTACGTCGAGTTAAAAATCAAACAATGAAAATAATGAATGAGATGATGACACAGATAACAGATGACAGTTCTAATAATTTAGACATACCTAAAAACCAATCATTATTTGATCCTTGCCATAAAGCTCATAATTTAGACATTGATCCTTGCCCGAGCCCAACATGTCACAGCCCTAACAGCACTTCTTATATAACACCAAACTCTTCAAACCAACCTTTAGAATTACCAGTTCCCTTCACAATACAGACAACAATACAACAAAATTCCATGACCGACTATTCGTCTGTCTATCCATCAAAATTGAAGCAATGGGCAGTAGATAACAAAGTTTCTCATAAAACCCTTAACAACTTGCTAAAAATTACCATACCTTTATGCCCAAGTTTACCAAAAGACAGCAGAACTTTACTGCAAACACCAATGAATATAGACGTTACATCACTAGCTATGGGGGAAATGGTGCATTTAGGTCTAGTACACCAGTTAAAACTTCAAATTAAATTATTAAAGAATTCGGGTGTGGAATTTAGACATATAAAACTGTCTTTCAACATAGATGGTCTGCCCCTGTTTAAAAGCACTAACATGCAGCTATGGCCCATATTAACGATGATTAAGGACTGCAAGATAGCAAAGCCATTTGCAGTAACATTGTTTTGTGGGCAAGCAAAGCCATCTTCATTATCTCAATTTTTAGAGCCATTTATTAATGAGCTATCTGTAATCCTCAGTGATGGCTTCGAGTTTGACAATACTCATTATAATGTTGAAGTCCATAGTTTCATTTGCGATGCCCCAGCGAGGGCATTCATTAAGTGCACTAAAACCCATGGCGGATACTCAGCGTGCGATAAATGTACAGAACCAGGGGAGTATATACAAAGCCGGGTTATTTACGCAAGCACTACTTCTAGCAGACGGACTAACGAACAGTTTCGTTTACAGTCTGATGAGGATCATCATTTAGGTGAATCTCCACTGCTAAAGCTTCCTATAGATTTAATACAAGTATTTCCTATAGATTACATGCATGCTGTATGTTTGGGTGTTATGAGAAAGTTGCTAAACTTTTGGGTCGGTGGAGATTTGAGAGTTAGATTGCCAAGCCACTGTGTAAAAAAAATATCAGAAAACTTGTTATGTACTGCAAAATATATACCATTGGAATTTAATAGGCGACCACGAAGTTTAAGTGAATTAGCTCGCTGGAAAGCCACAGAATTTCGCATGTTTCTCCTCTATGTAGGACCAATTGTCTTGAAGAATGTTCTTCCACTTGCACTTTACGAAAACTTTCTGATATTTCACAATGCCATTACCATTCTTTGCTCAGATCAACACATTCAGAAAATAGGGATTGATTTGGCTAATGAACTGTTGATAATGTTTATAAAACATTCCAAAACTGTCTATGGGCAAACATTTCTAATATATAATGTTCATTTGTTGTGTCATATAAGTGACGATGCTAGATTATTTGGCGCTTTGGATAACTTCTCAGCTTTTCCTTTCGAAAATTATTTAAAATCGTTAAAAGATCTTGTTAGGTCCCCAAATAAGTCATTGCAGCAAATTGTGAAACGCTTAAAAGAAGTTGAGACACTTGATTCACATTCGAATTTCCGATCGGAACATGAAGTATTATGTGATGTTACTGTTTTGTACCGTAATCTCGCGACAACACATGTTCCTGTAGACAGACGCTATGATTGTTATAAGAAACTTTTATATAGAGATTTTGCATTGTACATTTATGAATACCGCAAAAGTGACGCATATTGCTTAGTAAACAACAAAGTCTTTGAAATACATAATATTATGAAGTGTGTTTCAAGTGAATCAGTTTTAATTTATGGCAAGGAATTTGAACAATATCATTCATTTTATACTTATCCATGTGATTCAAGGATCATGAATATATTTTTGGTCTCAAAATTGTCTCAATTAAAAATAATTTCAGTCAAGGATGTTATCACAAAATGTATAGTAATTCCATATGAAGAGAACGTGTATGTTTCGTTTCCTTTACTTTCATAAAGGCTTGTATTCAAACGCCTTCCAGAAATGCACTTATATTAGTTCCAAACATTTGAAATACCTGCCCAAACGGATAAATGCTCTCCGAATTGTGTGTCATGAAGTATTGTAGAAATTAAGCTAGTTTCCTTTTTATTGCATGCCAAAAAATATGTAAACGCCGTTAAAGTTAATTTCAGACCAAATATTGTATATTATCGCTAAATAGATAGATGTTACCAATATTTAATTTTTTTTACTTTTATAATCTTTGCTGCGACAAAAAACTTACAGTTGAATGTACATCTTTTTTAATAATACATACCTACCTATAAGTAATATTGTTTACCTTACTAACTTTTTGGTATCAATGTTACTCTTTTATAAAACAATATTTAGTGAGCATTTTTCCATTTTGGCAAGCAGTAAAAATTAAATTAAAAAAAAATGACCTACGAAAAAAAAATACTTATAAGTAGTTTAAGAAACAACCCTTAAAAAGTATGAGGCGATTTTAAATCACTAAAAAAAACCTATATTTCGGAATGTTGAAAAAAAATATTGTTAAATTGAGTATATACTTTATTGTTAAGTTTCATCAGAAAATATAATATTTAGAGACGGTTGGTTAAATATTTTTCAATTCACATGTCGATAAACATTTTGTTTCTTTGGTTTCTAACGACCGATGAAGGATAACTATTTTTTACGTTTTAAGGGTTGTTTCTTAAACTACTTGTAAGTATTCTTTGCGTAGGGAGTTTTGTTAATTTAAAACATAATTTTTATTTTAAGCTTTTTAAACTAACTAACCTATAGGGCAATATATTAAATAATTAAATAAACGTGTAAATATTTTAAATTGTACCCTTTCATAAATAAAACAAGTGTAATGTTTACATTATCTTTCCTTTACATCCAACTTAGATTGCTCGTTTTCCAATGCATGTCCAAAGCGAGCTTACGTTTGGTCTGGATCTATAGTTTTATGCATAATAAATTGACGAACACACAACTGCCGCGCCGCACACACCGTAGGGAATGCATTGGTATAAGCTGGCGTTTATCCTAAAAAACCAGCTTACTAAGTAGATCACTGCGAAGTCAAACGATGTCGTGGCAGTAACGTCATAGTTATTAAACGTGTTACGTCACTGCCACGACATCGAAAGACGTCATCTGTCGTCCGTCTTAGGACGACAAAAAGACTGGTCACTGCTACGTCTCGGTGGTCCGTCTTAAAAACGTCATAAGCTCACGTCGTGAGGCTGTGACATACGAACGTCATTATAGGGTACCGTAGGACGACTTTAGCGACGTCTTTTACGTTATTCGAGACCTCATTAAGTCGTCGTAAAGACGTCAAAATGCTACCTGGGAGATTGCCAAGCCACTGTGTAAAAAAAATATCAGAAAACTTGTTATGTACTGCAAAATATATACCATTGGAATTTAATAGGCGACCACGAAGTTTAAGTGAATTAGCTCGCTGGAAAGCCACAGAATTTCGCATGTTTCTCCTCTATGTAGGACCAATTGTCTTGAAGAATGTTCTTCCACTTGCACTTTACGAAAACTTTCTGATATTTCACAATGCCATTACCATTCTTTGCTCAGATCAACACATTCAGAAAATAGGGATTGATTTGGCTAATGAACTGTTGATAATGTTTATAAAACATTCCAAAACTGTCTATGGGCAAACATTTCTAATATATAATGTTCATTTGTTGTGTCATATAAGTGACGATGCTAGATTATTTGGCGCTTTGGATAACTTCTCAGCTTTTCCTTTCGAAAATTATTTAAAATCGTTAAAAGATCTTGTTAGGTCCCCAAATAAGTCATTGCAGCAAATTGTGAAACGCTTAAAAGAAGTTGAGACACTTGATTCACATTCGAATTTCCGATCGGAACATGAAGTATTATGTGATGTTACTGTTTTGTACCGTAATCTCGCGACAACACATGTTCCTGTAGACAGACGCTATGATTGTTATAAGAAACTTTTATATAGGGGAAACTGAGGACACTTGATACTCCTGGGAGACTTGGTACATCGAAATATTTAAAGTACCGGACGTTATTGAACTATTTTGACTGGCAGCACTGACGCTAGTAGTCGAGCCCAAATCAAGGTGGAAAAAATACAGCTATCAAACCGCAATTTTTGACGTGACGAGCATTGTTTTGTTTTTGGCCGGTACAAGATCTTTTTTTGAATTGGAAATTGACTTGTTTTGCGTAAATTAAAGTGAAATTTATTTGTTTTTCTTAGTTAATAAGTTTAATTACTTAGTTGGCTGTATTGTTTGTTGATTATCGGCTCAAGATTGTAATGAGGTAAGATACTTTCACATACTTTTTTGATTTGTGTGGTAGTGAGGACACTTGGTACACAACAACTTGGTTACATTTGATCCCCGGATCAAGTCTCCCATATAATATAATTTGTTCAAGTTCTAAATAATATTTCTTTTTGCAGAATTTTTCAAAAATGCCTCGGGTTTACAAAACTACATGAAAACTACATGAGTATCAATATATTGCGGTGAAGCAAAAATTCAATTAGATTGGCAGTTGATATAAATGTATAACTTTTTTAAACTTTGTATTTGTTACAATTTGATTTTATTTTACAATTTGTGTTCCTTATATTTTTGTTCCTTAAAAGTTCTTTAGTGTTAAATATCAAAACTTTAAGACTTCGTATAATTTTGAGACTGATTAAATAAGTTAAACTTATTACAAATATCTCATTTTTAATAAATGATTACTTAAGTGGATACTGTTTGAGTCTAATTTTCTTCGGAAGTTTTACCAAAACCTAAACTACCTGCATAATTTTTCGCAGAAATATTGATTTTCCAGTTTAGATCATGTTGTCTGTCTGTAGGTATTTATGAACACGTAATTTTATTGTGACGAATCAACTGTCCCATGGCATAAGGGATACTTGATCCGCCCTGATCAAGTCTCCTTACAGGCCGAATCAAGTCTCCCATATAGTGGGGACACATGGTACTAACCCCTTTTTTTGAATAAAATTAAATATTGACTTATTTTATAACCTATATGTTTTGACTCCCACGTATATTATACCTAGATAAATTCTTCATACTTTAGTTAAAAAACATCTGAAATTCTCCAAAAATTTAAGATTTTAGGAGGCAAAATGAAAAGGGGGGATCAACTGTCCTCAGTTTCCCCTAGAGATTTTGCATTGTACATTTATGAATACCGCAAAAGTGACGCATATTGCTTAGTAAACAACAAAGTCTTTGAAATACATAATATTATGAAGTGTGTTTCAAGTGAATCAGTTTTAATTTATGGCAAGGAATTTGAACAATATCATTCATTTTATACTTATCCATGTGATTCAAGGATCATGAATATATTTTTGGTCTCAAAATTGTCTCAATTAAAAATAATTTCAGTCAAGGATGTTATCACAAAATGTATAGTAATTCCATATGAAGAGAACGTGTATGTTTCGTTTCCTTTACTTTCATAAAGGCTTGTATTCAAACGCCTTCCAGAAATGCACTTATATTAGTTCCAAACATTTGAAATACCTGCCCAAACGGATAAATGCTCTCCGAATTGTGTGTCATGAAGTATTGTAGAAATTAAGCTAGTTTCCTTTTTATTGCATGCCAAAAAATATGTAAACGCCGTTAAAGTTAATTTCAGACCAAATATTGTATATTATCGCTAAATAGATAGATGTTACCAATATTTAATTTTTTTTACTTTTATAATCTTTGCTGCGACAAAAAACTTACAGTTGAATGTACATCTTTTTTAATAATACATACCTACCTATAAGTAATATTGTTTACCTTACTAACTTTTTGGTATCAATGTTACTCTTTTATAAAACAATATTTAGTGAGCATTTTTCCATTTTGGCAAGCAGTAAAAATTAAATTAAAAAAAAATGACCTACGAAAAAAAAATACTTATAAGTAGTTTAAGAAACAACCCTTAAAAAGTATGAGGCGATTTTAAATCACTAAAAAAAACCTATATTTCGGAATGTTGAAAAAAAATATTGTTAAATTGAGTATATACTTTATTGTTAAGTTTCATCAGAAAATATAATATTTAGAGACGGTTGGTTAAATATTTTTCAATTCACATGTCGATAAACATTTTGTTTCTTTGGTTTCTAACGACCGATGAAGGATAACTATTTTTTACGTTTTAAGGGTTGTTTCTTAAACTACTTGTAAGTATTCTTTGCGTAGGGAGTTTTGTTAATTTAAAACATAATTTTTATTTTAAGCTTTTTAAACTAACTAACCTATAGGGCAATATATTAAATAATTAAATAAACGTGTAAATATTTTAAATTGTACCCTTTCATAAATAAAACAAGTGTAATGTTTACATTATCTTTCCTTTACATCCAACTTAGATTGCTCGTTTTCCAATGCATGTCCAAAGCGAGCTTACGTTTGGTCTGGATCTATAGTTTTATGCATAATAAATTGACGAACACACAACTGCCGCGCCGCACACACCGTAGGGAATGCATTGGTATAAGCTGGCGTTTATCCTAAAAAACCAGCTTACTAAGTAGATCACTGCGAAGTCAAACGATGTCGTGGCAGTAACGTCATAGTTATTAAACGTGTTACGTCACTGCCACGACATCGAAAGACGTCATCTGTCGTCCGTCTTAGGACGACAAAAAGACTGGTCACTGCTACGTCTCGGTGGTCCGTCTTAAAAACGTCATAAGCTCACGTCGTGAGGCTGTGACATACGAACGTCATTATAGGGTACCGTAGGACGACTTTAGCGACGTCTTTTACGTTATTCGAGACCTCATTAAGTCGTCGTAAAGACGTCAAAATGCTACCTGGGATATGATAGATAATAACATTATAGTTAGTAAACCTTTTTATGTTAAGAATGATAAGTATAATTTGTACAATTATTATAAAGGTACGACAAATTGCAATTTCGTTATCATATATTATGAGTAGGTAATGATTTGCCAGTCATTTTGACTCGAACCTCTGCTTCCATTGAGCAGCCACTTTTATTTATAAAACCACTGGAATATAACATTCCAAGTAATAGTATTAGGACTAGTCTAGTTAATTTAAACAAGAGGCAATGACAGTAGATAACAAGACTTCTAGCTATAATCAAAATATAAAATTTTTATGAATGTTTAAATGTAGCTCATCAAAATATTGAGGGATTGCTGGGTAAGGATTTACAAATTGAACTTTTCATGAATCAAGAAAAAGTTGATATTTTGTGTGTAACGGAGAACTGGCTAAAAAACCATCAAATTATATTAAGTATCGTTCAATAATCATCAAATAGCTAGTTCATACAGTAGAATCCAGGCCAATTATTACACGCAAAGGAATGAAATTTAAAGAAAAAACAGATATTGTTAGTCTTTCTGTTGAGCAAACCATTGAAATGGCATGTATTGAGCTAAGGAAAATTATTATAATAGGTAAGCGTATACAGGAGGCCAGCTTCATCCTATGATTTGTTTGAAAAAAATCATGGAGGAAGCTTTACTTAAACTTAGTGATACTAAAAAAAATATCATTGTCTGTGGTGATTTTAATATTGATTTACTAATCCAATTATCCCTTAGCCAAAGATTAACAAATTTGTTTCTTTGTTATGGACTTAAAAATCTCTTTTTAGAGCCTACACGAGTTACAGCCACTTCAGCAACATGTATTGATAACATTTCCACAGATGCATCACCCAACACTCAATACATAATTAATAAGTTAAAATCGGATCACAGCGGACAACTAGCATCTTTTAACATTGGCACAAATAAGGCAATAAGAAGAGAGTTTAAGTTTGTAGGTACCACGTAGGTACCCATGAACGACGGTCGGCTGGAGAGATTCAGAAGTACCTAATGTCTTGGATAAGTTGTGGTAACTTAAATGTTGTGATGACCCCGCTAAGGAGTATAATGCCCGTCTGCACTAAACTTCGTCCTAATCCCGATCCTAAGTCGATGCTTAAGTCTGTACAGTCCGTTCGCAGTTGGTTTACCTGTGACGTATGTTTACTCTATATTGGTCCGACCGTATAGTTTCCCTGAAAGTTTGCATAAAAATTTTAAATACTTAGCCTTCTTTATTCTATTACAACAAGGTAAAGTAAATTGCTGTAAATTTTCCAAATACCTATTGTAAAAAAGAACGAAATATTACCTACGCTCAAATATGCCGTAGTGGTGGAGTTTCCTGATGAGAGTGTCATAGAATTTAATATTTCAACAGATATGCCCCACAGATCAGTTGTCTTTTTAATATCAATTGTCTTAAATGATTAAATTTTATAATATCTCCGGTGTCTATGGGTTGGAATTTGAAAGACACCTTGCACTCATTCACATGATTTTTGAGCAATGATTCAGCCGCCACAGGTGATGAGTTTAGGGATTTAGTAGTTGAAACTGGAATTTCAGCAAAACAGTTCTCGAATGTCGTCGCAACATTTTCATCTACTTTAATGATTTTATTGTCAACTAGCTGCTGCCCGCGACGTCGTCTGCGTGAACGCTATGCAGCACCAAACGCACCTACGATTATAACACTGCTAGCGTGATAATATGTAGCCTATATGTTGACCCGACTTCTTAGCTATCTTCATGCCAAATTTGAAGTAAATCCATGCAGTACTTTTTGAGTTTATCCCGGAAAGACAAACAGACAAACAGACAAAAATTCTAAAAACTATATTTTTTGTTTCTGTTTCGATTGTAGATCATACCCCAAGTATTCTTTTAAAAGAATATTCAATGTACAGTTTTGACTTTCCTACCATTTTATTATATGTATAGATCACAAGTTTAAACTAAGTATTGCGATCCTTGACTTTTCCAGTTTCCTTATTATTTATGTTCCAAGTTGTTTTATTCTTATTAGAACTATTTTTAATCTTATTACTTAGATAAATGGATTGTGCTGCGGCACAAACACTTTTGAATAATTTTGAGTAAATTCTAACATAGTTACAAAAGCTTTCACTTTTGTTATATGATTTCTCATGATAGAGATCATGCAAAAAATGTTGCAAAAACGGGAAAAAATATTTAATTTTAAAAGCTTCCATTGCGAGCGCTTTGTAATCGGTTTAAGTTGCGCAAAAATTATTTATTACGGAATCGTTCCTCATTTTTGGGTCTAAAAGAAGTCGGCGACCGCATATATCTATATTTTAAGGTTTACTCCTTTTAATGGTTATAAAATTCTTTCGAAATTAATGGATGTATTTATTTGCGATGGAGTTTTATCAATATAGTAATTGCTTCCTTGCTGGACTGGGAGCGAAAGAAAAACATAGAATGTGCCAGCTGCTTCTCTTCCCGGGCATACTGTAAAAGTCAGTTAAGGGACAGAGGTTTTAAAGGCGTTTTTGTGGGCGATAGGCTGACCCCCTGTCACTACAATAGTCTCTCTCCATCTTTTTAATACCTCCAAATTTGTCAAACGTGACATCAGATGGTCTTGTAACCTCTAAAATTCAAAAAAAGTTTTATTCATCTTAGGAATTTCACAAAACACTTGATGAAGTCAGTCATCACATACTTCGGCTTTAACTAGTTGTTGATAGTTGTTAAATAAGATATTACAGTAGACCAAGAGACAAAAAAAGCCGGCGGAAAAAAACTCTTGGCACTCTTTTTCAGTCAGAATTATCAAATTAATACAAATAGGTACAGTACAAATTGACCGTGACATGAAAAAAAACAAACACAAGACAGCTAATTGTGAGAGCCAATGTCATGCCACAACCAAATTGCTTACATAGCAGATGCAATGAGCTATGGATGCACAATACGAACATGACATACTGGGACCAGAGTATTTGAACAAGAATGGAATAAAATAGTCATAGTATCATTAGCAAAACGACCTGGCACCGCTAGCAGCACCCGTTCACGAGTTAACGCAAGCACCAGCCATCACCCTCCTCAACCATATTTTAGGGAAGAGGGTGACCCGATACCCGACGCTACCACTAGCCATGCCGCCTGAGGGAGCATGACGTTCTTGCTGTTGTCTTGACAAGAAAATAAGTGAGTGGGACAGTCACCAGCATGTCATATATATACCGCACAGCCAAGCCGTAAGCAAAATTATTAAGTAATTGGAAACTTTTAGAAATATCCTGTTGTGCTTAATCCCATGCCTTTTTATCATCTAAGTAATCTTTAGTTTTATAATAAGCTTTTCGAGATAGAGTGTTTTTAATGATTGATTTAAATTTATTGAATGGCAGGGATTGAATTGACTTCGGAATTCTGTTATATATACGTATTGACATTCCAATAAATGATTTGCTGCTTTTAGCCAGCCTTAATTTAGGAAACGCTAACTTATGGTCGTTCCTAGTTCTTACAGAGTAATTTGTATCATGATTATCTTTCCTAGTTTTAAATTTATTACTATTCTTATAAATATACATAATGTTTTCATAAATATATTGTGATCAAGAAGGGTCAAGATACCAATCTCTTTAAACTTTTCTCGAAGAGATTCTCTGTTTCCAAATTCATTCCACGAATAGCCCTTTTCTGCAGTGTAAATATCGTGTCAATATCTGCGGCATTGCCCCAAAGTAGGATGCCATAGGACATTATACTATGAAAATAACTAAAATATACCAGCTTCGGTGTTCTGCCTACCCCATAAGGGATACAGGCGTGACGTTATGTATGTATGTAGTAATAATCCATATACAAATTATACATACATACATAACCTCACGCCTGTCTCCCTTAGGGGTAGGCAGAGACAAGGGAACACCAATTGCTTCGATCCAGACATACCTCTTTCGCTTCCTCCACGTTCATTAATCTTTTCATACATGATCGCCGGTTACGGGTACTTTTAACTAGGCCCTTTTTAATAACGTCGCCAATTTGATCGGCGTACGTTCGCCTAGGGCGGCCCCTTCCGACAACACCATCCATTCTTGCTCTGTAAACCTCTTTCGTAAATCTACTTTCACTCATCCTTTCCAAATGTCCAAACCACCGTAGCATACCCTTTTCAATCTTAGTCACTACATCTTCTTTCAATCCGCATCTCTTTCTTATTTCACTATTGCGCACACTATCACTCAATTTCACTCCACACATGCTTCTCAACGCTCTCATCTCCACAGCATTAATCTTGCTTTCATGTCTCTTCTGCCACACCCAAGATTCACTACCATACATAAGCGTTGGCGCCAAAACTCCCTCAAGTACGGCAAGACGAGCCTTATTTGGTATAGTTTTATTTATTTATTTACTCTTCATTGTACAAACACAAAATAGAAAATAAAGGACAATAAAAAAAAGAAAACACAATCGGCAGCCTTATCGCTAGAAAATGATAATGTTTTGCTTGCCATTATCGAGTATATGGCGCCATTAATACAATTTCCTGCTTTTACTCTTCTTTCAATATCACTTTCACACTTTCCATCTCTTGTAAACAAGGACCCCAAGTATACAAACTCTTTCACTTGTTCCACTTTTTCGTCCCCTATCATAATATTGCATTCCGTCATATCTTCATTCCTCTCCATAACCATGACTTTCGTCTTTCCAACATTCACTTTCACACCTTTTCTTTTAAACGACTCATGCATCACAGTGACCATTTGTTGCAATTCCGACGCAGACGATGCAAATAGAACCTGGTGCAAGAGTTTTGATCACTGTCTCATTCATTTTTAAACCCCATTCAGACTCTTTCAGATCTTTCAAACAGCTATCCATGAATAGGTTGAACAGCCATGGAGACGCTACACAGCCCTGTCTTACACCGCGATCGATGCTAAACCATTCTGTGTAGTCATGTGCTTGGTGGTAGGATCCCTTCTGGGTCCGCCTGGCTAGCGACCACCCTTTATATAAAGTCTGCCGCCAAATGTTACCGCTCCGGCGGTAATGTGTTCCGGCAATATTGTATAAAGAGCCAGTTCCTTCCTAAACCCGTGTGCTTTCATCTTCGACCTCATCGTCACTTACCATCAGGTGAGATAGAGGTCAAACGCGGGTGTAGTCACTTATAAAAAAAAAAAGTCATCATTCAACCTGACACAAGCACTCGAGTCCTTATATAAGGATTTGAGTGCCCGCATCAAGTCACTGTCCACCCCAAACTCGGATAGTGTTGACCAAAGTTCATTCCTCATCACACTGTCATACGCCTTTTCCAAGTCAATGAAGCAGCAGAAAACCTTTCGGTGTTTAGCCAGAACCTTCTCGGTTTACAAATTATTTCGTTATAAAAAAAAACCCCAGACAATCGCACCAACTACATGGCCCCAAACTAAGCAGAGCTTGTGATATGGGGTACCAAGTAGCAAACCAGGGGGGAAACTAGAATATTAAAATATATATAGATAAACGCCCAGCCCAGAACATTTTTTTTCTTCTTGTTCCGTGCGGGAATCGAACCCGCGTCTGAGGCAGACAGTGTTACCTCATCGCCAGAGTGGTCGTCAAGTCATCGTTGTTAATCATATGTATTTCATTTTTAAAAAGTTTGTCTTTTACACCACTTGATTTCAATTAACACCATAGGAGATATCAAAATTTTAAAATCCGCAATGTAGGTACGTTCGGGATAAGACACGGCGGGTTACCGTCAGAATGGCAAGTCACTAGTCTCCAATCAGGTTAGAAAAGTATTTATATAATGGTGCCCATTTTGTGCCGTTAAGTGCCGCTAACGATACAATTGGTGCCATTGAATTTTAGGAGAATCAGCAAATTTAAAGGTGACCGTTCATTCTGACGTCAGGATGAACGGTCACCAGTTCTCAAAGTAGGATCTACGCTTATTTATGTCGAATTTTCTAGGACTAGTATTTGTTACCTACCTGGTGCCCACATTTTTTGAAATCTTCATTATCGTAAGTATTGAGAATCAAAAGGTATCTATTAAAATTATGTTTATGCCTGATAAAAACTGGTGAGCAAAAATAATTACAGACGAAATTGCTTTAATAAAATAAACAGGCGCCTAGGCGCTGCGCTATGTGTTGTATCGATGAATATCTGCAAAATAATTTGATATTTTATTTATATATTAAAGAAATTAAACATTATTTAATATTGGATATTAAACTGGAGGGTCTTTCGTTGATGTTTCGATATTATAAAAATGAAGTTAGGGCTTTTATTTATTAGTGTTACACGTTCTAGGAATATTTTCTTAGGCCAGTGATATTTTTTATTATTCTAATGTTAACTTTCAGTCGACTTAAAAAAATAGAAGGTTCTCAATAAGACCCTCAATTCCATTGCAAGTATCACCAAAATGCAAATTCTCATATAATAAGTTTTGCTTACTGGTTTTTATCAGGCGATTTCAGCATTCAAATCATTTTGATCGATATCTTTTGCTCCTCAATACTTACAATAATGAAGATTTCAAAAAATGTGGGCACCAGCTGGGCAATAAATACTAGTTTTAGAAAATTCGAATAAATCCTCGTAGGTCCTACTTTAAAAACTGGTGACCATTCACCCTGACGTCAGAATGAACGGTCACCTTTAAATTTGCTGATTCTCCTAAAATTCAATGGCACCAATTGTATCGTTAGCGGCACTTAAAGGCACAAAATGGGCACCATTGTATGAATACTTTTCTAACCTGATTGGAGACTAGTGACTTGCCATTCTGACGGTAACCACGGCGGGCTGGCGAGTGGGTTGTTCGCTGCCTACTCGCACTTTTAGTTCTCCGAGATATCTACCGAACTCTGTGTTGCATATAGAAATATTCCCTCAAGTTTTATTCTTATTTCACTTAGAAATAATAGTTATGTAATTGAACCACCTAATTTGTTTAACGTGTTCAGAGTCAGACTACCTACACGTACTTATTTCTGCGCAATAATTGTGTTTATTTCAATTCTTTTGACTGGTCCAGCAATAATTGGTTAAGCAGTGCGTCTATTCTTGCATCCGAATGATTACCAAAAATTCAAAAATACGAGGTAGTAGATACTTTTTATTAAGCCCGAGTTGGACCTCAATGTCTCCTAATAAGTGAAGTTGAGGAAGAAGATAATAGCAAACAGGTTTATTATAGAACTTGCTCTTCATAAAATGTTTTCAGGACACATCACCGCTGGATTGGTGATACTTCAATCAGGCGACCCTCAAGGGGTCCTATCACGCTTATCCTGAGTTGGCAGGTATACACGCGACTAAAAACTTATCATATACTTACTTCATTTCATCAAAATCGATTAATGCCGGGTTTCAATATTCAACGGACTTTCATGAGTAAAAATAAGTCAGCTTGAACTTCAAGGAGGATATTCTTAGTAAGATCTTATTTATCCAACTGAAACAGCCGATTTTCCCACGAACGAATTCATTGCGGTAAAAGCTATTTATAGGTACTTACCTGCGAATATTATAAAGCTGCAAAGTTTGATTGTTTGGTTGAAAGCGCTATTTGCAATTGGATAGTTTATTTATCGAGAAAGGCTTAACGGCTTAAAGGCACGTAGTGACTAAAAGGAGCGAAATTATAATGGAAAATAATGCAAAAACCGGTAAAATTATTCAATTTTGAGAACATCCAGTAACCGTTTTTTCCAATATTTCCGTTTTAATCTAATTATCCTTATCCAAATAAATACGATATTAATCATAAATATTTAATTGTGCACAAATTTGTTCTTCACATCACATGATTTAAATCAAAGCTTTATGCGATAAAACAAGTTTTTTTTTTTAAATAAAATGAAAAATGTGATTATAATTGAGCATTTTAAATGCAAAAACTTAAAAAAAATTATCAAGGTTTTTTTTATTCGACAATTAAAATATTTTACATTCAGAAAGAAC
Organism: Stenoptilia bipunctidactyla; assembly: GCA_944452665.1. Taxonomy (NCBI): domain Eukaryota; kingdom Metazoa; phylum Arthropoda; class Insecta; order Lepidoptera; family Pterophoridae; genus Stenoptilia; species Stenoptilia bipunctidactyla. The sequence goes on from OX101743.1 coordinate 12,181,627, forward strand.
TAAAATACAAAATTAATCATTAAAATTGTCGAAAGGGAGAAGAGCTCAGCAATGCTGAATATGTAAAAACTTATCGTAGCTATTGTTACATTTCGTCAAAATCGGTTAATTTTCGAATTTGAAAAATCAACGGGTTTCAATATTCAACGGACTTTCCTGTAAATATAGTTAGGTAGTAAGTAGTTTATATGACAAGACGTTGAATATTGCAACGCTTTATAGTTACACTTCGTAGCTAGTTTTACTATTCATGGAGTCCACGAATAGTTTTTTTTAAATATTGAAATGCGGCCTTAGTAGTTAGTTTAGTTGTTATAACATAGCTGTGCACCGCGTTTTCACCTAGGTTATGTAGAAAAGACATACAAAGCACTGAACCACAGTAAAAACATGGAAATAGGATTTCTAAAGAAACGCACTTCGTAAAAGTACTGGCGGCAATAATAAACTATGTGGGTATAAATACCTAGGTACAGTACAAAGTACTGGGGTACTTTGCCTTTGCTCCCATGACCCATTCAGCTATGTCATAACATTGTTTTGAAGTAACTCTGTCATCTATCAGTAACGCTGCCACAGCTAAAATACTGAATCAATTTTGACGTAATTGATAATAGAGTAAGCTTGAACTTCAAAAAGCATTCTTAGTATTCTTATTTATCCAGCTGCGATATCCAATATTTACGCGGACAAGTCACGGGCAACAGCTAGTTGATTAATAAAATAATAGATCATCGGCGCAAATGATAATATAGCCACCTAGATAAACAACAAATCTCTGTGATAACATCACCAGCCAGCCAAACGCACAACATAAAGTGGGTGTCTTGTGTCTATTTCTTGTGTGTCATGGGAAAATAACAAAAAACCTAAATTTATAAATTTACTAGGATAAGGTTCTTATTATTTTCAGATAACATATACTTACATTTTTCCGTTGCGCTTGCCGTTCCTCGACGGAAATTCCTATGACTGCTACAGGGTATATTTTTTTGGAGGAGTTGGTTTGAGGCATTTTGTTATAATACGACACTTCATTCCGTGCACAAACTAAGAAGGGATACTACGTATATTCCGTGCAACATTGACTAATTTAGCGTGAGCAGACTGCCGCCACATCGGGCAAGTATATTCATATAGAGAAAGATTGCGCCAGCCCTCTTGTGCGGACGTCTGATGTAGCCGCCCCCAATCAATAATTTTACCCGTTTTTGCATCATTTTCCATTATAATTTCGCTCCTTTTAGTCACTACGTGATGTTAAGCCTTTAAGCCTTTCTCGATAAATGAAATCCAATTGCAAATAGCGCTTTCAACCAAATAATAAAACTTTGCAGCTTTATAATATTAGTAGGTATAAATAGCTTTTACCCGCGACTTCGTCCGTGTGAATGTCGGCTGTTTCAGTTATGATGTAGTAGAAGACAATGATTGATTTAATTAAGACTGTCTAATTATTATTTTCTAGTTTTGAATACATCTTGAAAACATACCCATTTTATTTTATTTATAAAACCGTCTCATTTTTTATACCTATATAAAGTTGAACACTCTGTAACTTCTAAAGTATCGACCGTACAAAAAAAAATATAGGATCAAATTTAAAGGAAATTTTATGTAGAATGTTTTCCTAGAAGTAACCGTAATGCTATTTGTGCAGGTTTTTGACTTATGAGCTAAAATCTAAAAAAAGGGTCCTTTGACCCCCCCCCCCCCTACACCTTTAGCTCACCCTCCACCCTTGGGGATTTTCGATATGTTTATCTGGATATCTCAAGGTATAACTGTAGCGATTTTCAAAACTACACGAATTATTTCCGCTGATCGTCCATTTTCGGCTTAATTTTCTTAGGCTACTGAACCGAAAGTTAAAGAATTAATTAACAATGACCTAGTAAAATAAGTTTTTAGAATAAAAGTACTTATTAGATGAATTAAACTATCACTTTGCGATTATATAGGCCTTTTTTCGGTCTCACAATTTAAATGTTATTTTCTTTGATACGATATAAACGTCCTGCACATTTATTTTAGTATCGCTCAGTAGAAAAAATAAATAAATAGGTATATGCGCAAACTTTCCTACAAATAGTTGCAGTTGATGAATCCAGTTACTACGACTCGGCATTTCATCGACAATATCACTACGTGGTACAAGATGTTTTGTAGTAGCGCGTAGTCGTCTTTATTTAATGGGAATTAATTCATAATTAAGAGTGACCACGCTTTGATTACTATTTCACTGACTATATTAATTTCTTAGTAAAAAAATACATACCTTTTTTTGCAAAAATCGTTCCTAACATAAGTGATACTTATTGTGTAAAACAATTTGCATTTTAACTTGCGCTTAATCAAACTATACCCAAAATGAAAATCCGTTAGCAGTGTCCCTTCTGCCCCAAATTAATATTTTTTTAACTCTATGCAATTTGAAAAAACATAGGGACTTGTTAAATATATACTTTAGGTGTACGAAGACTCCCTGTGATTTATTTGTATTTCCTATATTGTTCAAACAGTGCCTCACTAAACATGAAGGCATATTTGAAAAATATTTAACAGAAAACATACACTTATTTAATTTTTCTGACAAGCGCTCGTCATACACGAATTTATCCGAATAGTTATATATAGTTAGGGCAGAAGCTGGAAAAAGTTGTTAGGGATGTTCTCTCTATTGGTAGTAGTAACATCTTAATGGTTTATTTATAGTAATCTGTGACCCTAACCGCCTGTCACTTGCCATCATTCTACCGCAAGATAAAACAGCGGCGGCGGCGCTGGAATCGGATAACAATCTGTCTTTCATTGCATTAAGTACCCTATATAACACGCTACCATCAAGTCATAAAAACATCTTAATATCAAAAAATAAAACACTAAAAACTTAAAATACAAATTTATTTAAACTCAAGTTAAATTACATTACATATACATCTTAAGTCGGCTCAATGGTACTTTGGACTTTAATGTTCTTATTCTTCTTAGTTGTACTGATCTTTTTCCCGTTTTTAGATCTTACAGTTCATGTGTCCACTACCACTGATTGATTTGTCATTGACAGTTCATTGTGTCATCTTTTGCTTGTAGACTGTGCGACAGTTTCATCAGGCAGACGATCTAAGTTCACTCTGAGACCTGGGTGACAAAAAAGTATATTAAATACTAATAGTTTTTTCAACACACTTGCTCGTAAAGTGAGCGTTATTCTATTGAATTTAGAACTATAAACTGGGCTATAAGTCACGCGTGCATAATATATTATACCCTAGTGCATAATATAATGAATCCTACAAAGTTGAATTGTACCTTTGTGCAAATTACATGCGAGTAAACAGAGCATATTTTATTGGTCCGGGTTATACATTAAATATTTTCAGAAACAACAAAGAGGTTTTATACCACTTCAAATCCATATACATTTTTAAATGTTTGCGCCTTATATTAATAGAATAGAATAGAATAGAATAATCTTTATTGTTGTTCAGTTACACAATTTTACAATTAGCTTATAAACTAAATTTCACAAAAAAAATCTTAGAATAAAAAGAAATAAAATTATTATAACTAATCAACAAAAGGCGACGCCTCAGCTTAATGCTTTACTACATATATAGCAAAGCGCTGATTTTCAGACGCTGCCTGCGAGTCTAACCTAAACTGCTTATTCATCAGCATAAAATATCATACAGGTAGGTATATAATATGTATTAAAAATTAAATATAATCAAATAATAAAAAGCCAGGAAAACGTGAAACACAAAAAAAAAAAATATTAATAAATTTAGATAGAAAAAGTTAGAAGTTTCCACTACGTTTTATAAACATTCTTGATGAGACAATAAAAATAATTTATAAAGTTTTTTAAAAGTATTTTTAGATAGTGGTCGTTGTAGAGGTGGGGGAATATCGTTCCAGCACTTAGTTGCCAAGTAACGGAAACTTCCACGAAACGCCGCAGTTTGGTGCCCTTGCGTCTTTAGTCGATGCCGAGATGCTCTTGTGTTGTAGGCATTATCTTCAGAAGACCAAACAAGCTTATCAAATAGATACTTAGGTACACCCCGCGTCACCACAGATATTAGTAAAACAAATTTGTATATCAAACAAATTATTCACAATTTACAATAATTTGCTATAAAATATTAAAATATTTGCATTTACCACTCCAAATTAAACATTTTCACTTAAAATAGGCTGTATATGCTATACAGACATTGACACATTAGGCGGAAAAAAAAACCTACGCGCATGCGCGAGGTTCGGCGCCATTTTTCAATCACAATTCACAGCTTCGTTATCAATTAATGTGTTTGTTATTTTATGACCACGTATGTCTGTCTTTTACTCACAAGTGTGTTGAAAAACGTCGTATGTAACTCGTGAGCGTTGCTAATTACAGTCTCGGCTCATTATTAAGCCCTCGCCTGCGGCTCGGGCTCAAATCACAGCCTCGACTGTAATTAGCAACTTCGCTCACTTGTTACATAATATACTTTTATAGGAGATTTTTTGTAGTCAATTTTTTTTTTTGTGGCCTTGTCACTGCCATAGCCTCTCTCCACCATTATAATGTCTCCAAACTTATCAAATGTATCGCGGGACGTGGAGAACCTTGGGGGATCCTTGGACGTCTACTGGCTGCTGATGATGATGAGGACATCAGACCATTTTATAGCCTCTGATGGTCTGCCTCCCCATAAGGGACACAATCGTGAACCATACAGGGTTACTGGTTAACAGCCCGTTCACACATGATCTCCGTTTTACCGGATTCGTTTTTGTACCGTATCTAAATACGTATACTGAATACTTTGCCATATGTAAAGTCGCTCATACAACTCCATGCGCCATCGATGAAAAAAACGTATCCAGTAAAACAGACACCATGTGTGAACGGGCTGTAAGTCAACCTAGATCCGTTATGGGCGTGTAGTACTTTTCTAACGTATTTCTCTATGAAACACCTTACCCCAAACCTAACCGTTTTCGAGTTAATCGTCTTATATTTTTTTTATATAAAATTGGCGATTTTTGGCCATTAAATATCATATTTTGAAATTGGTGCGGTTTTTTATTGTTATATTACTTATATTTATATCTGCTCTATGATCTTAGTAATCAAAATCCTTACTAAATACATAGTTCTGAGCGATTGAACGTTCAAAAAAGCTGTATTTTTTTAAGTTTACTTTTCTTATATCTAAAAAAGTTATTATCGCAGAAGTTCGACAGATGTGCTTTTATACATCTACGTTTTGTCAGCTAGGTACCAAAAAATGTATAATAATCTAAGCTTTATTTAAATTCGTAGGAAAACCTATAATTAAGCTTATTGAGCTTAATTCATTTTCGGTCCTGGAAAGTGTCGCTACTGGTCAAACTATTTTGATCAACTTCTATGAATTATTGAAATTATTTTTAATTATAATATCGTTTGGAAGAAAAATATTTCCACAATTTTATTTATTTATGATTCTGTTAACCAAGGGTACCTCATCTCAAATTTTCATTTTATTTTATTTTTATTTATTTATTCATAAGTTTTTACTATTTTTACTAGTTTTTTTATTTCTAACGAGTTAAAAAATTGTAACTGTTTTAAAGCACTAGGTATGATTGGTAATCAATTCTTTTCATTAATGTTACTTTGAAGTTAAATTACAAACTTCAAATTCAATTAAATACATTTGGAACTCTTGGTTTAAGTTACATTTAATTATTTACTAGGCTATAGAGTACCTGCTAATCTAGTATAACGGAATCTTGAGAGTTAATTTTTAAAATATGGTAACTGTACGGGCTAGCAGCGCGTACAATTCGCTCGGCGTCAGCATTTTCCGCGACGCCGCCAAATGTAGCACCAAAATCATATCAGTTCACGTAAATAATATAATAAATAATAAATAAAAAAAATAATATAATAATAAACGTTTATTTTCAGACCAATGATACATAATTGGTAACAATGTAAAGCATTCGCGGCGAGCTCATCAATCATATATCATTTATCAATTAATCTCAGTTTATCAGTTTTCAGTATATCAGTTAAATCTCACTCCCGAGTTATCATTGACTTGATCATCTACTAGCTGCTGCCCGCGACGTCGTCTGCGTGAACGCTATGCAGCACCAAACGCACCTACGATTATAACACTGCTAGCGTGATAATATGTAGCCTATATGTTGACCCGACTTCTTAACTATCTTCATGCCAAATTTGAAGTAAATCCATGCAGTACTTTTTGAGTTTATCCCGGAAAGACAAACAGACAAACAGACAAAAATTCTAAAAACTATATTTTTTGTTTCTGTTTCGATTGTAGATCATACCCCAAGTATTCTTTTAAAAAAATATTCAATGTACAGTTTTGACTTTCCTACCATTTTATTATATGTATAGATCATCTGAGTGTACGAAACGACCCGTACACTCTTTTTGGTCCCTCGAGCCGGATTTGAACCAGCGACCTATGGATAACTAAACTAAAAAGCCAAAAAATTACTTTATAAGAAAGGGGTGGGGCAAAAAATACATATTTTAACTTGTGCATGTTAACAGAACTCTGAATAGAGAGTATAAAATTTAATCAACATCATCATTAATTAATATCAACGGCCATCTTTTGATCGTAATTCTGAATACATTCACTATACCTACTGATTCGATTTTTCTAAACAATTGATTTGCAGATTTAACAATTTTATTATTGCAACACGCCTATGATTGTCAATTAGAAACTGTCATGCATATGTTCATAAAACTAATAGATATCTTACCTCCTTTCAACGACTTTATTATATGTTTGGAGTCCATGCCCGGAGGCACTTTAAATTTCAACATTATCGGTTTCACTTTAGTCAACATCTGTTCCTCTTTTTTCCTCACAGGGCTTTTCTTCTTAATATACTCATAAGTACGCGCCGGTACAGGTTCAAGTGAAGACCCTTTTGCTACTTTTGGTTTGATAGCTAAAGGTTTGGGTTTGCTTTTGAAAGTTAGTTTTGCATTTATCGCATCATTGACGGTAGGTTTGGCTTTTTCTGGTTTGGCCCCAATGTATATTTTTGTAGGGCTGGCCTGGAATTGAATATGTAAAAGATTGTGTTAATTTTTACTTATACATATACAGGGTGAAATATAAGTTGTAAACAGTTAATTAAAAACGCAATGTTTCACTTTAACTGCGATTTACAATTTCTGTAACGAATTAAGTCTTCTTATTAAGTCTGCAACTCGTTATTTCGTCATCACTTCGAAATGTTTAAAGTACATAATGAAGCAGATCAAGCATTACAAACATGTAAAATTTCCGCAACCAATTTTTTACTTAATTTCAAAGGTGTAGAGTTCAGATTAAATAACAATTCTTTACAGGTTTGGAACGCTCGATCTGGCTGCCTTCTGTACAATAAATTATACTGGATGAAACAAAATAATTTTTTTCATCCACTTAACTGTAGAAGCATGAATGATGATTTTAAATAGCAAAAACGCTAACCTTATAGTCACCCTTGAGTGATTAATCTTAGTACAAATGCTATTGGTCTATGAGATTTGAACGTAGCAATTAGGTTGACAATGTGGCTAAGTGAATTTAAAACAATGATTTTAATAAGCAAATTATAAAAATGTTTGCATGACTTTGCTTGTTGTCACTAAACTAAATATACAGTATAAGATTCACCAAGATTTAAGTTACCTTCCCTTGATGTTCCTTAGCCTTGGGACTCTATGTATTAGTGTTACCTAGTTGAAGGACTTTGGTAGATAGATAGGGTATCTACGTTATTTAAGGCACTTTCCCTTTGGGATATCCATTGCTTTGGGACACCCTGTTAAAATAAACAAAACTATTAAATAGAACATCTTCAAATTACCTTTGCATAGGTCTTTGTGATTTCTGGTTTCTTGACGTCACTTATGTTATTCTTTGTTATTTCGGGTTTCAGAACGTTACGTATGTTATTCTTTGTTATTCCTGGTCTTTTGACATTACTTATAGGGGGGCCTGTGAAAACTTCCTCCACTTCTTTTTTTATCCTAGAAATAAAAACAACATATATATGAGATAATATAGTCCCAGAGATTTGCTGGTAGGCTCTCTTCAGGAAGACTGCAAAGATTTTATCACGCATAATGGAGATGTAACGGAAAGTCGATAATTCCAGTTAAAAATTGTGTTCCTTAAGATAAACTGTGAACGAACCTTATTTCACCTGGAGATTTCTCAACAAATTCACGTCGGATTATATCGATAGCAAATTGGACCTCTGCCTGTAAATGAAAAAATAAAAATAAAATATTTATTCCAACGGAACAAAATGAAGTCTATAGGAGATTTTTTGGCGGGAAAGCGACTTAAAAATCTGTGTGTTTTAAGTAAAAAATGAATTAAACCCCCAGACAATCACGCCAACTACATGGCCCCAAAGTAAGCATGACTTGTGTTATGGGATACCATGTATTGAACTAGGGGGAATCTATAATATAAATACATAAATAGATAAACACCCAGACACGGAACATTTTTTTCTTGTTCCGTGCGGGAATCGAACCCGCAACCACTGGCGTCTGAGGCAGATAGGTTTACCCCATCGCCAAAATGGTCATCTTTAAAGCAATGATAATTTTTTCTAAGTCTTATTATGAGATAGTCTGTCTCTGTATCATATTTGAAGTAATCTTAGGATTACTAAACAGCAGTGCGATCACAGAACTTTATCGACTCGTATGTTTACGAATATTCGTATAGTAATAATAATAATAATAAGTCTCTCGAAGTCCAACCCCAACGCCCGAGCATCACCATCTTGCCTCGTGAGAGACGGGCAACGTGTTAAGCTAATATCTTACACGGCTAATGGGGCTCTGGCAAAACAATGATGATGGCACAAAATAATAATTTACGTATAAGGCCGCTACCCGGGGGCCGCCGGGGCGCGTCTGGTGCTGGCGCTGGGCGCGGCAGCATGCGATCCGCCAGCGCACAGAGACTGAGGCGACCACCAGCCCAGTCCTTATCACCATCATCACCTTCAGGGACGGCGCATGAGATGGACGCACACTCAAAACGCCAACCTCATGCGTGCATATTTCGGAGCTAGAGAGGCAGTAACAGGTAGGACGGGGTATCGAACACGCATGCACCGCGCTTTCATGCTGCTGGAGCCTCATTTAACCGTCGCCGAACAAAACCTTGCGGATAGAGCTCGGTGGATTATGCGTTCCAACATCTTCGCTCCCACTGAGCTCGAACAACTGAGAAGCGAAGCCTTCTCTGTGGTGCCACCCCCAGCTACTGCGAGTGTCGCTTCTCCAGTGCAAATGCCTGCTTTAGAGCAGCGTGCAGGAGATGAGGTAGACCGCAATAACCCGGTGGTAGGGGGAGGCGCCACGGAGATGGCTTCCCAGGATTTAGGGCACACGAGAAGGCTACTAGAGGAGGCGATCGAGAAAGTACGTAATACTCCCCTTGAAGGAAGGCCGAAGCTTCCAAGGCTACCAATGCAGTGCTCGTAATAGGCAAGTCGTTGAGGCCGTTAATCAGATGCTGCCCCAACATTTGTGGAGCAGCTCTGATCTTGTCGAGACGAACTCAATCCTTTTTGGAGCGGCTATGGCGGTATGTCGGTTTACTGGCGCCATGGCTGCTCCAAGCCCAACTGCTGGACGTGCTACTCCTCGGAGTAACGCTGTACCAGCTTGGAAGAGGAGGATTGAGCATCGTATCGAACAAGCCAGGATCCTCATCGGCAAGCTAACTTGCTTCAGCTCGGGCAACACCAGGCCAAGGATTGTGCGTTTTGTCAGGAGGGAGTTTTCCGGAATGGACACAAACTTGACCAGACCGGACTTCACCCGAAAACTGACAGAGCGCATCGACGAGCTGAAGCAAAAGATCGCTGCATGGGCGAAGCGTATTCGGAGGTACTCCCAAAGGGTTGAGAGATACAACCAAAATCGCCTCTTCTCGAGTGACCAGAGGAAGTTCTATACATCCCTGGAGAGTTCCGAACCCTGCTCGACTGGCCGCATTCCGGATAAGGCCGACGCCATTAACTTCTGGCGAGGCCTGTGGGAGCGCCCAGTAGAGCACGAAGAGGGTCCCTGGATTGATAGGATCGGGGAAGCTTGTGCGGAGGTGATCCCTATGAGTCAAGTCCTCATATCAGAGGAGGACGTAAGTTCTGCAATCCGCCGGAGCCCGAACTGGAAAAGTCCGGGCCCTGACGGATTGCAGAACTATTGGCTAAAGGGATTTTCTCTGTGCCATGCGACCTTGGCCCGTCAATTCCAGGAAGCCTTAGACACCGGAGCTCTCCCGAACTTCCTCACTACTGGGGTCACCCATCTGGTTCCTAAGTCCAACGATACCGCGGATCCATCGAAATACCGGCCCATAACGTGTCTGTCTACCACCTATAAGACACTAACCTCCGTTCTGAGCACCAAAATTCGCCAGCATTTAGACAGCATTTAGATAATATATATATATATATATACATACACATATACATACACACACATACATATACATACACATACATAAATGTTATGACTAAAAATTATCAAGCTACCTACTTTGGAACACTCTGTTTACCCAATAAAATAACTTTGATTCTTTTATTGAAAGTATATTTTTTCTGTGGATTTCGCAAAGGTGGGGGTAGATTATTCCAACAGTGGGTAGCTCGATAGCGAAAACTGCCTTTAAATGCGCACTTTATTGTGCTTGTACGTCTGCAATAAATATTTAGAGGCCCTAGTTTTATAACGATTGTTCATGCAAGAGAACCGCAGCTTTTCAAAAAGATATCTAGGTATCTGCGTAGATAAAATTTGGTGCACAAGAGTTGCAAAATGTTGTTCACGTCGTGAATTAATATTTAACATGTTATATTTGTGCAAATAGGGTGTTATATGTGTGCGCGGAGGAATATTAAAAGAAAAGCGGCAGCAAGCATTTTGAACTCTTTGTAGCATTCTCCTGGATGAAGATGTAGCCATGGAGCAATAAACAGCATCAGCGTAGTTTAATCGAGACAAAACCAGGGCCTCACACAAGAGAACACGTACATCCGTACTAAGCAGGTCTCTGATGTTATAAAGTACTTTTAGGCGGTAAAGGCACGATTTTACAAGTGTATCAATGTGTTTCTCAAATCTTAATGTACTATCAAATAAGACTCCCAAATTTTGTGCTTCTGTTACTATGGGTAAGGGGTGTTCATTAATAGATATGCTGGGATCTCTACGACTGATTTCAGCCACCTGTGATTTTGAACCCAAAACCAGTAATTTAGATTTATTTGGGTTGAGCACTAAAGAGTTATGTTCAGCCCATTCAGCAACTCTAGCAAGATCTTCATTTAATGAGTTTACAGCTGTGTCAATGTCATGGGGATAACAAGACGCATACATTTGAGTGTCATCCGCGTATAAGTGGAAGTTGCAATGCAAAATTTTGGAGGTAATATCAGAGGTGTAAATGATGAAAGTAACGGCCCTAATATTGATCCTTGTGGAACGCCGCGATGGACTGGAAGTAAATTGGAAAACGATGGGCCAAACTGATTTTGAACCTTGACGCACTGAAATCGTCCAGAAAGGTAACTATTAAACCAAGCAACTGTTCGATTACTCAAACCATAAAAAGCCAACTTGGAAAGTAGAAGAGATACATTTATTGAATCAAAGGCTCGAGAAAAATCCAGGAGATTTAGTAAAGTACCGCGACCCTGATCCTGATCAGCCAAGATGTTATCCACAATATCCGACATAGCAGTTGTCGTGCTACGGCCACTTCTAAAGCCTGACTGCCTATCAGGTAGAATATTATTCGATTCAAGATATTTCCTTAGCTGTATGTACACTACTCTCTCCAACACTTTGGACATGTAACATAAAATACTAATGGGTCTCAAATCTCTAGGCAGCTGAGGATTACTTATCTTAGGAATAGGCACTATTATTGAAGCTTTCCATTGATGAGGAAATGTTGAAGATATAATTGAATAATTAATAATGTGCGTTATAATTTTAAGATTGTGGGGCAAGGTCAGAAGGATCATGTCCCTGTTTATGTGATCATAACCAAGGCAATTAGACTTCATCGATAGAATAATTTTGGCTATTTCTGCTTCTGTCACGGTGTGTAACTCAAATACAGAATCATTGTAACGGTGGAACTCAAAGTATGTTACTTGTGATAATGGAACATTTAGAGGGCCAGGGACATCCAAAAAATTACTGTTTATCATGTTAGGATTATTCAAGTTGTCAGGTAAATTTTTATAATTACACTCAAAACTGATATTCTTTCTTAAACTTTTCCAAAGCACCTTAGAATTTTGCTTATGACAATTTACTTTATTATTAAAATAAGCTTTTTTTTCGTTTTTAATACCTACTACTACCATTTTTTTTCATTTCTTTGTAATCTTCGAGATATTTGTTATTCCCAGATTTTTTATTATAATTATTAAGTGCCTTATTACATATCTCCCGGAAGTGTGGAGGAAGAGGCCTACTTAGCGCCAAAACCTTGCACAACCGAGAGATATGTAGCCTCCGAGCCTATTTTATGGCAAAGGCGGACGTGGGTATGCATAGAGAGGTTGTAGCGTGTGACAAAGGACTCACCCCTCTCAATCTGGGCCTCGAGACATGGCAGACACCGGCGGTACTAAGCACTTCTGATCGTGAGACCGTATGGACAGAGAAAGAGCTGCACGGAAGGTTTTACAAGGCTCTACACGAGCCACACGTGGACCGTAAAGCCTCCGTGCATTGGCTGCGCTTCGGGGACCTCTTTGGGGAACCGAAGGGTATGTCTTTGCGATACAGGATCAGGTTATCAAGACGAACAACTACCGGAAATACATTATGAGGGACGGCACAGTGGACGTATGTCGGGCGTGCCGCCAACCTGGCGAGTCCCTCAGACATGTAGTTTCGGGTTGTTCGGTTCTTGCTAACACTGAGTATCTGCATAGACACAACCAAGCAGCCAAGATTCTCCACCAAGAGCTCGCTCTGAAATACGGTCTCATCAATCAGAAACTGCCTTATTACCAGTACACGCCGGAGCCAGTTCTCGAAAACGGCAGCGCCAAGCTCTACTGGGATCGGCCCATTATCACGGACAGGACTATTCTAGCGAATAAACCTGATATCGTGTTAATGGACCGATCGTCGTCTAAGGTGTTTTTGGTGGACATAACTATACCACATGACGAGAACCTCGTGAAAGTCGAGACCGAAAAGCAACGCAAGTACTTGGACCTTGCACACGAGGTGACCGAAATGTGGGAAGTTATGTCCACCGAAATCATCCCGGTTGTAATATCCGCAAACGGTTTGACCCCAGCAACTTTGGTCAGAAACCTTGAAAGGCTGGGATTCGGCGGCGGTTCGCTTCCAGCACGTATGCAAAAAGCGGTTTTGCTCGAGACTGCCCGAATCGTTCGCCGGTTTCTGTCTCTCTTGCCCTGATCCCCGACCGACTGGTCCGATTTTCGGGTCTTTTCCGCCGAAAGGCGAGTATTTATAAGTATGCATAATAATAATAATAATTTATTTCAAAAAATATCAATAATACATTTACATTTACAAGCCCTGAAGCCCAAAGTAGCGTTAGCCGTGTATTGGTCTTCAGTTTTCACTTCCCAAATCTTTACAGAAATAAAAAAAATTAAACAAGTATGGAGTCAGTTGCAAGTTATAAGCAACATTGTAATTTATTATACAATTATCTAACAACGCAACATGTTCACAAACGTTTGAAATTAGCAAAACATAGATTTATTTAGACTTGTCGCGAGGCAGTGGGTAGATTTCAATTGTTGCTTACAAACCGACTCCATACTATAACAACTTGAACACTAGAATCGATAAAGTTCTGTGAACGCACGACAGATACTTGTTGCTTTGGCATTAAGAGCCCGTTCCCACATGGTCTCCGTTATATCGGAAGCGGAATTTTTCATCGATGGCGCATGGAGTTGTATGAGCAACTTCACGTATGGCACAGTATACACAGTATACGAAAAATCGACGACAGCAGACGCTTAAGAAAGGAACTGGCTTTGCATAAAACAATGCCGGAACACATCCATAGAACAAATGCTGTTGGGATTGATGTGGAGCGGCAGCCTGCAAGAGGTGATGCGCTCATTAAAATTAACCCTGTATACTAATTTTCATACTTCTAAGTCCAGAAATGAGAAAGTACAGAATTCATCCCTCTTTACACTCTTTAAGGGTTGAATTTCAAAAAATCCTTGTTTAGTGCTCACTTACAATATAAAAGGAACCCCTGAACCAAATTTCAAGCTTAGAACTGTAGTTTCAGCTGTGCGTTGATGACTGAAGTCCAGTCAAGCCACTGTGGTAATTATGATTACTATTGACTCGAGAAGAAGAAGAGTCTAGTTAGCCTGTTATACAGGGTCCGCATATAATAGTCAAATATATTTTAATAGCAGATTAGGTATGATAAGTGGATCTGAATTTCGAAAAAAAAAAAGGTTTTTTTTCATAAATTAAAATTTCAAAATTGTTCACTGTGAGTAAAATTTAAGATTAATCTAGATTTTATTACTATATACAATTAGATGAACATGTTTTCATTACTTGTTGTGTAGTCATGACTTAAGATCAAACTTAAATTTTGACCACTTTAAAGAATTTTGGAACTGTAATTTATGTATTTTTTTTTTGCGTTATTATGACCCACTCATCAGTCTCAATCTGCTATTAAAATATTATTGACTATTATATGGCGACCCTATATATACAGTGTATTAGGTATCGGATTTCCGATACTTCACCCACGTATAGTACGTTAAATTTTATCGACAAAATACTATACAAAGGTGAGTCACACCCCTCACCCCAATCTCGAATGGTAAGCGAAGATGAAGTCGACGACAGCAGACGGCTTAAGAAAAGAACTGGCATTCATAAAACAATGCCGGAACACATGCAGCTTCTTGGAATATCCTCCTAGTGAACACCATTCACCTACATTCTTGAGAAAATCTAATTTATTCGATCGGTGTTACTATGGAAAGAGAATTCTCTCACTACCGATAGAGATCCGCAAAGCAGCACCTTTAAACGGATGCTTCATTACCTCGTGAAGCATTGCTCATTTTAACCCACTGTCTGTATGTATGATTATTATGTATAAAATTAGTATAAGTAAGCCCATTTTATCAAGTTTACACCTACGACTGCCTTAATTTTCTCATGTCCCTTTCTGTGGGGTATAAGGGAACCGGAGTAAATTAATAAATTATCTTTTAATATAATTATTTGTTTATTGATAAGAAATGATACGACAGATGACAAGTCAGTACACCAAAATAATGTTTTTTTTGATTATAAAAAAACCGTAAAGGTAACACTACCAAAAAAAGGTTTCACTACACTTTCCTAACTGCATGGTTGGTTATTATTATCAACAATGTTGCGGTTATAAACGAACGTTTGCCCGCGACCTAGTACGCGCATAAACCAAAAGGTCTTATATTTCCCGTTCCCGTGGAAATTTCAGGAATTCTTTCCATAATGCGACCAGACACCCATTGAGGAACTTTTTTACCAAGTTTCACACAGGTGAAATCCAGGAGAATGATTTTCAATGAGAAAGTCCTATATTTCCCGTTCCCGAGGGAATTTCGGGAATTCCTTCCTTACTGCACCCCTACACCCCCTAAGGAATGCATGTTAAAAATTTCAGCTTTCAAAATTTCACCCAGTAGTTAGTTATGGCTGTATGCCTACTACGACGTAGCATTTCATTCATAATACTATGACGTTGTACTAGAAGATGTTTTGGAGTGGCGCGTAGTCGTCTTTTATTGTAATGGTATTCATTCATAACTTAGAATGAATGTAATAGATGTATATATGTATGTATATATTCATATGTATATTAATGTGAATGTATATTAATAGAATGTAATTATTTTATTATTACTTACGTAAGGTTTAGGCGCGGGCAGCCTCAGTACGTAATGCGCGGGATGCTCGCTACGCGCTTCACATGACGCGCACATATCCCAGTCCGCGCATTGCATACAAACGTACCTGAAACTGAAAAGAAACATTGTGATGTTCCTCTGACGAAATTATAGTACTTTTATGTAAGTTAATATTAAATCTCAATCTAATGGTGTATGTATGTATGATGTTAGAGACTTTTATACGAATAATCGATATTATTCACATCAATAGAATACTTATTTATTTATTTAACAATTTATGTACACATAAGTTTGGACACAATTTAAATATACATGGATACAAAATAAGTACAAAGGTACAGCTTATCTCTAATGAGATCTCTTCCAGCAGACCTAGGACTGGAGAGTTTGTTTAGGATGCAATGATAGTGTGCACAAATCGATAATATCGTATAAACTGCTTAAAATACTTATGAATATAAATACATATACAATATCTAATATATAAAATTCTCGTGTCACAGTTTTCGTTGCCATACTCCTCCGAAACGGCTTGACCGATTTTGATGAAATTTTTTGTGCTTATCCGGTATCTATGAGAATCGGCCAACATCTCATTTTTTTTTTTATTTATATGGCAAAACAATGATTGCCGGGTCATCTAGTATCACAATAATATCGTAATTAATATACTAAATTTCATACTTCTAAGACCAGAAATGAGAAAGTATAAAAAAAATATAATTCATCCGTCTATTTCACCCCCTTAAGGGTTGAATTTCTGAAAATTCTTTCTTAGTGCTCACTTACAATATAAAAGGAACCCCTGTACCTCCAAGCATCTAAGTACAGTAATTTCGGCTGTGCGTTGATACCAAGTCCAGTCAAGTCAATGGGCCAAAAAACTATGAAAATTATGATCACCAATGACTCCAGAAGAAGAAGAGTCAAGTAAGATTTTTATCTACATAGATTATGAATCGTGAAAACTTAAGACAATATGATTAATTAATTAAAAACAATATTAAAGAGACGGCAGGACGTTATTAAGGGCGGCAGTTGAACCAGTGTTTATGACATGTAATATTCTATAACATTTAGCCAAATGTTACAGTGTCACAACATTTTATTTCATCTGATATGACATCATAATCTACCCCATCAATATCAAATCTTAAACTGTTTCCGCTACTCAAAATATACTTAATCAACGAGGTATCGAGGAAGATCTTAATCGTTGAAATTTAATATTTTAGATAACCACATTTAGAGAGCAGTAACAGTATAACCACAGTACAGATATCTACAGTAACTCGGCCGCATCTTTGAAATAAATGCCAACAGCGCGGTCCCTTCACATGCGATAGGGCTGCCCGCCTTAAGCGTTTAAATTACATTTGCCTACTTTGTGTTTACTTCCATTTAGTTTTGTGCCTGCAAATATACATAAACAAATAAAATACTTTTTAAATTGAATAGGAAGTTTTCAACAAAAATACGTTTATTGTCAAAAAACCATGTTTACGTTGGAATAAAAAATCGATCTTATAAATTAGCAACCGAAAAATACTTGCGCCTCGACTGAGACGCACGATGTATTATTAAATTTTAAAGTATAAGCAATCCGCATATTAACGTAAAGCTCAATCAACAATTGTTTCGGTATGCAGACACTCCCAAATGGCCGCATGCCGAGATCGAGCCACGTAGGTATAGGAATATTCGTCGCCTTCGCTCGGTACGGACGTGTATCGCTCTTGCGTTGTTTCCAATTAATTTAATGTATTACTAAAATCATTTCGCGAAGCTGCCTCGGGACACTTGTCCTGCTCCTAAACGAGGTTACGCTGAAGTAGCCGCAGACCAGCCCGTCCAACCCAGCCACTCAGCACCGAAGGCCGATCTTCGAAGAACCGGGAGGACAGCGAGGGTTTCACTCAGGTGGGGCGAAAGAAAAAGAAGCCCTCCTGTCAGAACAAGTGCGGTACCGCACCGAACAGAAACAATCTTCTGCTGCGTGCCGAGGTGCCAACCACGCAGCTGTACGTGTCTCGCGTGCACCACGCCTTCACGGCGAAGGATGTAGTGGAGTATCTGCACGCGAAGACAGGACTCAACATGAGGGTCGAGCGATTGGAGTCCCGCCACAGAGTGAGCTTCAACTCCTTTGTGGTAAGAATGCCGACCGAACATCTGTCTACCTACATGAAGAAAGGTTTTTGGCCGCAGGGTGTCGTATTCCGTCGCTTCCGAGCACGGATACTTGACACAAGGATGTCGCGTTCCACGTCGCAGCCCATACATGGGAATTAGTGTAGTTTTAATATATTGTATGTATTTTAGGTTGAGGTATATATTTTCTATGGGCCTTAGATATAGTATGCAACATCGTGTACTATTCTTAAGTTGCCTGAAATAAATTAATTATTATTATATTATAGATTGCGTTTCGTCCGTTTGTATGAAGTTGAATTACTTTAGATATCTGTACTGTCGTATAACGGAATACTGCTATTACTCAACTGGTACTCAATAATATAGATATTTGTTAATTATTTTTTCAAAAATATGTTTATAAAGCAAATACGTACCCATAAATGTCACGTCTGCACACGTTACAGGAAAACCCTTCGTGGAAGCCTTTGATGACAAATGGTACTGAAAATTTAAAAAAGAAACATATTTTTTGCATGTTTTGCCTTTGACACCTTTTCATGTAAAATGCACCAAGCATAGATTTTATAGATACATAAAACAAAACAAACTATGACCTAGCTTAGTCTGTAAAACGTTTTGAATAATTAATGTTATTACTATGTCAATTCAATTCAATTCTTGAAAATTTGGCAACCAGCCGTCGATATAAGGCGACAAGCTATTACTGCCAGTATCATGTGATGGGATAGACACGGTATTAAGAGTTAAGGTCAAAATGGAATTAACATTACAAGTGGTGCGCGACGTAGACCGGACGTTGAGTTACCTAAAACAATAAGACCTCACAGTTAGAACCATCACCGACAAAAAACAAACAAGGTTTAACCTACTAGTGTTAGTATCATAGATTAATACACACAGAAATATTATACTGACGGTCAAATTTACGTTATAGTAGAATTGTTTTCAGATCATATTCGTGACAGTTCAAAATTGACAATCTTAGTGACCGGTAACATCACTTGTACAACCTTAATAGTCGTGAATTTGTTGTTGTAATTTTGACCAAATTAGCCCGTATTACAATACTAATGTGATGGTTGTTTGTTGACATAGATCCTTACGAACAAATTAAATTTAAAAAAAAACGATATGGTAAGGGGCTAGTTCTTATGGTAGGGCATTTAGAGAATTTTTTAAAAACTTTGTATGCTAATCTAAAGGATTTCATGGACTATTTTGCATTATTTCTTACCAAAAATTACTTTAAAAGCTAGCAAATATCGTTATCTTTTAAATAAGACCACTTTTGTGTATCGGGGCGACATGAAAATGTGAAAAAATTAGTTTCAATGAACTTGTAGAAATACGAGATATTAAATTTTAAAATGGCTGTCAATCAGAGGGGTGAGGGTTGCGACCCCTCTTTGTATAGTATTCTATCGATAAAATTTTACGTACTTTACGTGGCTAAAGTATCGGAAATCTTATCCCTAACACACTGTACTTATATGAAAGTAAAGGGTTTTACCACAGATATACATCTACATAGATGACGCAAGTGTCGCGATTTGTGTTAAAACCAAGCGTGCCGAGTTTTGAACAATAACTGTGACGTCACAGCTGAAATTTTGTGATATAGAATACAAACCGATTCAAAGACACCGATGCCGCCGATTAAGAACGATAATTGTGATATTGATTTTCTAACAGACATACATAACAGACAGCGCGACTCAATCTAGCGGCGACCAACCCTGACGCTTGCTAGGGGTTTGGACAAGCGAAGTACATGCATTTGCGATGTCTGTGGGTTTTACAGTATTAAACAATTAGTTTAATGCTTAGAGTAAAAACAAAAGTATAGAGCACGCATTACCAAATGGGTACAGTAGTTACGGGTGAGAACAAGGCTGTTTTCCCACCGCAAGCACAAGTAGACGTCATCGAAAGCTCGCCGTGTTTATAACAGGAGCGAATTTTTGTGTTTATTTCGATATTTAACACATTAAAACGGCTAAATGTGCGGTTAGAACGTGTAAAAACGATAAGCCGAAACACAAAATATAATTCTAATGTTACATTTCATCAATAACTAATAGTTTCAATATATTTTGAACAAAATAATCAATTTCCGAGGGGGTGAAACAGACGCGGGGGGGAGCATTACAACGAAGTCCGCGCTGCTCTGTTACCTCTTTTTACCTAGTGATTATATTCTCTTTGACATAAAATGACGTCGAGCAGTGATGTGATGCTGTCGATGATGCATACGATAATTGATTGAATTGTAATGCTGCCACCGTAACTATATTTTCGGTTATTTTGAATGATTCAAGGATTTTGGTTCATATGGGTTCATATGTAAATGTTGAAATTGTTTATTATTAAGGTATATCTTCAAAAACATAAGTATTTTGGTATAGATTGGGATGGGACTTAAGTCTGCGATTTTGATTGCTTAAAATCTTTATTTAGTACGTAATTATTGATTTTTCAATACAGGACACTTATTTTCTTGAAAATCTAACAGTTTGTTATGATTTCGAATGTCTAATATAAAATTAAAATCACATAATTTCATATTTTTAGTAAAAAAATAATCGAAAAGACAGTAATGATTGATTCAATGCAGTAGTTTTATGATTTAATACTAAATTAATAAAATATCATAAAGCGCATATTTAAAAAACAGCCTAATCCAAACTAATCTTTTAAATGCAAAAGTCTATCTGTCTCTCTGTTTAACGGTTACGCTTTCAAGGCTTTACCACCGGACCGAGTTGTACAAAATAGTTAGTAAACTTGGCCCACGGCTGTCTATTTTTTGAAATACACCCCTTAAAGGGTTTAGAAAAGCGTTGAAAGTAGAAATGAATGGATTTTGATGAATTTTGACACACTTATAGTATATAGTATTATACATACTAACTTTTTTTAAATGCTGCTATTTTTTTATATTCTAAAAAATATTGCCCAGTCAGTGGTTCGTAGAACGTGGTATGCGTGAATCGTCTTAATTCATATCACAAAGGTACAGAAGGCAACACATCAAGCGTTACAAATCTGTCAAAAAAATTTACTTGAATCTGAATACCTAGGATATCACGCAGTTGTTATTCGTACTACTCTCATGTCAAACTATTGTCGCATAACAATGTACTGCACGATTTTGTAGAATCGGTATCATCTACGCTGCTAATTTATTGTGCCGTCAGTATTTTTGTTGCGAAGGAAATATTTTTTTTCCTCGCGTTAAATAAAAATGTTATTCGAAAATATTATCAAATCAACTTATGGTTTCAAACTATCTGCAACACTTTTAGTTTTTTGTACTAAAAATTAGGTACCAATTGCAAATAAAATAAATATTTGTAGTGAAAAAAATTACTTGATGTAAAAAATATAAAAAATTAAATTGACTAGGAAATATTTATTTTATTTGCAATTGGTACCTCACTAATATCCCTTTAAAAATTATCCTGTATGACACACAGGTTATCGATACTATATTTTTTTTTTTTGTATAAGATTCACAACCCTATCTGTCATTATATTCATCTGCCTGCGCTACGCATTAGGCGAAAAATGCAATACGCGCGCTCTGTACCTAATATTATTACTCTAAGGTTCAATATTAAATTGATAGTTCAAATTTGATGAAACACTAGCATCATTTACTCTGAGTAAATATAACGTTATAGCAGCTGATTCCATGTTAAGTAGGTAGGTCACAAGACCTACTCAACCACTAGATTCTATATCATAGTTGTTTAACAGAGGTCTACTACCATTATAGAATTTGAACAAAAAAGTTAACATACCTTCAGCTCTTGGAACTAATTTAGGCTTGGCTTCTGGATATTCCTCATACATTGAACTGTCCTGCAAGTCATTTCGTTTAGATCTATATGAATGATCATCTCGTTTGATACCTCGTTCTATTTTATCTAGAAGCTCATCGTCTAAGTATTCTTCTTCCATTTCTCCTGAAATGATATGATATGTATAAAGTACTCTCCAGGCATATTTATCTTTTAATTTGATTCCCTGATTAAAATAAATAAAATCCCCAGACAATCACAACAACTACATGGCCCTAAAGTAAGCAAAGCTTGCGTTATGAGATACTAACAAGAATATAAAACACATATTTTAAGATATTTTGACGACTTTGGCGATGGGGTAAACCTATCTGCCTCAGACGCCAGTGGTTGCGGGTTCGATTCCCGCACGGAACAAGAAAAATGTTCCGTGTCGGGGTGTTGTTTATCTATTTATGTATTTATATTCTAGGTTCCCCCCTAGTTCGTTATATGGTATCCCATAACACAAGCTATGCTTATTTTGGGGCCATGCAGTTGGTGTGATTGACAAGATAAAAGCCCAGGCCCAGAACATTCTCTTTTTCTTGTTCCGTCCGGGATTGAACATGCGACCTCA
The DNA here is from genome assembly GCA_944452665.1 of Stenoptilia bipunctidactyla. NCBI lineage: Eukaryota > Metazoa > Arthropoda > Insecta > Lepidoptera > Pterophoridae > Stenoptilia > Stenoptilia bipunctidactyla. Next base: position 12,204,205 of record OX101743.1, read on the forward strand.
CGACTGGCACAGGAGCGTCTAGTCCACTGCACCACGGAGACCGTCAGGAATTTCTATCGCCCCTATATGTGGATGTGCATGTCAGAAAAAGTGATTAATCTGAGTGATCCCTTTCAAAGTCTCCCTGGCTAGAGACCACCTTTAGTATAAAATCTGCGCCAAATATTAAATATTATATAGGTTTCCGTATTATAGTATGAAAAGCCAGTTCCCTCCTAAACCAATCATCATCATCAACAGCCTGTAGAAGTCCACTGCTGGACATAGGCCAAGGCTCTCCACGTCGCTCCTAAACCCGTGTGCTGTCATTTTCAACCTCATTCTTACTCCTATTACCTCATTCTTACTCACCATCAGATGAGTTTGAGTAATCAATATATATAAAACTGTTCCGTTACTGACTGAGTGACTGAGGTACTGAGTGACTGAGTGACTGAGTGACTGATAGACAACGTACAGCCGTAACTACTGGGCGTAGAGAGCTGAAATTTGGAACATACATTCTTTAGAGGATGTAGGGGTGCACTAAGGAAGGAATTCCCGAAATTCCCACGGGAACGGGAAATATAGGACACCGATGTGAAACTTGGTGTAAAGGTTTTTCAATGTGTGTCTGGTTGTGTTATGAAAGGAATTCCCGAAATTCCCACGGGAACGAGAAATATATGATGTTTTAGTTTGTATGAAAAAATATTATTCCTTGAGTGCACGGATGTGATACTTAATATAAAGGTTCCTCAATAAGTGTCTGTATTATGGAAGGAATTCCCGAAATTCCCACGGGCACGGGAAATATATAATTTTTAGTTTGTATGAAAAAAACTTATTCCTTGAGTGCATGGGTGTGATACTTGGTATAAAGGTTCTTTCAGTGGGTGTCTGGTTGTACAGTTTCTGAAATTTCCACGAGAAGGGTATTTAAGCGCATACGAAGTTGCGGGATAAAGCTAGTCATTAATAAAAAAAACATAAAATGTTTATTAATTAAAAAAAAAATTTTTTTTTACATATTTACACACCATTCTTATGGTAGATTGTGAATTATCTGTATTATATTTTAACACCCTTATGTAACCACAAATCTGGTAAATAAATGATTTTGATTTGATTTTAAAATATTATTTTTATTAAACAAATCTGCATCCAAGGTTTCAAACTGCGCAAAGGGTCAATTATTTTACATATTTGATGGACAGCATGACTTTTTTAATACAGGCGCCTGCCCATTATTTACATATCACTAGTAAATACAAAACTTGTACTAAATGCTTATGTATCTATAGCATTTATATAAAGCTGAAGAGTTTGTTTTTTTGTTTGTTTGTTTGTTTGAACGCGCTAATCTCAGAAACTACAAGTGGGATTTGAATTTTTTTTTTGCATTTGATAGACCAACTCTTGAGGAAGGTTATTATAGGCTTATATTTTATCCCGAAATTCCCACGGGATCAAAAGTTACGCGGGTAAAACCGCGCGCGGTGGCTAGTGTATCATAAGATTGCCAGTAAATAAAAAAAAAATTGTGACAGCTAGTCATATTTTCAACCGACTTCCAAAAGGAGGAGGTTACTCAGTACGTGTGTACGTTCTTTTTTTTTTAAATTTGAAACTTTCCGAAAATGTATGTATCAATATGGTGAATTGTACCTTGATGACCTAATACTTCAGCTTTGACTAGGATTTAAAAATGTTGGTGAAGGTGGGTTGTTTTAATGCTCTGCATTTGTTCATTATTGTTTAAACAGTATATTTACCTGCATACTGCAAATGCTCCATATTTTCAACCTTCATTTGATCTGAAAATAGTAAAGAATAGCATATAGGTGTCACTTTCTTATGATACAAATATTATTTTTGATACTTGCAATTCAGATATGTAGAAAAGAAACTAATATTGTCCTCTCATACAACAGTATTTACGAAATCACAATCTTGGTTAGATTCCTTGGCCAGACTCGTGACTTATATGTAGGTATATACAGTTAGGGTGCTCAAAAAATATTTCCACATTAGCATGCTTTTTAGACATAGAAAATGCCAACAGTAATGTAATTGAAAAAGTAGTCTGTACATTAGAAATTGGTTCGAAAATTTGTGAATATCTATCTGTATTTATCAGAGAGATACTTAACAACTAAACATGAATGAATAATAATAATTATAGTCCTAAAGTACTACCATCCCTGGTAGTACTTTAGGACTATTATTATTATTATTGGAGATTTCGGGACTATTCTTGTCCGCTCGTCACACTGCGACCTAGAAGATCTATTGTGTGAGTCTCAATCTTTAACTCGCCACACACTCCAATGGAGTCCAGGAAATTTAAGATTTTCCTTACAGCAATGCTCCTAATCTCTTTTGGATCCAGTTCGTGCCTATCCAGGTGAGCAGATCGCTTGTGCATGTGCGGGGCAGTGGCGCAGTAGGTGTAGAGGGGTTTTCTCTGCGCATTCGCAGTATCCCCAGAGCGCCGTGTCAGTGAGACCCAGGTTGGACATATGCTTGTTTGGTTTGCAGTGTCCTGTTAGTGACCTTGCCACAGCGCGTAGTTGGGGTTTGTTAAGAGATACTACCGATTCTGTGTATGACTTGGAGTATCCCTCTATCAATTCCCTTGAGTGTTTCATGCCTAGTGATAGTTCCCAGAGGCTTTTGCTTTCTGAGAGGCTCTTTGAATCACAGGTGGATTTATACGAACTACTCCCATCCATGTCATGGAATGTGAATTATGTTTGCCTCCACTTAGTATAAGAAGATTATATCTTAATCCTGGCAAATAATTCGAGGCAGTAAAATGAAAGTGGGCACACTTTAGGAAAGAAAAAAAATAATGATGTGGTTTAAGTGAATTTTTTTAATAATATTATTGTAATGTATGGAAAAAAAATATTTTGGCTCACAAGATTTTTCTTTTCTTATGGTGCTGTTAGCAAAAGCCTATCCTTGAAATTTCATTTTCAACTACAAAATGAATTTAAAAAGTAAGAAGTTATAAAGTTGATTTTACTTCTACTGTGACTGTTTTAAAGCACAAGGTAGTACACACTACAAACTCAATTATTTATAAATTTCTTTGAAATTTTATGCAAAACGAATGACAAATACTCAATCGTTTTCATCATTCTCATTCAGTACTTACACTACAAAGTTTGTAACTGGCATAGAGAAATATTATACTTGGGGTAACTGGTATCATTATTTTTTTATTTGACATTTCAATCTGTCAGTTTACTGCATTGAATTATTTATCAGAGTTTAGCCTATAAGTTTCTGACTAAACCTTCATCCTTAATAATTTAACAATAGAACTTCTCAAAGACCTGAATGCTTATCCCCTCAAAAAGAAGACAGACCACTGTTGCATGTCCAGCCCTCAAAATCTTACCTATTGTCAGTTTTTCCATAATTTCCTGGAATCTTTTCATTAAAGCATAAACAAATTATATATTTTTGGAAACTAGATAAGATTATTTAACGGACTTTCAATTACTGATAAAAAAAAATAAAAAAAGTTTTTAAAAAATCGTCTTTATTTTTGCATACTTCTCCATTGTTAAATGTTAAACTTGTATACTATACTATATTGATAATATAAATAAATCATACAATTTAGATGCAAAGGGTCAATTTTATACAGAGAATATCTATTGTTAAACCCACTAAATAGACACTCAGAAGTTAGACAGCACTAAACGCCTTTCAGTGCACGAAGTTCACACACATTTTTCTAAACTTTCAAGTATGGCGGCAAGCTAAAACATCAAGGCAATAAAGCTAGCCTGTTTCTTCCTGGACGATTTCTAATGCATCGAAAAGAGATGGGCTCTGTATTTCGTAAGTTAAACACAGTTTTGTAGCACAACTGACACCTTGCCGTGCCACAGCAAGGGAAACGTGACGGTGTTTTTTTTTCCTTGCCATGGTACGGCATTGGACACTTGAGGGGTTATACACACATAACTTACTGAAATAATAAAATAAAATACTTGTCACAATTTCAGATGAATGTAAAAACACAGAAGTTTATATCTCAACAATTTTAGATTTATATTCCTTAAACATTTGGATAACTTACATTGGGACTCAGAATATAATTCAAAGTAGTTTAGAATGTGTCACCAAATCCAAACAACATCATGATAGCACAGAACTAAGATTTGAGGTTGTAAAAGGACTAAATAGTAAGTATTACCAAACTTCACAGATGAGTCTAAAGGCGTTGGGGGACAGGGAGCTTAATGCAAGCATGGGTGAATCATCTCTTGTTGAAAACAGTAATAGTGTCTCGATTGGGACCCTGGAGCTCAGTGCAATCTCAGAAGTACTCAGGAAAATTGAAAATTTACCATGCAAACAAGTTGTTATACAGATAACAAAAGTGCTTTACAACATTTGGCTCAGTGCGCCTCTGGAAGCAGAGGTGTATTCTATAATATATAATTCTAAATAGAGCTAAAGCTATTCACTAAATAGAGTAGTGGCTTTTACCGTTACAATTGAATTGAATTAAGTAATCGCTTTCTTTCTTCTTAAATATAAGACTTAAAAATGGTATTAAAGTTAGATTGAACATTCCACTTGTGGGTTGTGTACTGCTTGATTAACAAAACTAAATCGAAAAATTAGACTTACCACTCGTTTTTACTCCACTCAGTTTTATGTTTGGGCTGTAAAGTAAATTAATTTTCATTTACGCACAAATCCAAAATAAACAGAACCAAACAGACAAAACGTGAAACATAGAGTTTTTTTTTTCTTTTTGGTTAATTTCGTACTGGTCAGGACAGGCAGAGAACGAAGCCCACACAGCCATGAACCATAAAGAAAGATAAATATAATATACCAAAAGGAAAATTAAGTCCACATAATCAACACAATCAACACTTCAACATGTCACCCCAATTGACGCGCCGACATTTTGCTAAACTCCCGTGCCGCCATCTGAATGTTGATCCTATAATTAATATTATAACGTGGCTATTATAAATATTTTCTAATTTCTGGTAAACAGCACATTATCTCGCCCAGCGGGGCTAGCTGCATGCTATCGTCGAGAACGATAAATCGGGTCTTTTATCGATATTTTCTTAGAATATGGTATTTAGTGTATGTAATTTATTAAGATTATGACATATTTGGTTCTGTGGTCTTAATTATGGTATCAAATCGAGTAATTCTATCTATTTATCTTGTCGATTCGACTATTTATCGATGGGTGCGTGCTAGCCCGGCAGATAAATACATTACTAGAATTAGAACCGCAATGCGAGCTCGAATCTTTTAACGATCGTCAATTTGACATAAACGACGATTATTTATCGTCATTTTTGAAATTAACTGAAAACGGTAGCACAGAGCACTTGAGTCTTCTCAGGGACTTACTAAACGGCATTTACACGATTATCGTCGCGTAAACATGAATGTGCTAGCACAGAACTTTTTACCGTTAGACTAGTGACTACATTATGCAATACTAACACGGTATGGCGCTTATACCATGTTAATGAAAATAATGGATTTTGGATTTTCATTAATTTCCGAGGAAGAGAGAAAGTCTCTCTCCACAATTATAATGCCTCCAAATTTGTCAAACATGACATCAGATGGTTTTATTACCTCTGGTGTTCTGCCTACCCCATACGGGATACAGGCGTGAAGTTATGTATGTATGTATGTATGAAAAGAGAAAGATATAATTCGGATCAAATGATATGCAGAAGATTAATACAGGTTGCTAACAATCCATTTGAACTTGCCGTCCATTTATTTATTAAGCTATTTCGCAAAGACATTGCCAATGTCCTTGTTTTAAATTTGCAACAAGATTTGCAGCGGAGACGATCTAATGGATTGCCTGTTCATATAACGGTAAGTAACGATGGAGCTACGTTAGCAATATAACGTAAAAAGAAAAAAAAAATTGTTAAGTAATTTCGAGGCTTACCGCCAGGCCCCAGTAGCTCAGTGGAAGAGCACTCGTCTGGCAAACGAGAAGTCCCTGCAGTGCGATCACAGAACTTTATCGAATCGTATATTAACGAATGTTTACGAATGCTCGTTGTTAGAAAACCTCTTTGCTACGACAAAGATTACTATGAACACTCGGTAAAGAAGAAAATATTGGTTACCATGGCGTTGTTACTTTTGACAAGTGAAAAATGTAAAAGATGTGTTTTTGTGGTTTATATTAAAATAAATATATTATGTGACTAAGACCCTCTTATTACTTACAATATAAAATATAATACTCGTATAGTATGGAGTCGGTTGCAAGTTTTGAGTAACATTGTAATTTTTTATTTTACAGATATTTATGAGTACTTACAACATGTTTACAAACATTCAAAATTAACAAGGCACACATTTATTTAAGCTGGCCATGCGGCAATGAATAGATTTCATTTTTTTTCTTAATAACCGTCTCCATACTATACGAACATTCGTTAACAAACGATTCGATAAAGCTCTGTGATCGCACTGCAGGTTCGCGTCTTGGTCGGGTGATTTTTTTAAAAACATTTTTCATTTATTTAAGATTTATAATGAAATTAATTAATTAAAAATAATTTAATTAAATGCAAATACTTTCAAAAAAATATATAATTAAGCTTTAAGTTACTCGTAGGTTTATTGATTTGTTGTACTTATATTAATAGAATATAAAAATCTTTTTAATAAGTTTTAATGCTGTAAATTAACTTTTAGAAGACAATAAGAAAACATTTTCATTACAATTTCGTTTAGGGCCAAATAAGTATTTTTTATTTTTATTTATTAATCAACTAAACCTTATTAATCAAACAGACCTGAACTGATGACAAATAGATGTCTGCAAAATCAGACAAATTCAATCTTCTTCATCTACTACGGTAAACAGTAAAGTCTTTTAATTAAGGTGAGCCAAAATGTCCATAGGTTCGTTATATGACCCTACAGAGTATTTCAATGGTTAAAATTCATTATTATTACTGCGTTGTATAAGTTTACGGAACACTGTTAGATGGCGTGGCTGTCGACCTCTGAAGAACAAACCTATGGAACTGCCCTAAGCATGTACTTTTGTTGTATACCTACGTAAACAAATCGGGTAACAAACATGGCGGATTAGGGATGGATGTGTCGATATTTTTTTAATTATCTATAAGTTTTTTCCTAAACCTGCCGGAGAAACCAATAAAAGTTTTCGCTGTTTTGTAACAACCTTAACTTGGTCGGGTTAACATAGTCATTCACTTCCGAATGACTTTAATCGTATTATCTCATTAATTATCAAATGTACTAGGCTGAAATTTTACTGATAACGACTGAACTAAACAACTAATTATTGACATAACATTCGGTTCATATATCCATATACAGGCTAACCGGTGACCAAATAACACCGTGCGCATCATGACCGTATAGTAATATCGATATCGATAACAAAAATCTCTCGACGGTGGCACTTTCACAAGTAAACAACACGGGATACTAAAATGGCGTCATTCGGCAGCAAAAGTACATTGAAAATATTGACGACGGTACTGACAAACAGAGTGTTTATCCGAAAACACAGATTTTTATACGCAAGAATATTCGTGCGAGAAAGAGACATAACTATTTTGTCGTCCTATATCAAATAGATTTTTTAATTCATTTCCATGTGTTTGTTCTTCTGAGCTGTCGACTCATAATAGTCCAATATTTGTATCCAAACCATAGATGAAAATAAGTACTAAAGTATAGATGGCCGTCTCGCCGTTTTTGCACTTGGGCGCCAACTAGGCCCCGGGACCGGAACTAAAAAGCGGGGAAAGGGTGCGGGCGGAGGATGCTTCATCTAAAATATTAAAGAAAGTTTTAGAACTACTTGCAGAACTTCAGCCTAAATGGAAATAATCCTCGAATTATCCTCGAACAACAAAAAGTCTAAATTGGTAAAAAGTTGAAAACGCAAACGTATTTCACTGAAAACCAACGGATTCTCAGTGATACAACGTCTTTGAATCGCATAGTGCGTAATACAACACAAAATTTGTGTTGCCAGGATTTAAAAAAATATTCCTCCCAGCTATTGATACTGATTCAGTTTAGTAGTTTTTTTTTATTTGCTCACAAAAAGTTGTTACAGGAAACATATGAAAAAACACCAAAGTTGATAAAAAAAAATGAAAAAGCACTAAGGGACAACTCAGACCATGTTGATCTGTAAAATTGTACCCATAGATATGCTTATTCAAGATTTTAGTAAACCAAATATTACCTACTCAATAATTAGGTGAGTATTAATACGTGTTTTTCATTAAGCAAGCTACAATAGGTTTATTTGAATTAAAGTGAATAGCTTAATAGTGTGTTATTAAATCTACTATTAATTGTTACTTTTTTTGAGTGGCAGCTCTATTATGAACGCTATTTGAACGCATTTTTTCTACTCGTAATAGTTCCGAGCCCAAGGGTATGGTGGCGTTAGTTTATATCAGAATTTCCCAATTGTATGGAAGACGAACTAGCATGATCCAAACTGTTTGGTAGGTAAATAAATATACTCTATGGTTGATAAAATGTTTCTATGTTTCTTCTCGGTATTGATTATTTTTTGTTATGCGAGCGAATGAGATGTTGTGGAAATGTGATACAATCAAAGTGTGTGTTAAGAACTAAACTTATTAATGAATGAATCTGATTTGATACCATTATCAGGTTTAACAGTGCAACAGAAGTGATGCCTCCACCTTGTGTATTTGGTTGCACCCACTTTGGTACTACCTTGCGTTTTTTCTATATTTTGTTCAATGATGCTATGAATGTATATTATTTAATCATTACCATATTTTTAGAACGCGTTCACACTTTTCCTGATCCGAATAAGTATCCCGACCGCTTTAGAGTTTGGGTAGAATTAGCAGGTTTAAAAGCGGAGCCCCCAGAAGACATAACTGTTTTCAGAAAAAAAAGAGTTTGCAATAACCACTTCCCAGAAAGTCATAGGACCAGAAACAATCGTTTAAGTGCTATTGCTGTTCCAACTCTCAACCTTAAAAGAAAAGGTATGTTTCCACAAAATCTCACAAAAATCAATAGATAAAACTGTTCCATTACTGACTGACAGACAACTTACCGCCATAACTACTGGCAGAGATGGGTAGGACAAGCAAAAATTTTGAGTTTGTATGAGGACAAACAAAGCAGAGTGCCTCGCAGCCGAGCGAGCAAGCGCTACATGTGTGTACATATAATACATCACATACATACACCTCAAATTTGAACTGGGACAAAATGTGTGTTTGTATTGATCCTATTTGGGTAAAAGCCTCCTCCATGAGTCTCTGTCCATACATTTCTTCATCCAAATTCTGCCCCCAACAGATATAATATCATCAGACCATCTTTTTCTCGGCCTTCAAACAAACAAACAAACAAAAACTTTTTATTATTAAAAGAAAGTGCATAATAATGTTAGGGATTGGAGTCTCCTTTTAAGCACACATAGCCTGTATCAGGGGACTCCGCTCTTCCATAAAAGCATGTTATAAATTAACGTACCTACCATTTATATAAAACAAAAACAAAAGAAAAAAAAATAATGTTTACAATTAAAATATTAAAAGACACATGTAAAAGAAAAATAGAAAGTGTATGTATGTGTGAATGTCCGTGTGTAGGAGTGGATGTGGGCGTGTAAGTGTGTGTGAGAGATGTGAGAGAGTGTGTGTGTATATATATAATAGCATAAGTGGATACATATAATATAATCCATCACATTACCTATGTTAAATTATTATATTCAACAGATCTTCTACTTCGTCATAAGTTTTAGATTTTAGCCATATAGTGATAATTTTCTTGCAATGGCCATATAATTTATCATAAATGTCAAGTTCTTTGTTCAGTTTATTGTATAGGAATGCTGATCTAAAGTAAGATTGTCTTTGTGCAAAACTGGTTTTAGTACTAGGTCCTACAGCGACTCTATCTTTTCTTCTTATATGTTTTACTAAAGGGTTATAATTTAATTTTTTGTGAGTAGATAATACACAGTGTAAAATATACAACTGTCTCACTGTTAGGAGGTTGCATTCTTGGTATAAAGATACGGTTGAAAATATTTTTCTCTTAAAGTACATTATTTTAAGTAGATGTCTTTGGGCTCTTTCAAGGCCAAGAAAATGCGTCTTAGCTGCACCCCCCCATACCGATATACAATAAATAAGGATAGATTGAACTAGAGATATATATACATTATTAAAAAGGTTATTAGAATTATTTAAATTACAATATGCCTGGGACTGTACGTTTAAATTTAGATTTCTCGGTACAACATGCCTTAGTGACTTAAAAATATATGATAGCTTTCTGACTCTGTTTATGACGTGCTCAAGATGTGAAAACCACGATAGTCTTTGATCCACCATGACACCTAGGTATTTTATTTCAGCAACTCTTTTGATCTCTGGACAATCACAGTTCGGAGCAGCTTGATTACAGGAGTGTATTTTAATACTAAAATCTACATTGGGTTGACTACGAGAGTCAATACCAAAACAGACATAGTTCGTTTTAGCAGTATTGAGAGTAAGTAAATTGACTCTTAGCCAGTCAGCGACACGTATCAAACCCCTCTCAGCACTAACTTTGGTGTCATTCCACGTGGGCCCAGTAAAGACAATCGCTGTGTCATCAGCATAAGTGAAAATTTTTGCGCTATTGATGGTCATGTTACATAGGTCATTGATATAGGTTAAAAATAAAGTAGGGCCAAGGACACTACCTTGGGGTACACCGTATGTAACCTCCTCACAATCACTAATATGGTTTTCAATTTTTACCCTTTGTTTTCTGTTGCTGAGATAATCTTTAAATAAATCTAGAGCTATACCTCTAATTCCAAGCCGCTCCAGTTTGTGTAGGAGAATCGGGATAGACACAGAGTCGAAAGCACTTTTCAGGTCGAGAAATACCGAGATACATTTGACGCCCTCATCCAAAGACTGTGCTACGAGATTACTAAATTCGGCCACTGCATCCTCAGTTGATTTGCCCCGCCTAAAACCAAACTGAGTAGAGGAGAGAATATTAAACTTTTCCAAATAGTTTACTAGTCTATAGTTAAGTAGTTTTTCTACTACTTTTGAGATAGCGGATAGAACGGAAATGGGTCTATAATTACTGATATCACTTCTGTCACCCTTCTTGTGGACCGGTGTGATGACGGATTGTTTAAGCTGGATTGGAAAGACACCTTGTGCGAAACAAAGGTTAATGAGGTGAGTTAAAATTGGTACAACTTCTTCTTTAGCAAGTTTAAGGAAAGCTATAGGGATTTTGTCCCATCCCGCTGCACTGCCTGATTTCAGGCTCATTAAGACACTGTTTACTTCATCACAATCTGTTGGTAATATAACTAAGCTGTTTGGTTGAGATGGAATATTATTTAGCATAAGATCTAATTCGGTGTCCGAGCTATCCTGAATGCACATAGCCAATGTCTTTCCGATATTTGCAAAATAATTATTCACGTGATTTACAGAATCTAAATTTGATGGTTTAAAATGTAGCAATTCAGAACTCTGACTATTTATTTTATTAGTATAGGTGATGTTTTTAATAGATTTCCAAAGCATTTTTTTATTGTTAATTGATTTTATTAGTAGCTCTTTTTCATAATTTCGTTTAAGTTTTTTGATCAGGTTATTACAATAATTTCTATATCTATGATAAACTATTCTAGTCATATTATTTTCAGGGTCCTTTTTATAATTTATTTGTAATTTATTTCGGGTTTGTATACATCTTAATATTCCCGGTGTGATCCAAGGCTTAATAGTTCTTTTAGATCTTGGTATTTTAACAAGGGTAGAATTTTGTTCAAGGCTTTTAGATATTTTATCAATTAATTTATCTATTACATAGTCAGGGCATTCAAATTTAAGTAGTTCTTCTAAGTTACTGTTTTTCAGACATGTAAGAGCCCCATCAAAATCAGTTTTAATCATATTTGTAGACCTTGGAGGGCGGTGCTTTATCTTGGACAATGAAAGGAAAACTGTTTTGTGATCTGTGATACTAGTCAGAAGAACAGCAATAGCTGCCGAATATTTTGTTTTGTTCAGTTTAAGCATCACATGATCCAGACAGTTTTTGTCATTAGTTTCAAGTGTATGTCCAGCAAGTATCCCGTGACCCGATAGCATATTTAAGTATGAAATCCTATTAGTGCGTTCAAATGCAGGTTCATTATCTTTAAGTTTAATATTAATGTTTAGGTCTCCCGTACCTAATAATTATGCTTTCTCTAGAGTTCAAAGAGGACAGATGAGTGTTCAACGAGCTTATAAATGGTTCAGCATTTCTATTTGACAGAGACCTATATATAGCCAAAACAACAGTGTCTAGCGTTTCAAGTTGCAGACATGATGCGTGAAACAGTTTTATTTCCGTTACCTTATGTTTCAGGGAGTTTTTAATGTTTATTTTTAATGTGTAAAAAATAAACATTTAATTTACCCTTAGGTCCCTTTCACTGGGTACTTAATAAGGTCCATCTGTTGTAACTGTACCTGGCCAGGTGGCCTGCCCATTGCCATTTACGCTTCAGAGCATGTCAGAGCTTCTCTTTGCATTACTTTATTCTTTATATTTTGCAAAAGATTTATGTTTTCTAACATGCTATGGATCTGTGACAGTATTATTTTTTTTCTCTCATTTACTGTCTACTGTATACTGAAGTGTAAATGAATAAAATAAATATCATAGCAATTAGGATAACCATGACTCAGATTGTTTTTAATTTTTCTTTTATGAACAAATCATCAAATATAATTTGTATATTTTTCTGACACGACCTTGACTTTCAACCTGCATAATGCTGAAATTCATGATAACCAATTGTAATTTTGCTGAACTTCTCACATCTTCTAATGTGTTAAATCTATTAAGTTCCAGAACCAATACCTGACTACAACCAAGCATGTAACAATATACCAAAAGATCTTAAAGAGGAAAGAGTCAGACGTTTATTAAATGTTTATAAAGATAGTGTAAGAAAAGTCACTGGTTCACCTTACAGCGGGGATTTAAATTTAAACTTGGATGACAATGGTGGCTACATATCAATAAGAAATGGTAAGTCAGGTTTTTTTATTCTTTATAGACACCATATTATTTATTTATTTATTATTTAGGAAGAAGTAGCAAAGTACCTATACCGTAATAAAATAAGTAATAAAATTACTACAAGTAATAAAATTTATCTCTAAAGATTTAAACAATTATTCTATTTTTACTTAATTTGATTTAGTGTGTCAATTCAATTAATTTATAATTGTATTAATTTATACGTAGTTAGGTAATATTTTTAATACTTTAATCATATGCCTTTGATTATTTTTTATGTGTAGTCATTATTATTTTTTGTGACTTAAAATTATTTATAAATTTAAATTAAATCTTTTATAATTTATATTGAATGTAGATTGTATTTTTTTTTATTGTAAAATAACTAAGTTAGTCAATTCACCCAAAGACTGTTGCAGCATATTTGTTTTAAGTTAATTAGTGCATGCTGTGCTCTTTTGTAATGAATGGGGGCATTTAGATTAAGTTAAAATAGCTTTCTTTGTAAGTGTACCATTGTTCCTATTGTTAAAGAGCCAATTATAAATAAATAAATAAATTTAAAAAAAGATGGATATTGAGGCACACATTTCTTTTCATGAACATTATTTAAATTAATTTTATTATTAAATCTAACTCTCTTGTTTTGAATACTCTGTCCATCCCTTTCTTGTATAGCTTAAACCTATTATTCATTTCTAAAGGTACCTTATGGTATGGTAAGGTACCTTATGAGACTTTCAATGTTCTCAGATTTACCCAATCTTACCGATAAACTATGAAATGTTCATTTTTAATTGAACTATTGGATCAATTATTCTCTTTAAGTCGCTTTATTTCCTTCTTGTGCAGCATTGGTATTATAACTTGCAACGCCATACTATATGTACATTCATAACATAGGTACAAATCGATAAACTTCTGTGATCATACTGTGATAGCTCTAAAATAAAACTGCTTGTGGTATGCGAAGCAATAGTTACATGAAAACCTATTACAAATATTTGCAGATATAACAAATATTAGTTCTGCAGAGGCAAAGCTGTAGTGTGACAACTTACAAATAAAATCTAGTTCTTTTCTTTCAGAATCAAGCCGATCCACTTCTCCTGTACTTAAGGTTCAAAATTGCAATAAAGTGTATTTGAAAAGGAAAAGCATTTCATCTGAGAGGAAGCCTGTAATAAAAGTTAATGTTGAAAGATTGGACAGAGAATGTAAAACGCCAATATCAGAGAGAGGTAAACAGTTATTCAGTAATGACCCAAATGTAGCCAAATAGAATAGCCCTACCACGGAGTATCCCTGCTTGCTGTTGGGTACTAGGTACTTTTTCAGAGTCTGACTGGCTAGTGTAGTAGCTTCATATAAAGTCTACCAAAAATTATCACGGCTGCAGTGGTTATGTGTTCTGGCTATAGTTTATGAAGAGGTTGTTCATCTTCGAACTCATTTTCTCTTAATATCAGGTGTCATTGGGGTCAAATGCGGGTTTAGTTACCGATAGAAAAAATTGGCAGCAAATTATACTGTTTGACGGGCCGTCTGTGTAGCCACAAATAAATTGCTAGAGGGTTTGAATCCTGGTGGGGTGAATATACAGGGTGTTATTTTATTAGAGCATAATCCTTTAAGGGGTTATAGTACAGGTCATTTGCAACATTTTTTGGTATGGGCACTCATGTGCGAAAGTGAACCATTATTGAGATATTTAAATTTTATTGTTTACTTGAAAAAATCATGGGTGGTAACTTAAAATCTAAAGATAGAAATAAAAATTCAAATGATATTTACTTAATATCTTATTTTTTTTATCTATGAGGGCCTAGTTACATATCCAGAGCAAAAAATGTACAATAACAACGTTTTTTTAAACACAATGCTCCCAAATTCAAGAACAGAAGAAAAAAATTATTAGTATTTCACGCAAATTTACCCCTTTAACACAAAAAGTCACTATGACATTTGTTGTGCATATTATAAGAAAAACATCTACATTTCCTAAGCTTTCTAATGAGGTATACAACTTTTACACAAGTGTTCAAACGCCTAAGATATCATACAATGGAGCAGGGAGCAGGTAAAAAAAATAAAGAATAAGAATATTTTATGTACGGACGAATCTAAGTTCAATCAAGATGGAATAACCAACTACCATAACTCTCACTATTGGAAAGAAAAAGTTGTCGGAAACCCAAACCTACAGCGGCCTAAAGGATCTCAGAGAAGGATATCAGTAAATGTGTGGATGGGAATCATTGATAATAATTTGATTGGTCCTCATTTCCTGCCCCATAATTGGGGAACATTATGAAGATTTATCACGAAATACTTTGTTTAATTTATTAGAAGATATACCATTGGCCGACCTTACGAGCAATGACATTCCAACACGATGGATGCGCAGCACATTGCAGGCGCCAAATTAGAAATTGGTTAAATTGAAATTTTCCCAATAACTAGATCGGCCGAGGCGGACCAATACCATGGCTAGCAAGAAGCCCAGATTTGACCCCCATGGATTATTACATATGAAATCTTTAGTTTACCAAAACAATCAGCCGATTTCAGATGTGGAAGAATTAAAAAGAAAAATAATTACAGCAGCTGACCAAATTAAACTAAATTTAATATCACGAGTGGTAAAATCGGAATTAATAAAAAGGATTCGAGTTTGTGTGAGAAACCAAGGTTCATTTTGAAAATGAGAAATGTTTTTTTTTTTCTAAATTAATACATAGGTCACTCTTAAAGTTTCCGGAATGGGCCACTTACATAAACAATATTTCAAAAGTTATTACTACATTTTAAAAATGGAACTCTTTAGCAGTGGAATACGGTTTTTTTGTCATTTGACAGCTCAGCACAATGCAAGACGACCATTTATAGCTGGTTTGCAGAATTCAATCGCGGTCGTGTCAATCTCCATGATGAAATTCGTGAAGGTCACCCTTGCACCGCTGTGAATAACAAGAACATCGAAGCTGTGCGCCGTATGATTGAAACAGACAGGCATGTGACCTACCATGAGATCCGGACATCTTTGGACATAAACATGAGAATACACACTTCTCGACGGAGGCCTTCCCCAGGATTCGTCATGTCGTCCGGACCCGCGCCGCCCTCATCCAGCATTTGACGTTCGTAAAGTGTATAAAATTACCTACTACGAATAAAAAAGTTTTCATTTTCATTTTCATGAGTCAAATTTAGTCAATCCTATACAATTATTTGGGTGTGAGAAATCTGTGTTCTCGATGGATCCCACACAATTTGACCGAAGCCTAAAAAAACGGACCGCATCACTTGGTGCCATGCTATGCTTGCCAGATACAACAAAGGGGCTTCATATTTGGTGCGGCACATAGTAACAGGTGAAGAAAAGATAAAATCTTGGAAATAATTTATTTTTTAATATAGTCTCCCATGATATCAATACATTTGTTAGATCGTGAAATAAGTTTTTCTATTACCTTAAAAAAAAATTCTTCTTGGCCCGAAAAATGCTCATTTACAGCGGATTTACAAATCACTTTCCCCGGATGTCTTTTTTTTTAAATTTGGGAATAAAAAGTAGTCACTGAGTGCCAGGTCTGGGCTGTAGTTAGCTAATGATATATTTAAATTAACCACAATAATATCAAATCACCCAAATACCGAGAATACATTGAACGCCCCTCGTACAAATCTTTATTTTTTCTACCTGCTCCCTGCTCCATTGTTTGTATGATATCTTTGGCGTTTGAACATTTGTGTAAAAGTTGTAGACCTCATTAGAAAGCTTAGGAAATGTAGATGTTTTTCTTATAATATGCACAACAAATGTCATAGTGACTTTTTGTGTTAAAGGGGCAATTTTGCGTGAAATACGAGGGCCAAACTGAAAGTTTTTAGAACTGGCAACTTAAAAGCATTATATTAAAAAAATAAGTTTAAATTTTGAAAATAGAACTCTTTACCAATAATATTGAGTATTCATTTCATTCATTTGTCATTTGTTTTACGATTTGGCGGCAAATTGAAAATTGTCTGTGCACGTCAGAATGAATTTAAGCCGAGAAAATTTTCGTGCAATGATTTTTTATGACTTTCGATGTCATATAAGTCAACAAGAAAGTTATGATAGACTTCGATTGGCTTTTCACGATGAAGCCCCATCTCGTGCCACAGTTTACAACTGGTTTAATGAATTCAAACGTGGTCGAACTAATCTCACCGATGATTTGCGTGAGGGACGGCCTTCTACAGCGACGACTGAAGATAATATCAGTGTTGTGCGGCGTATGATAGAGACTGACAAAAGAGTGACCTATCAGCAGATTCGGACAAGTCTAGGCATAGGTATGAGTCAAGTGCACAAAATCCTCCATGAACATTTAGCGGTCAGGAAGCTTTGTGCCCGCTGGATACCGCATAATTTGACCGAGGCTCAAAAACTCCGCCGTGTTGATTGGTGCCGAGAAATGATCCAAAAATTTGACGGAGGTGACTCAAATGCTGTGTTCGACATACTAACGGGTGACGAAAGCTGGATTTACTGTTATGATCCGGAAACCAAAAGACAGTCTGCTCAGTGGGTGTTTCCTTCCGAAGAGTTGCCAACTAAAGTGAAGAGAGGTCGAAGTGTTGGAAAAAAGATGGTGGCCTCGTTCTTCGGAAAGACAGGTCATTACGCGACAGTTGTCTTAGAGGATCAGAAAACGGTTAAAGCAGAGTGGTACACTAACAACTGTTTGCCACTTGTCTTGGAAAAAGTTCGAGAGAAACGACCTCGCAGCAGGATCCTCCTTCATCACGACAATGCCTCGTCGCACACCGCCAGGCAAACGATCGACTATTTGGCGACCTCAGACGTGGAATTACTGGGTCACCCGCCGTATAGCCCCGGCCTCGCACCCTGCGATTTTTATTTATTCCCGAAAATAAAAGAAAAACTTCGAGGAAAACATTTTATGGACGCCGAAGAAGCAGTGGCTGCGTTTCAAAACGCCGTCGAAGAGACCCCTAAGGCCGAGTGGGCAAGGTGCTTTTCTCAATGGTTCCATCGAATGCAGCGATGTATTGATGTGAATGGACGCTATTTTGAAAAGTTATAATAAAACTAATAACTTGCTAGAATGCTTAGTTTTTGATTTTCTAATAACTTTCAGTTTGACCCTCGTACTAATTATTTTTTTCTTCTGTTCTTGAATTTGGGAGCCTTGTGTTTAAAAAACGTTGTTATTGTACATTTTTTGCTCTGGATATGTAACTAGGCCCTCATAGATAAAAAAAAAACAAGATATTAAGTAAATATCATTTGAATTTTTATCTCTATCTTTAGATTCGAAGTTACTACCCATGATTTTTTCAAGTAAACACTAAAATTAAAATATCTCAATAATGGTTCACTTTCGCACATGAGTGCCCATACCAAAAAATGTTGCAAATGACCTGTACTATAAACCCCTTAAAGGATTGTGCTTTAATAAAATAACACCCTGTATGTGTGATGAACACAGATATTATCCGTCAAATCATGGATGCTACTTCTATTTTTATATATTTTTAACTTTTCTGTTATTTAGCATCCATAATCCATAAATTTTGTTATATTTTTATATTTTTCTGTTATGTGAAGGAAATAAATAAATTATTGATAATTAAAATGAAATTTGCCTAGAAAGTTTTGACATAATAATATAGTTATCATTATTTTTATCTAGTAAGTATGTGCATTATTGTTTACAATTTTAAACACAATAAATAATAAATCTCGAGACAATTACACCAACTAAGTACATGGCCCAAACTAAGCATAGCTTGTGACATGGATACAATGTAACAAACTAGAATATGAATACGAATGAAAACCCAGACCCGGAAAATTTTTTTTCATGCTCCGTGCGAGTTTCGTACCGGTGAACTCGCGAATTGCATAGTAAGTCGTCAATATAAATAATAAATAAAATCCGCAGACAATCACACCAACTACATGGCCTCGAAGTAAGCGAAGCTTGTGTTATGAGATACCATGTTGCGGACTAGGGGGAACCTAGAATATAAAATATAATAATAGGTTGGGGAAAAAGTCTTTTCGCATTATAGTATGTATGAACTTGTAATAAAATCTCTTTTAAAGAACATAATTCCAAATTCAAATTAGGAAAATGTGTGATTTTCATTTGTTTTTCGTACTGTCAAGATGAGTGAATTTAATGAAGAAATTCGATACATTTTAAAATGTTACTACAAAAAAGGTAAAAATGCAACGCAAGCCGCGAAAAAAATTTGCCATGTTTATGGACCTAGTGCAGTGTCTGTGAGAGTAGCACAAATTTGGTTTAAGCGTTTTCAATCCGGAAATTTTGATGTCAAAGATGCACCTCGCTCTGGTCGCCCTATTACGGATAAAATGGATGCCATTTTTGAAAAAGTGGAGCAAGATCGACTTATCAGTAGTTACGACGTAGCTGAAGAACTGGGAATTGACCACAAAACAGTTTTGGCGCATTTGAAAAAAGCTGGGCACACAAAAAAGCTCGATATTTGGGTTCCTCACGAGCTCACTGAAAGAAACCTAATGAGCCGTGTAAGTACTCATTTGTGATTCTTTATTACGACGTAACGAAACCGAATCATTTTTGGAGAAGCTGATAACTGGTGATGAAAAGTGGATCACGTACGACAAGAACGTGCGAAAAAGGTCGTGGTCAAAGGCCGGTCAGGCTTCACAGACTGTGGCGAAACCCGGGTTAACTCGCAATAAGGTGATGTTGTGTGTGTGGTGGGATTGGAAGGGCATTATTCATTATGAGCTGTTACCACCAGGCGGGACTATCGATTCTGAACTCTACTGCGAACAACTTATGAGATTAAAACAAGAAGTTGAAAGAAAGCGGCCGGAATTGATCAACAGAAGGGGTGTGGTGTTTCATCATGATAACGCTAGACCTCACACTTCTATAGCCACCCAGCGAAAATTAAGAGAGTTTGGCTGGGAGGTGTTAATGCATCCGCCGTATAGTCCTGACCTTGCACCTTCAGATTTCCACCTGTTCCGGTCTCTTCAGAATTCTTTAGGCAGTGTTAGGTTAACATCACCAGAGGACTGCCAAATCCACTTGTCGCGGTATTTTGATGAGAGGTCCCAATTTTTTTATAGCAATGGGATCATGTCCCTACCTACAAGCTGGCAAAAGTTATCGAACAAAATGGTACATACATACTTTAGTTAAATGTCAATAAACTATATTAAAAAATGTTTTGAATTTTCTTAAAAAATGCGAAGAAACTTTTTCCCCAACCCAATAGATAAACGCCCAGACCCGGAACATTTTTTTTTCTTCTTTACGTGAGGGAATCGAACCCGCGGGGAACGAACTGGCGTCTGAGGCAGATAAGTTTACCCCATCGCCAAAGTGGTTGTTTGCAATATTAGTAATATTATAAATGTGAAAGTTTGGATGTATGGATGTTTGTTCCTCAATCACGGCAAAACAGCTCAACGGATTTGGATGAAATTTGGAATACTTAGTGATAGTGTACAGTCTGGAACAGCACATAGGCTTCTTTTTATCCCGATATTCCCGCGGGATTCGAAACTGCGCAGGTAAAACCGCGCGAAAAACCTAGTATATCATGTAAACTAGACATTAAAACCTACAGTAAGAATTAGTTGCAATGGAACTGAAATAAATTATTTTAAATTTTCGTTACAGATGAATCCATTATAAACCCTGATGAAGTTAATGAAGTTGAAAAGTGCATCATTTGTTGTCATGCTATTGTCGAGTAAGTATGTTTATTTATTCATTAGTCATATAACAGTTAATTTACCAAATTTTCATCACATGGCGTTAAAATCCTTTATGGTTTGAACCACGGAACATAAAACACAAGAGGAAAGGGCATCGCTTAATAATTCATTAGGAATAGCTGTCGCCAAACTAACACATTTACATTTTACGCACACTGAAATATATCCAATTAGAGCGGTCATAATTTGGTGAAATCAAGAAGACATAAGGACTATTACGAATAAAAGAATATCAACTATAGTACACTTGAAATAGAGTAGAAGTTAGTAATAACACTTAGTGATTTATGTCAGAATTCTATCTGCATGCTTTTAGTTGATTCTGTCCACATTCTGTCAACTTAGTTATGCTCTTCGACGATAGATGTCGTATGGACCACGCGTTATGCAATTTTAGATTTTATTTCAATGAAATACATGTCATTTTTCATTTACACTAATATTTTTTCCGAATTCATTGGCAAGAACGATTAACGAAACATAAAAAATGAAATTAAACGAAAATAGCGACTTACCGATGATACACACACCTGATCGTATTAACGTTTTAGTACCACTATAGTTTTTACACTCTAGAACAGAACATCGAGTCATTTTATGGGTTTTTTTGTAATGGAACACACCGGCAAAAGAGGTCACAAAGCGTTGTAATCACGAGAGCGACTGACTCGAGTTAAGTCTCACTAGTCTTAACTTTGGCACGTGCGCCACGCCCACACGTACCTTCCTCTTTTGTTTTATGTTCCGTGGTTTCAACAACACTTAAAAAAAGCTGTTTTATTTTTCATCATCATCATCACCCCAAAACTTTATGAGCCCACAGCTGGTCTTTCAGTCCCCCCTGGGTGACGAGAAGATTTAACAAAAAGCTGTTTTATTTTTCATCATCATCATCACCTCAAAACTTTATGAGCCCACAGCTGGTCTTTTGAGTACCCCTGGGTGACGAGGAGGTTTAACAAAAAGCTGTTTTATTTTTCATCATCATCACAAACCTTTGTAACGAGCCCACAGCTGGTCTTTGGTCTCCCCTGGGTGACGAGGAGGTTTAGGCCGTACACCCTCAAGTTGGCCCAGTGCTGGTACGTTGATGTCAGAATATTCAGGCCGCC
The DNA here is from genome assembly GCA_944452665.1 of Stenoptilia bipunctidactyla. Lineage (NCBI taxonomy): Eukaryota > Metazoa > Arthropoda > Insecta > Lepidoptera > Pterophoridae > Stenoptilia > Stenoptilia bipunctidactyla. The sequence continues at coordinate 12,226,213 of OX101743.1, forward strand.
AAAATGACTTCTGACAGCTCTGACAGTTTGTTCTTCAGTCACGGCAAAATGGGTAAACGGATTTTGATGAAATTTAGCACAGAGGTAGTTATTCCAGGCTGAATAACACATAGGCTACTTTTTAACTCGAATAAAGTACTATTTCTTACAAGATAGATTTGTTTCAAGAATTAAATTTGAATTAAATTAAATACGCTTTGACACTAGATGGCGCATTAAATATTTTTAATCGCTCAGCAAACTTTTTTTTTATGTAATTGCTCTCCAAATGTGATATGCCGCATCCAGTAATTAAAAATCAACGCGTACGAAGTCGTGGGCAACAGCTAGTTTGCAATAAGCCTCCTGAAAAATAGGTGTAGTTAAGATGACGTACAGATTACAATTCGAGTACCTATTAGTTTCGATTTCGTTTCCTAGTCATCGAAATGTACAACAAGGTTCAAACTAAATACCACTGAAAGAGATGCATACCTAATCATGACGTAAGACTGGTTGATAAGTAGGCATTCAAAGTTATTTATATGTGCATAACATTTTAATCTTTATTATAAATTCGCTGTTTCGCGTTGTTTTACCCGCGCAATTTATTATTCCAGAGTGTACACTATCACTGTGCCAAATTTTATCAAAATCCTTCCAGCCGTTGTGCCGTGGTTGAGGAACAAACATCCATCTATCCAAACCCTCACATTTATAATATAAGTAAGAATTAGTAAGATGGATACGGCAATAATTTCAGCAAAAAACATTTGATGTTTTTAAACAAAATCAGGCCTGGCTCACTCCGCGCGGTACATCCGTTATTTACCTACAGCGAAGCGCTCCGCCGGCGGATTTCGAATCTGTCGAGTGTCACGCGCGCGCGTTGTAGATACCTACCTACCTAATAGCACTCACAGTAGTTATATGATCGAGGTCGCAAATAGTATTTAAAAATGGACATAAAAAGAAACAAATTCAATTAGATTATGTTTAGATTTGATTATGTTAAATTTAGTAAACAAAGCATAGGTAGTATTACTAATTATTCGTCGTAACTTTTTTTTCATTTTGTACTTTAGGTAAGTTGAAATAATATTTTTTACAAAGGTAGAATAACAGTAATACCTACATCGGTAGATACTTAATTACAAATAATGAGATTAATTATTCTTCACTAGGCAGCAACCCTAACAGCGTAAGAAAAGATAAGAGGCATGCGATAGAAAGAGACAAAACTTCTAGGTATATAAATTTGCAGGTTTGTAATGCTGTGCGAGCTGAATTCCACCGTATCGCGTCGTAGCAAGACTCGAATTGATTTAGATCTTCTTGCGGAGTAATTCTTCTGTACCGGTACTATTACTTATTCTGTGACAAAATTAAGAAAAGCTCCAAAGACAAACAAATTTTATTGTATAAAGAAAACTGACAATTGACCTTTATCACCTTATGAATCTGCAAATTTTCAATCAGCCTATGGAGGTACAGTCACGTGCAATAAGATGTACACACTTCGCAACTTATTCGGTTGCGATAAGGTTCTAATTCCAATGAAAATGTGTGCATCTTATTAGACGTGATTGTACACCCCTTTTGAACCTACTGTACTGGTCTCGTGGCACATAACTTTAACGCTTACCGAAACGTGGAGGGGATATCTGCGCATCGGTAGCTGTAGCCCCTCGTCCCTGTAGTCCCCCTGAGAGACCTATTTCATTTATGCGCAATTCCCTCTACTTTACCTCAGCGCTAGAGTTATGTGCCGCCACTTGTACTGTCGTTGTTTTGAGTCTGGCAAGTAATGCTGATCTTATCAACAGGTCTCATTTCGTGTGTATCGAGTGCGGAGAGATCAACATGTGTGAATCCTGCGCGTTACGGTGCGAACACAACCAACATTATATGCTGAGGATACCCTGCCCGAAGCCCTTTGTAAGTTAATTATTAACATTTTCTTTATTTATACACACAATAAAATATACATACATAACCTCACGCCTGTCTCCCCTTGGGGTAGGCAGAGACAAGGGAACACCAATTGCTGCAATCCAAACATACCTCTTTTGCTTCTTCCACGTTCATCAATCTTTTCATACATGATCGCCGGTTACGGGTACTTTTGACTAGGCCCTTTTTCAAAATGTCACCAATTTGATCGGCATACGTTCGCCTAGGCCGGCCCCTTCCAATAACACCATCCATTCTTGCTCTGTACACCTCTTTCGTAAATCTTCTTTCACTCATCCTTTCCAAATGTCCAAACCACCGTAGCATACCCTTTTCAATTTTAGTCACTACATCCTCTTTCAATCCGCATCTCTTTCTTATTTCACTGTTGCGCACCCTATCACTCAATTTCACTCCACACATGCTTCTCAACGCTCTCATCTCCACAGCATTAATCCTACTTTCATGTCTCTTCTGCCACACCCAAGATTCACTACCATACATAAGTGTTGGCGCCAAAACTCCTTCAAGTATGGCCAGACGAGCCTTCAGTGCTAGCACGGATCTTTTGTCGATCGTAAGTTTACGAATGCTCGTATAGTATGGAGACGGTTTTGCAAGCAATAATTGAAATCTATCCATTGCCGCACGGTCAGCTTAAATAAATGTGTTCCTTGTTAATTTTGACTGTTTGTTAACAGGTTCTACTCTTAAATAACTGTAAAATAAAAAATTACATTGTTACTAAAAACTTGCAACCGACTCCATACTATACGAGCATTCGTAAACTTACGATCGACAAAAGATCCGTGCTAGCACTGCTTATTCGGTATAATTTTGCTTGCCATAACCGAGTACAAGGCGCCATTAACACAATTTCCTGCTTTTACTCTCCTTTCAATATCACCTTCACACTTCCCATCTCTTGCAAACAAGGACCCTAAGTATACAAACTCTTTCACTTGTTCCACTTTTTCGTCTCCTATCATAATATTGCATTCCGTCATATCTTCATTCCTCTCCATAACCATGACTTTCGTCTTTCCAACGTTCACTCTCAAACCTTTCCTTTTAAATGACTCATACATAACAATGACCATTTGTTGCAGTTCCGACGCTGACGATGCAAGTAGAACCTGGTCGTCAGCGTAAAGCAAAGTTTTGATCACTGTCTCATTCATTTATAAGCCCCATTCAGATTCTTTCAGGTCTTTCAATCAGCTATCCATGAATAGGTTGAACAGCCATGGAGACGCTACACAGCCCTGTCTAACACCGCGTTCAATGCTAAACCAATCCGTGTAGTCATCATTCAACCTGACACAGGCACTCGAGTCCTTATATAAGGATTTGAGTGCCCGTATCAAGTCACTATCCACCCCATACTCGGACAGAGTTGACCACAGCTCACTTCTCACCACACTGTCATAAGCCTTTTAACAATAAAATATTTATTTACATTAACACATTTAGATCAACTCATTCATGGGTCAATGTGTACGCTTTATTTTATAATAAATTTCCAAAATATTTAAGATTTACCCTTCGACATAGGATAAGTGTTATGTGAAAAGGTTTACTATAAGATACCCGGATGCAAAAAGATGGGATTCCCTGGCTGTAAATTGTTATTGTGTTTTTTTTTTCTCTTTTTTTTAAAAGATGATTGCTGTTGAGTTTCTTGCCACTTCTTCTCAACAGATCGACTTTCCGAAGTGGTGGTAGATTCAGTTCAATTTGTAAATTGTTTGACTTATTTCAAATGTATTTAAATACTTACGAAATAAAGAATATTTGAGTTTGAGATATGGAGACTCGATTAACCGCTTACAGTTGCCAACGTAATTGGGGGTTATGGCAACCCCTATAGACCAAGGTAGCCCTAAAATCCTTGGGTAAGTGTGTCGTAAAAGGCGACTAATTTAAGCGGCCCCATTCCGGGTCCGACTGGCTAGCGTCCACTCTTCATATAAAATCTGCCGCCAAATATTACAGCTCCGGCGGTGATGTGTTCCGCAATATTTTATGACTAGCCACCGCGCGCGTTTTTACCCGCGTAACCTTTGATCCCTTGGGAATTTCGGAATAAAATATCGCCTATAACCTTCCTCAAGAGTTGGGCTATCAAATGCATAAAGAATTTTTCAAATCCCACTTGTAGTTTCTGAGATTAGCGCGTTCAAACAAACAAAAAAACAAACTCTTCAGCTTTATATATTAGTACTAGCCACCGCGCGCGGTTTTACCCGCGTAACTATTGATCCCGTGGGAATTTCGGGATAAAATATAGCCTATAAACTTCCTCAAGAGTTGGGCTATCAAATGCATAAAGAATTTTTCAAATCCCACTTGTAGTTTCCGAGATTAGCGCGTTCAAACAAACAAAAAACAAACTCTTCAGCTTTATATATTAGTACTAGCCATTGCGCGCGGTTTTACCCGCGTAACTTTTGATCCCGTAGGAATTTCGGAATAAAATATAGCCTTTAACCTTCCTCAAGAGTTGGGCTATCAAATGCAAAAAGAATTTTTCAAATCCCACTTGTAGTTTCTGAGATTAGCGCGTTCAAACAAACAAACAAACTCTTCAGCTTTATATATTAGTATAGAAGAGCCAGTTCTTTCCTAGACCCGTGTGCATCTTCGACCTCATCTTCACTACCATCAGGTGACCATAAGATCAAACGCGGGCTTAGTCTATTATACCGTTCGAAATGAAATTGAACTGTTTCTTTACTGTTCACGACCGGCTGGTGTAGCGGTAACATACATTGCCTTCTATGCGGCAGCGGCGGATATTTGTGTGATGAACACAGATATTAGTCGTCAAGTCATGGATGTTTATATGTTTATTTAAGTTTATTCTAATAAAAAATATGTATTTATTCAATATGTATGTTTATATATTTCTTAAGTATATCAGTTATCTAGTATCCATAACACAAGTTCTTTAAGAAACTTAATTTGGGCTAGAGAATGTTGTGTGAGTGTCAGAAATATTTATTTAGGGGGTGAGACCTGGTGATCTGTATTTCAGGCTTATGCCTATCTCAGACACCAGTTCCTCACAAAATTATATGTAGTAAATGTTTTGTTTAATTTACAAACTGTATTTCTTTGTGAGGAAAAATAATAAATTATTATTATTTATTTATTTATACGTTTATTGTTTTCAGAGCGAAGTTAAAGCCATCGTTGAGCGAGTCCAGTTGCAAATTTTTAATGTAGACATTAACCAAAGGTAACTATTGCTCTAAATTGTTATCTTAAGTTTACGTGATTTACTATCTTACTTATATTATAGATGTGAAAGTTTGGATGGATGTATGGGTGTTTGTCCGTCAACGGATTTGATTGAAATTTGGCATCGTGGTGGTTTGGAATAGCACATAGACTACTTTTATACCGATATTTGAAATTGCGCGGGTAAAAACGCACATAAAGCTAGTATTAAATACTAGCTGGTGCTCGCGACTTCGTCTGCACAGGATTATTATTTCGAGCAGATTATTTTCTGCCCCTAAATACTAATCAAGGTCATAATCCTAACTATTAAGCAAGGTTAAGCTAGCTAGGTAAGCAATTTGGTTATGGCATGACATTGGCTCTCACAATTTGCTGTCTTGTGTTTGTTTTATTTCATGTGATAGTCAATTTGTACTGTACCTATTTGTAATAATTCGTACAATTTCTGACTGAAAGATAGTGCCGAGAGTTTTTTTCAGCCGGCTTTCTTTGTCTTTTGGTCTACTGTAATATCTTATTCAACATCTTGTTAAAGTTGAAGTATAGGTATGGTGACGTCATTAAGTGCTCTGTAAGACCCTATGATGAATAAATTTTTTTTGAATTTAACAAACAGCAAACCTATCAATGACTATACACATACAGGGTGTTTGGTGGCTAGGTGCAAAGGTTAAAGGAGGTGATAAACGAGGTAGTTTTGAACAATTCTAGCATATATGTATATACAATAGTATATATACAAAAACAAGATATGTCTTTGACGAAACTTGCTACTTTTTTTATTGAATTTTCGTTGGAATTTAAGAAAAACATTAAAATATCCGAGTTAATAGTGCCCGAATACGCGTTAGTGTGTTTTTTTTTTTTTTTTTATAAGTGACTAAACCCGCGTTTGACCTCAATCTCACCTGATGGTAAGTGACGATGAGGTCGAAGATGAAAGCACACGGGTTTAGGAAGGAACTGGCTCTTTATACAATATTGCCGGAACACATTACCGCCGGAGCGGTAACACTTGGCGGCAGACTTTATATAAAGGGTGGTCGCTAGCCAGGCGGACCCAGAAGGGATCCTACCACCAAGCAAATCACTATCTTTTGTTTCCGATAGTTATATGTATGTCAGACCAAATTTTATGTGTATTTATTGATGTGTCATAAAAAATTCCTTGAATTGTTCAAACATTTTTGAAAACATGCCTATTTATTGTTCTTTCTTTGGAGGTATAAGGGAGCACTTTTAATAAAACTACATGAACTTTAATATCAAAACTTAAGTAACAAAATCAAATCAAAACTTAAATCACACGTTCAAAATGTAAACCACGACTTCTTATACATAAACGGGCCCTTTTCCGTACTTCTGTGGTAGGTATGTTTAGTTGCATCTCCTCCTTCATGATGACAAAAGCTTCAAGAATCCTTGTAGTCAACTTGTAATTAACTCTCTTGTAGCTATTTCTGAGGTGTACACAAATCCTTTGACCCGTCCCCAAACAAAAAAGTCTAAAGGAGTTAAGTCGGGGGATCGAGCGGGCCAAGGAATGGGTCCGTCTCTACCGATCCAGCACTCCGGAAAACAGTTGTCAAGGTATTCTCTCTCAGCCAAACTCCAATGTGCCGGGCAGCCATCTCGCTGAAAGATGATTTCTCTTTCCGCTTCTAATGGTACTCCGAATTCCTCTAGGAGAATAGGAAGATCGTTTAGTAAAAACTCGAGATATTTGGGTCCGTTCAAATTATCGGGCAGAAAATGTGGCCCGATCAAAGTTCCTCCAATTAACTGATAACGCCCACACGTTAACTGAAAACTTCTTTTGAAAGGAGACCTGCTTCTTCCAATGAGGATTTCCGTTCTTTTCAGCCCATTCATGAAGATTATGAAAGTTTTTTATCCCCTCTTTTGAAAACTGTAACTCATCTGTCCAAATGATAGATTTTAAAAATGACGCGTCGTCAATGTCGCTGTTTAATAAGAATCCGCAGAACTGTATTCGTCGCACAGGATCTCCTTCCTTTAAACACTGCACCCCCAACCCTCGAAAAGGATATTTTGTCTCTTTATGCATCGTGTTCCAACCTTTCCATGTCGATATGATAAGGTTTTGAGTTACTGTTCGGATGCTTGTCGTAGGATCGGCTTATGCGTGAATAATTTCTTCCTCGATGTCCACATCATATCTTTCAGGATTCACTCTAGTAGCCGGACGATGGATCCCATTTTCGCGAAGACGACGAAACGCGTTGTAAAACATCCTGACATTGGGTAATCTGCGATTTGGATAATGCTCCTGATACATTCGCCGTGCCAATGCTCCATTACCGTCTTCCCTTCCGTACATGAAGATAATGTTAGCATGATCTTCGTTGCTAAAACCATCGATGTTCATAGTGAATTACAAAATTTAATATTTGCAAACCGCGTCAACCGTTTCTTAAATTTTCATAGAAGAACTAAATTCGCAACAAACTTAAAACAAAACCAATTCAAAACATTCCAAATTTTTTAATTCATAGTTTAACAAATAGTCTTAATGGGCATTGCTCATTTTTTTTAATTTATTTCATACGAAAAACCGTTTCGAGGAATAAGGTTTCTGATTAATTTAGTCGATTTAAAACATTTAAAAATATTGGGGTTTAAGAGATTTTTAACAAAATACATTTGACCTTTATTTAACCTTGATGACGTCATCAAAGGCATCAAATCGATCAAGTTTTATGCCTTAAAGCTGTTTAAAAAAGTCAAACTAAACTCTATAGCTCTATGGTGGTTGTTTTGTTTTGTTTATATTTTAACGTAACCTCAACGTAATAAACTCAGCTTCTTTATTTTTCCCTGCGATTGATCTAAGTTTAATTAACAATTAAAATTTTGAGAATAATTAATTTAATTATTTTAATTATAGATTATTTATACAAACTACAAAGAAAAGAAACAGAGGAAATAAAGACAGTTAAGATTTGATTTGAATCAATGTTTGAAATGTTGGTTTGTTGTCTGTTGACAATCCATTGGGTGACAGTGACATAGCATGACTTTAGCACACAGACACAGCTTATGTTTTTTTTTACTGACTGACACATGTTTCTAAAGTTAATGCCACTGATGACGTCATCACGTACTAATTTCATAAAATCAATATAAATTAAACGACACAGTTAAAAATAAAACTATTCAAATTGTTCTCTCAAAATAGGCTAAAGATTAATATAACATAATAAAAATAATAGGTTAAAAAAAGTGAACAATGCCCATTCTAGAAAACTTGGGGCAATTCTGTCATTATTTTTGGCTTAGATTCTAGAAATGTTATTTACGGTTAAGATTTCAAAATTTAAATGAACGAAAATAATAAAAATTAACCACAATAACCGAAAAATTGTCACAGTTTGACCAAATTTCTAGATTTTTTCTTAAATGCCAATAATTAATAAATAACTCATGATGGTAACAATCAATCTTGTCACCCCGTTTCGGCTTGACGTTGAGTTCTGGGACACCCTTTTTTATTTTATTTTAAATTACAAAAGCACAGTGCATTTTAAACAAATCAATTTTTTTTTTAATTCACACAATGGGCAGTGATCGCATTACAATCTCAAGTTTTATGTTCAAAATCAGTTTTAGTAAGCAACTTTGGAATTTGAAGTCTTCTAACTTATCATTAGAGAGAAAAATAAGCGAATCGAATGACGAATCGAGCCCATCTTCATAATTTATAGCCTATATATTATTCTGATGATTAAGCTACACTTATTATTGTAAAGTTTTATAAAAATCCATATTTTTATTTCATTAATGGCCAAACCCGCGTTTGACCTAAATATTTTTTTCTCAAATTAAAAAATTTTGGTATCGATGTTGGTTATCGGCTCAGGTGTGCCCATCACTAAGCAAATACAATAGATTCCTATTAAGTGCATTAGTGCGATACTAAAATAAGATATCGCTATCCCACTCTGGTGATTTATAGCCGAGTTTACGCGAAGTAGAATAATTTATGATTATTGAAAGCATAAATAGGAATCATATTTTCCTTTTCTTTTCAGTGTTAAAACAGATTACACGACAGAATCCGAATTCGTCACGACTTCTGCGGTACGTATATTTATTATTATTTTCTATAACTATAGTTACGGTGTGGTAGTGACTTCATATAGGTATTATCCTCCATAAAAAGTTAGAGGAAAATAGGAATGATTTTAATATTACAAGGTAATAAAAACATATTTTTTTTAGCTTTAGCTGTGCAATAACAATTGGACAGATTTTTCATTTTGATTGAGAGACTGGAACCTAGGATCATAGAGAAGATAGACGCGAATGACAACGCCCGTGCAAACGACATTTTCGATAGCAGTACTGCCATCTTTCTTTCTTTTTATCTTGAGTTCCGCTCACTCTAATAAACTATACAGGGTGGAGTTTTTGAATGCCCCCCGGAAAGTACTCTAAATAATAGAGATAGAAAATTTTACTCCAAAGAAACATTCCTTTATTTTGGAAAAGAAATAAAACTGCAATCAAAGATTTTTCTAAAATTTGCGTCATTCACCCAGAAATCGAACCGACTAAAATCTAAAAATTAAGATTTCATGGTTTTTCTCTGATTTAATGAACCTAATATGTTAGAGAGATTTCATTCTTGTGATTGACCCTAACGATCGATGCAATAAAATTACGGGGTGTCATTTTTACAGCTTTTGGTCGGTTCGATTCCCGAGTGAAGCGAGCGAATTTTCGAAAATTTTTTGAATGCAGTTTTATTTCTTTTCCAAAATAAAGGAATGTTTCTTTGGAGTAAAATTTGCTATCTCTATTATTTAGAGTACATTCCCTACAGGGGGCATTCAAAAATTCTACCCTGTATAGGTACTTATTGAACTATACAGGGTGTTAAATGTAAGACTAAACAGTGTTGGAAGGTTGATACGTGGCACTTATTGATGAAAAGTAATATTTAATATGTCCCAATTCAGTGTATAAAATAGTTAGGAATTTTGTATTTATTTTATTTAAGTATCTTCAATTTCACTATGCTTAAAGAAATTGAATATATTTTTAATGTTTGTATATTTAATGAATGTATGTTTTTTTTTAATTTGCAGTTAAAAACTTATTCAAAACATTTAAAACAAAACAGTACGCATGATGGACAAAGGAAATTAATTAGAGAATTTCAGTTGTAAAAAAAAATAGAAAGTAAAATAGATGTTGTCGATAGAGATTGGGCCATACAATTATTATTATTTTCATCTTTTTCTGCCACACCCTGTATAAAATTATTTTTCATTTACAGCAATCAACCAACACCAGTTCTCTTCCACCCGAAGACGAACAATTCGACGATGAGACACTGGAACCGAACCTACTCTTCGAAGGTGACATACCAGAACCAAAAGAAGAAATCATCCACCAAAAAAACCCAATATACCTACGGGAAAAAGACGGAAGCATCGAAGAGCATTACACTATTGTAACAGATAATAAATATACTATGCAGAATAGTATTAACTATACAATAGTTGGTCTGGAACATTTGGTTGAGTCGAACGATTCGCAAGAACAGAGTGCGTCGTCGAGTGAAGAGCTAAGTGATGAGTGCGTTAATAAAAGGAGGCATGATGAAGATTTGGGAGGACCTGAAGTAAAGGATTTTGGGAAGTGGAAGAAAGGTATTTTAACATTATTCATATTATGAAATAAAACGCTTTTTAACCGGATTATCTCGTGTAATTTCTATTTTTACATTTTAACTCGACGTTTCGGTGTCTGTAGAATCCGTCAGTCGCTCGTCACCACCAGTTAAAAAGTGTTTCATTTCAAAGGTATTTAAGTTTGTTTTTTGATTAATAGATAACTGTTTATAATAAATAAATAAATAAATATTTCTGACCCTCACACAACATTATCTAGCCCAAATTAAGTTTCTTAAAGAACTTGTGTTATGGATACTAGATAACTGATATACTTAAGAAATATATAAACATACATGTTGAATAAATACATATTTTATATTAGAATAAACTTAAACATATAAACATCCATGACGTGACGACTAATATCTGTTTTGATCACACAAATATCCGCCGCCGCCGGGATTCGAACCCAGGACCTCTGGCATATGTATGTTACCGCTACACCAGCCGGTCGTCTAATTATAGATTTACGAAAAGATGGCCTTCTTCTTTGTGTTATTTATTGATGACCACTTTGGCGATGGAGTAAACCTATCTGCCTTAGACGCCAGTGGTTGCGGGTTCGATTCCTGCACGAAACAAGAAAAAAAAGTTCCGGGTCTGGGCGTTTATCTATATATGTATTTTATATTCTAGGTTCCCCCTAGTTCGGTACATGTTATCTCATAACACAAGCTTTGCTTAATTTGAGGCCATGTAGTTAGTGTGATTGTCTGGGGATTTTATTTTACTTATTGTTTATTTATTTTAATTGGTGCCAAATTTATGGGAAACGAACTCTTATAATCTTGCTTGAGTCTCAGTTTATGAAGGGAACGTGCACAACGACGGTGCTACCGACTGGAGTCTCAAATATGAAACTAGGACTCTCGCTCTAGTATTAAAATTTGCGAAATATAGATCCTAGCGATACATTTCAACATAAATATATAAGTACTTGAACTAAATTAATTAAACTTTCCGCTGCCATAATTTCTTTTCGTCTTTTTCTTCTAACTGTAGGGTTTATTTATATAAGGAGGTATAAAGAACAAACGATTCTTCAAAAATAGCTGTGGAAATCCTGTGATTCTATCTATTTCATCAAATTATGTTTTTAAATGGTGATGAAAGTAACTCACACATTTTCATTCCCTAACCTATCATAACCCTATAATTGCGAATACGGTGGCGTACCCCACTGTTGGGCATCGCTATGTTTTGGTTTGGCGCTTACATGGAATTTATGCATACAACTAAGGCGCAGAGGTGCTTAAATTTGCCTGAAAGGCTACCCTGGAATTCACAAATTGCACTTACAATGTTTCTGTTGGAATCAATCTGATAAAATGATAACAAATAAAATTAACTGTATAACTTCTCTGAAAAAGTTATAATAATTTTTGCAATACAAAGGTGATGAGAATATTATTTACTATTATTTTTATGTTATGAATTGTCGATATTTTTATTAGTGCGACAATTTTGCCTATGATCACAGCCTCATTTTTTTCATTTAAAGCCCCGAACAGCTTTTGACCTTTTAACATAATTTGGCCACGCTGACGATCATTATTGATAGATTGGAAGCCATATTTTATAATTTTATCATATAATGCAATTAAAGATATTATATATTTAAATACTTTGACGACCGGCTGGTGTAGCGGTAACATAAATTGCCTTCTATGCCTGAGGTCCTGGGTTCGAATCCCGGCGGCGGCGAATATTTGTGTGATGAACACAGATATTAGTCGTCAAGTCATGGATGTTTATATGTTTATTTAAGTTTATTCTAATAAAAATATGTATTTATTCAATATGTATGTTTATATATTTCTTAAGTACCTATATCAGTTATCTAGTATCCATAACACAAGTTCTTTAAGAAACTTAATTTGGGCTACATAATGTTGTGTGTCAGAAATATTTGTTATTTATTATACTAATTGAAAGCACGATAGCGGGTCTGATAAGTTTCCATTTCGGTTCGCGTAGTGTTTCTTTTAGGAATTTAGTGCTGCCACCTATATTTACTGCACGTTCCCTATTAGGATAGCCCCTAGTTTTGCTGTGGGGTCTCCATTACTTAAGCTTAATTTTTGGCCACTCAGTTGATGTGCCAGTTTAGGTAATTCATGATAACAATTATAAATATTATTTAATGTGAATTAAATACAATTCTGTCGGTATAAAATGCTACACAGATATTAACAAATGGGCGGTCTGATAAGCGTTTTCTTCCATTCAACCTTATAGTTTATATTATTTTTAAATAAAATAATTTGGTTTAAAAATAATTAAAGACATGTTTTATTTGTTTCAGAAGAACATCCACAGCAAAACGACACAGATTTGTCTGAATATCTAGTACCGAATAGATGACGCTGATATTTTAAAATTAATTAGAATTATTTTTTTAAATATAGAAAATTTAATATGTTTGACGTTTCGTTACCAATAGTGCTTCTTAAATGACATCATTCATTCTTGGCTATATCTGTAACAATTTTTACATACGTAATACTAGCAGCTTCGTGCGGTTTTACTTACGTAACTTTTTATACTGTTAGAATTTTCTGGATAAAATATAGCCTATAACCTTCTTCAAGAACTAGGCTATCTAAGGATGTAAAATTCTATAATTTTTTTTTTAATCATGCCGGTATTTGCAGAGATTAGAGCGTTCAATCACACTGGACTAGGAGCGAAAGCAAAACGTAGAATGTACCAGCTGCTTCACTTCCCGCGGGCATACTGTAAAAGTCAATTAGGGGACAGAGGTTTTATTGGCGTTTTTGTGGGCGATAGGCTGATACCCTGTCACTGCAATAGCCTCTCTCCATCATTGTAATACCTCCAAATTGGTCAAACGTGACATCAGATGGTTTTATAACCTCTGATGTTCTGTCTACCCCATAAGGGATACAGGGGTGAAGTTATGTATGTATGTAGTCAAAGAAACTTTTCAGTTTATTATATTAGCATTGATTAATGTATTCGGCGCTTGTCCCCTATGTTTGACGATGAGATTCTTCCGGGAAAGCTCTTATGCTTCGGACCTAATGAATGGTCATAAGACAGCTTGTATTTTACTACAATATGTAAATATTATTGTCTTATTTTTAGTGTTTTTCACCGACCTCCAAAAGAAGGAGGTTTTCAATTCGTGTGTATGTCTTTTTGTATCTTTTTTATGCGATTTTTCGGTCAATTATGAATCGATTTTGAATAATCTTGTTTCATATTATAGTATAGAGGTCCTTTATAAATTTCATCGAAATCGATGAAATTTATGCCAAAGTTTTGACACGAATTTAAAATGTTAATCGTTTTTTTTTAATTCTTTGCATTGAATAGACAATAATACAAAAACCGCAGAGATGAAGACGTTGCATACCTACATTTCGCAGTTATAGGTCAGAAGAACCATGCTTTTTTTAATGATGTCATTTAACATTTCAGTACTGAATTTGAACATCTTTACACAGAAATAAACGTCAAATATTTTAAATTTAACTCTATAAATAGTCCGTGGGCTGGCCTACAGTAATAATGCCAATAGTTAGTAAATTTTTAATACTAGTTTAGATATTCAATATAAGGATTAAATGTTATCTTATAGTAACATTCGTTTATGTTCTTATATTTTAAAGTAGGTAATTATGAACTATTTTTGTTTTTTATACTTACTTTTTACAAACTAGCTTTATATTTAGCGTAACAGAATGTTCAAATGTTTGAATAGAGTGCTTAATTTAAAGGGAACCTATTACAAACGTGCAAACTAAGTCATAAATCATTGTCTTTTATCCCTTTTATCTGTTACACACTGCACTAGCGCAGCCTGCAAGTGCGAGCGAGAGATCCGATAATATGTTTTATGACTGGCAAAAATTCAATGAAGTAAACTGACAGTTCAAAATGTCAAAAAAAAATAATAATGATACTAGTTAAAATCTTCATTGTGTAAGGAACTGAATGGCACTTTTTCATTCGTTTAGCATAAAATTTTGAATCAATGTATACCTAAATACGTAAATTTAAGCTGTTTACTTTATCTTTACAGTAACTTTAATGAAATTAATTTATTCCCAATCGCACCATAGCTTTACAGTAGAAATAAAATTAGGCTTTTGCTATTTTTTAACGTCAACGATGGGATGCTTTACGTCAGCATCCCAACTCTAGAAATGGAAAAAGAAAGTATAAAATAATGTATTTTTGGGTCAACATTTTCTTTTCCCAATTTGACGTTATTATTTTTTTAAATGTATTATTTGTTCTTTTAAACTGCATCACTATTTTTTTTCTTACCTAAAGTGGGCACACTAGATTGTCATTTTACTGCATTGAATTACTTGCCGGAGTATAGTTATAAATTGGCCGTAATCGACACTACACTCTCTAATTTTATATTCGACATTGCATTTTCTTATTTTTAGGTCTCTTTATTGTCAATTTTACAACGTGAAACGTGACAGCCTCATACAAAAACTATATTTTTCTCTTTCTGTCACAGCATTAAGAAACACTTAAAATAAGAGAATTTAATGTCGAATCGGGCCCAATATCAAACTTAGAGGCTTTAAAATTAGTTTTTTCTAGAAATAAGCGAGACCTAAAGAGTAGCCATCCAAAAGAGTATTATACTGTTTTTCACTACTTTATACTTTTTACTGATTATGTGCTAGATTTAAATTAATTAAATTTGTGCGAGAAGCTCTAAAAATTAAATACTGTTTATTTTTCCAAAATACTGTTTGATATTCTTTTCAGATTCAAATAAAGTTTATTTCTAGAAAAAAAGTAGGTAACCCTACTAGAGAGTGTAATGTTGAATTAAACTCAACGTGAAAATAATTAGACATGGGAACCTATCTTACAATGTTGTTGCTATTATAACCAGATGTTAGAGTTACCTAAGCATTTTTCGTGTTTTTTTTATTTTATAACTAGCTGCTGCCCGCGACGTCATCTGCGTGAACGCTATGCAGCACCAAACGCACCTACGATTATAACACTGCTAGCGTGATAATATGTAGCCTATATGTTGACCCGACTTCTTAACTATCTTCATGCCAAATTTGAAGTAAATCCATGCAGTACTTTTTGAGTTTATCCCGGAAAGACAAACAGACAAAAATTGTAAAAACTATATTTTTTGTTTCTGTTTCGATTGTAGATCATACCCCAAGTATTCTTTAAAAAAAATATTCAATGTACAGTTTTGACTTTCCTACCATTTTATTATATTTATTTTATAATAGTGGAAAGTGAAAACATTGTAGTATAGAAATTAGACACTGCTAGCACACATTTTATTAGAAAATTTTAATGCAATAATAGTTTAAGGGATAATTCTATCTGAGATAGGTATAATGACATTATGTAAATAATATGTACTATCGAAGACATTTCCGCCTGTCCACCACTAAGTTCACTTTTACTTGCACTCAAAAAAAATAATAGAAAAGTGATCAATCGGCAATGGCCGCGATGGTACATCTTGTGTCTTCAATATTTGTAACAGTCACACTTGTGCGTTGGTTTGAGTTGACTTACCCTCACTGGCAGACGTCCTAGGCTCGAATTAATCCTTGAAAAAAATACTTTTTTACAGTGGCATGGGACTTTCATACTTGAAATTTGCCAACTTTACGGGATACTCCATTTCTTGAATGTCAAAAAAAATTGCTTTTTTTTCAATGAAAATACAGTTCCTTATCCTTGCAGAACTTGTGTTTGTTTATCTTAGCATCTATTGAAATCAAAAATATGGATGATATGGATTATTTATATGGATTTTTATTGTATAATTTTAAAACATTTTTATTTTTTTTAGTTTTTAGGTATGTGACAACAAATATACTAAGTACCGTTGAGAGTTCTTGTAAGAGCAACATTACACAGAGTCCAACAATAAAAGTAATCTATACTCAATTTTTTATTCTGACATGTCACTTATAAACAGTTGTTTATTAAAATAAATAAACAAATGTGTTCCAATAAAAATATCAATAGAATAGTATTTTTTTATTATTATTAAAAAAGGAAGGTTCTTGATTTAATGTGTTTTTATGCTGTATCTGTATGTATCAATTATGAATTAATTTTAATTATTATTAATCTTAAACATATGGTTTATAGTCAAAATGGTTAAATTGTTAATTAAATACTGTTTTTAACCGGGTATCAATGTATTTTATTTCAACATTTAGTCTGACTGTGTTGGAGAAAGCTACCAACCATCTTTTTTATAAATAACTAGTTTGGCAAAGAAAGCTATTCTATTCTTTGAGTTGGGTGGCAACCAGCCGTCGATACTAAGCAACGGGCTATTACTGCCAGTATCACGTTATGAGACAGACACGGTTTTAGAAGTAGTGGTCGAATATGTATGACACAACAAGCTAGGCGCGACGAAGACCGGACATTGAGTTACCTACAACAATAAGACAACACAGTAACACAGAGATACAATACAATACTTAAGAACTACTTATTTATAAAGATATATTATATTGGAGGACTTATCCATGATATTTACACAGGAATTTAGGGAACAGGGTATCATAAGACGAGAGGAGGACCTTCATGCAGGTTGGTCTGGGGAACTTGGAGGGAAGAACATCATATAGGGGGAGAAGGGGCAGTTAAAAAAAATGTGGTCGATTGATCCAGGTCCACAATCACACATCGGGGAATTTACACAACCACTTACATGGAATCGTGGGCTGGACCTCTCCGTTATATTTCCCTACAATACGGCGGGACTTTTCCCATGCTTGACTCCATTCTGTAAATAATTTTGGCTTAGCCCACAGGCTGAAATCTTGGGAGAAGCAATTGTAATCATCCAGTGTTTCATTCTCAATCGATTCCCTGGAAAACCTATCAACCACTGCGTTGCCAACTATGCCTGAGTGACCAGGAATCCAGGCCAGAGTGATGTTGATACTATGCAGATTGCAGAGGAATAGGAGGTGTTTAACATGGATGGATGAGAATTTAGAACCAAGGCGGAAGGGATTACTTTTGAGTACCAAGATTTCGCAGAAAGTGCGCCATGACACTCGCTTCTTTCTAAAAGAACCTTCCGGCTTGTGCACATACTCTTATGTATTTCGAGAAATTTTCGAGGGTCATTGACGTATGGTAAATTCTTTCTTCTATTTTCCTTTCTCGTATCTCGTATCAAGATACGAGAAAGTAATATATTAGGGAGGAATAATAGGGAGGCTCGACATTTACGATCAGGATTTTTGGGGGGGATATAGGACTTTGCAGATGTAAGGATACAGGATATTACCGAAAAAGTCATAGTAAGAAAGCTAAGTATGTAGGTATTAATACCGGAACTGCATAACAATAGTATATAAGTTACATACGACGTTTTTCAACACACTTGTGAGTAAAAGACAGACATACGTGGTCATAAAATTTATTTGAATCAGCTGTTGAAGGTACAGTTAACAAACTTATATTCTACATTATTATTTGAAGTGCCAGCTCGTCCTGAGTGTATGTCGGCGACATAGACAAATCACTGGAATGATTTGGCATTAAATAATTAATGCTAGATGTCAACGGTTGTGGTTCAAGGCCAGAACAAAACTTCTTCTGCTTCGGCTCTAAGTTAATACCGCCTGGACGCGCGCGCTCAGCGGATCCCCGAGCGCCGCGCCGCGCCGGGGCAGTAGCCCTGTCCCATTACACGTACACACGCTATTGTTGCTTGGAGGCGCCGTGCGTGCCGCTGCTGCTACAGGCGCGCCGCCTCGACGCGCGCGCTCATATATTTAATGTATAACCCGGATCAATAAAATATGCTCTGTTTACTCGCATGTAATTTGCACTAAGGTACAATTCAACTTTGTAGGATTCATTATATTATGCACTAGGGTATAATATATTATGCACGCGTGACTTATAGCCCAGTTTATAGTTCTAAGTAAATTCCATAGAAAAAGGCTCACTTTACGAGCAAGTGTGTTGAAAAACATTTAACCTACCGATACATTTACAGAATAGTTCCTCACATGTTATAAACATTAGATATATGTTACTTTGTTGAACTAGGTGACTTCTAAATTTTCTTCACTATCAGAAATACAGAAAAGTATTTAAGTATATACCATATGAAAAAAACAAGGTTTTTTTTTTAAAGCGATGGTATATCTTTAGGTACATGCAGGAGTGTGTAAAACCAACTGAAAATCAATTTCACATTACACCTCATTTGGCTCTTTTAGTACCCGACTACGGCGAAGCAAAAAAGAGGGTTCTAAATTTGACTTTAAATTTTAATTTCGAAAAAAAAGTTCAATTGCTGAAGTCCGACTACTCAAAACATGGTCTAAAAACTACGAAACAAGAAAATACTCTTCGCTGAAATATTTATGTATTTTTACACGACATACTGATAGAGATATGCTTTAAGGATAGCCGTGGTCGTGCCGTCGTGTGCCACTTATTATAGCCAAAAAACATCATTTTTATCACTGACGTGATAGTTTCGATCTATAAAAGGATCGAAACTCTAACCCAGTTCCAGATGACCTAGAAAATTCCAATTTGGCATGCAGATAGGTACCTAAAAAATTAGCCATTTTGTATCATCGTATTATGATTTTTCATTTAATTGATTCTATGAGGAACACTTAACTTATACTCGGTGCCTGTAACTGTAAAATCATGTACCTAAGTAAGAATCAGCAAATAGCAATCCCAACTTATGACAGCCATTGTATATGTGGATATTGAACTTGGCACCCATTAAGATATCACTTCTACTGTCGTTGAAGTCAACATCCAAGACAACCTTATATCATAATATTGAACTTGACTCTTATTTCACACTAGCTGTTGCCCGCGACTTCGTCCTCGTGAATACTGGTTATTGGAGTTTGATATACCTACAGGGTTGGTTTTTAGTCACCATTAATAGAAAAATAGAATAGAAACAGGAATAGGATGGCGTTTATAAAAATTATTTAAACATTTTTAGTGGGTTGGTTTTTTGAATGCGGTTCACTTTTTCTTAAAAAGAAATAATTAGTTTGCTTTCATTTTGGTTTTGGTTTTATGACTTTTTTTATTTATTTTTTATTTCATACTTTTTAGTTTTAGGTTTTTGTTTTGGACTAGTTATTAGTTTTTTCATAGTTAGTCAGGTTCTACAGTTATAGACATTAGTGATAGTTTTTTAGTGATAAGTTTTGGGCTAGTTTTGGTATCAGTAACTACCTACTTCTTCTTGTAATGTGATGTTTTGGTACTGTAAAATCATGACTTTGACCTACCTTCTATTGTTATATACGTTTTACCTGTAGGCCTAGGTAGAAAAATATGGAGAAGGACGCTTTAAGAAAGAAGAGGAATTAAATCCCAACGAAAACTAACGACGACTTGATGCAGCACGAGATGGTCTTGTTTAGGTATCGCCAGCATGCTCGTGCTGCAGAAACTGACAAACAAAAAGAGATTCGCTTAAAACAATCTTCGTGCAAACAGTCAGCTAAGAACTTATCTAAAGCTTATCACTAAAAAATCTATCACGTTTATCTACAAATATGGAAACTAACTTACTATGAAAAAACTAAAAGCTAGACCTAAATTAAAAGTAAGTAAAAAGTAAAAGGTTCTCCTAAATGGGACAAATACCCTTATAAAAACCGCATCAACATCGGTTCAGCCAAACGCAAGATAATCGATGACAAACATAATTAACATACAGGTTAAACTCCTCTTTGTCAGTTGGCTGCTTTTAATCAGAAGTTGTGCAGGTAAATCTGAGGGAAACTGCTAGTATTCGGTAATTATTCGGCAAATCAATCAAACATTCGTCTGAATACAAATGTTGTACGAAATACGAATGTTCGGCCGAACATTCGGCTCATCTCTCATACAAAATAAACAGATAAATTGAGAACCTTATTTTTTTTAAATTGGTTAGTTACTAAAACCTTCTTCTAAACATGGCGAATCTTTTTCTAAAAACCGCATCCAAATCGGTTCAGCCAAACGTGAGAAAATCGCGGACAAACATACATACATACATACAGGTCAAGATAACCTCCTTTTTTTGAATTCGGTTAAAAAATAAAAATATGTTACCATACTAAGATAAACGATTTTTAATCGGATTTCCGAACGCAAATCATAACACTAATTTCACTACTGCTGACATTGCAGTGACAGCCCGAAAGATTGACATCAAACCATTAGAGAAGTTCTATTGTTCTATATAAAAAGTAGTTATACACATATATAGGTCTCATCGGAAAAAGTTAACTGAAACATCTATTATCTCACTTTACTTATACAAATGATACATATGAAAGAAAGAGACGCTACTTTTTTATACATCACGAAAAGTTTTGAAATTTTGTTATGACGTCATAGCAGACGGCTAGGGTGCCTCGTCGCCATTTTATGCCATAATTTAGAAGTACATGAGCTGTCAAGTAGCTTTGATATTTTGCAGTTTTTGTGAGATTTACCGACGGCTGGTTGCCACTCAACCCTAAAATTGAATTGAAAATTGAATTGTGAGATTTCGTAAATAAGTGTTGATAATTTGTGCTTTTACATACGTGTCTAGAAAGGAAAACTATTAAACAATATGAAGTGTTCGATTGTGTGGTGTGGTGCGAAGAAAGGCGATAAAAACCCTGAATTGACATTACACAGGTCAGTAACTTATTTACTTGAAAATACACTTATATTATTCTATTTTGGAGTGTTTTAATGCAACTCGGTTCATGAATATCTATACTATAACTGAAATATTGTTGTTTTTGTTATTTTATTATCAAATATGCTTCAATTTAAATTCAATGCTTAAATGTTTGTTTACAAACAAAACACAAAGTGATGTGACAGATATCGATGTTCATAAATTAATATTTGTATTTTTTTAGGTTTCCGAGAAATGTAGCACTAAGGCAAAAATGGTTAGAAGCTATCGGCGTTGAAAATATTAAACCATGCCTTAAAGTTTGGTATATTTGTTCACTTCATTTTGAAAAGGACAGCTTTAACAGAACACTAGATGTTATTAGACTGCATGAAGATACAGTACCCTCGATATTTCTTAAGGTAAGTTCTTCTTTTCACAAATAGTTTTCTGTTTTAATATTTGATAAAATATCATATCGTGAAAACTTTCAAAGCTGATCATGATGCAGTGATTAAAAGTTTTGTAATCATATTGTAATGCATAAGTATTTGTTGTTGGAAGCATATAGATTATGTGGGGGATAGCTCCAGTGGACTGTATAGTCTATGAATTCGATTACGATTTAGTCAAATGATGCGCTATCCACCCACTCTATTAGCTGGAATCGATGCGAGGGGCAAAAGGAAAATGCGAATTCACCACTTAACACGGTCGTGAAAGTCCAGCCGCGCGGCACTATTACACTCGCGAATACGCCACAAGCACACTCTATTTCCCGCGCTCTTCTATTACTGTATTCTGCCTTCAGTCTTCTGTATTTCTGTATTCTGTCTTGTGACTTCGGGCTTCTATTGAGAGTCTTCGGGCTTGAGAGATTCACTGTTCACTGTTGCTTGAGGCTTCTTTCTTCGGAGGCTTCTTTCTTCCGGAGATCTTCTCTCTTCGGGATCTTTTCGGCGAATCCCACGCGATTGTCGCTGGCGGAGTGTGGCGCATTCTTAAGTGATTCGGTGCAGGCGCGCAAGGGTACCGCACAAGAGAGAGTAATGCAAGCGTGCGAGCGGGACACACATATGTCTGTCTCGCTCGAATCTAATTAGAACGTTCTAGATTTTTCTAATAAGATTCTAACTGGATTCGACTATGCTTATTAGATCTTTACTATATTCTAATTTGAAAACTATTTACAAATTCTATTATCTATTTAGATCTCTCTCTGTGTGCGGGAATGATAAGACTTTCAAAACCATTTCTTTATTTCCATAATCAATCCTAATACAAATCGACTGTTCAAATACAAGCTATCTTCAGGCTATAATACATAAGTTTCATTATCATAGCGGCTATTAATTAATCAAATTACAACGATACGAACGATTAAGCAAACACTTTCTCAAGCTAATAAAAACTGTTATAAACTTCTTACAAACTAACACTTGTATGTGACGCTATTCACTATAAACACTATTAAAACACTATGAAACACTATTTTAAACGTTCTTAGCTCTTTAAGAGTCTTATAAAACACTATAACACTATCTATATACACTGTTTTAAGTTTATATAACTGTCTTATCGTCACTGTCCTGCACAGATTATATGCATCAAAATATAGTTGTTGCACATGAAGTATGTTAATAAAACAACACTGCAAACTTTTGCATTTGTTTTATTCTTTTAATTTGTATTAATATTGTCAAAGAGAAACGGGTACTGTAGCAAACAGGGACTTTTGTTTTGGATATATCAGTTCCGTATTTTAGATAATTCTGAAAAAAACATGTTTTATCAGAGATTTGTAGGTTTGCTCATTTCAATTTAATTGTTTATTCACTTACAAGAAACACATTTTTAATATTTTTGATATTACTTTTTTTATTTTAATATTTTTTTAATTTAAAAATGTTTTGTGAGTTATATAAACTATAGTTTATCATGCGGCTTTTACTCACAATTTACTGCCGGAGGTGTCCGACTAGATTCGAACTCTTATGGAGTCCTTCATTAGGGGTGAATGCAGTCGCGGCTGCGCCCTTCCTACTATTAGCGTACTAGACGGACAGCTCCGACATTAAATTGTGAGTAAAAGCTGCAGGATAAACTATAGTTAATAGTTTTATTCACATTTTGTAAGTTTTAATTTGTTTTTTTTTTATTTCTTGTAATGTTTGTGTACTTTTAGATAAGATATCCACCGCGAAAAACAAGATTGACAAACTTTGCCACAGTAAAATCTCTGCTACAAAAAAAAGCATATGTTAGTAAAAATTTATAGCTATTATATTAAAGTAATATTATAGTTATAAATTATTGTTAATTAGTTATAACAAAAAAGTTTTCTGTAATAAATTTTGAATCAATAGGATAAAGGTTGTCTGGTTGAGATCGCTACTCAGCTATAAGACCGCCAAGTTTTTATGTTTAATGTAAGTGTTATTTTTTCTTTTACTGTACCTTTATAAACTGAAGTGTAAATAAATAAACAAATAAAGCTTCATTTCGCATTTTTGAATACACATTTTCTAAAGAAAACAAAATAATCGTCCGATGAATCAGACATTTTCGCTGAGTCTCCAGCTTTCTTTCTGTATACGGCCTTAGAAGTATCGATATCGATACAACTTTAGTATGCTCACTATTGACGGCCATTTTATGCTACGATTCAACTTTAGGTATGCACCCATTTTTTGCTGTTATTTCAGATCCATAGTGTTAGAGATCTATGCATCAAACACACTTGGTTGCCAGACCTCCGGATTTCCCAGGAGATTTTCTGATTTCTCGCCGATTCTTCTGATCTACTAATTATATTTAACATTATCCTGATTTTCAAAATTTAGAGAAAAATATAACCTTGAACACTCTTACCTTTATTTAGAATGATAAGAGTGTTTTTTTGAAATAAGCCTTCACAGAGTTGTTTGGAAACGTTGAGCAAAACCCGTAGACCCGTAGACATCCACTGTTGGACGAGGGCCTCCCCCAAAGAGGGGTGAAATGCCATAATCGCTACTCTTTGCAGGTGGGTTGGCGATCACAGTATGGTGTATGTTCAATTTAAACTAGAGATGGGCGTATAACAAATTATACCGGTTTAAAGTTAAATATTCTGAAAATTACGAATATTATTTGATTATTACTATAATTTACAAAAAATAAAATTTTAAATTAGAACAAAACGAAAAAAACACGCAATGATTTGTCATACCATGCGCTTCCAACTCCTTCTTTTAGTTTGTGTAGTTCAACGTTATAACTTCCACTCCACATTCATTAAATAATAAAATATTTTATTTAAAATGCAACAATCAGCTCTTGATATTAATATTACGTATAAAAAATAATATTTTATGAACATAGAAAACATAGAAAATAATATTTTATGAAAACAGTCATAAAATATATTACAACAATACAATTCATTGTAAAAATATAACAATTATGCCCACCAATAATTTAAGCAGAGAGATGCTGCTGGCCATTACTACAAAAACGAACATCCAAATGCGAAGAAATGAACAATAATATACATTTTTAGTTTATAAGAATTTGTTTTTATTACTGTGTGTACATTTAATAAAATAGTTATGTTAAATAATTTTTTCTTCGAGCTCCTAATTTATCACTAAATTTTTCCGGTGCTTTTTAATCTGATTTCCTGGATTTTAAAATATTGGACTGACTGATCAAACAATAACATAATTTAATTAATGTTATTTTATAAATAAGATAGGCTTAGGGACCTGTATCCATGCCGTTAATAAATTTATAAAAAAAAAAAAACAATAACATAACGCGTTTTTCCTTGAGTTTAAACATGCGTTCCCTGGTTTGTTTAAATACGATCCAAATACTGGTTTTTGTGTGTTTCCGTTCCTGTTTTTTGAAAAAGTGACTCTGTTCCAGTGTTTTGAGACAGACTCTGTTCATGTGTTGAAAGTGATCCGTACTGTTTTTTTGAGAAAGTGACTCTGTACTGTTTTTTGAGAAAGTGACTCTGTTTTTGTATTGTATTTTTGATTAAGTGACCATGTCGTCAGTAATAAACGCAGAAATGCGACGACGATGTTTCAAATGTGGGCGTTCACCGATAGAGGACCCGCAAATTACATTGTTTCGCTTTCCTAAACCCGGAAAAACAAACACATTACGGTATGTATTTTGAAATGTAACGGTTCATATTGAAATGTATCATTGCTTCGAACAAGGGATTCTTAAGGCTAAAAGTTCCTATAGCAACAAAGATACTGATAACTTATCATTGTTTCAGTTGTAAATTATGGGCTAAGTACTGCTTTCCTGATAAAGAATACTATTTACCAGAATTTCAGCATAAAGCTCATACCGAACATAAAATGCTCTGCAATAGACATTTTCCGAGGACATCTTTTAGCGATTACCCTGATTCTTCAAAAAAGCTACACAGATTTGCAGTTCCAGATGACAGTCAAGAGGTAATGACATTTTTTCTATATATAAATTGTATAAAAGGCAAACCTGACTGACTCATCTATCACAGCCGAAACTACTGAAAAAATTTCGCTAAAATTTGGCATACAGATAGTTGTAAAAATGTTGACATCCACTAAAAAAGGATTTTTGAAAAAGGGGTTAAAATTTTGTATGAAAGTCTGTCACTTTGTTTTTAGGTTAACAATTAGAAATAAACACTTACATGTCCTAGGGTTTCTGAAAATTCAGCCCCTAAGGGGGTGAAAAATGTGTTGAAAGTTTGTTGAACAAGATTAGTTAAATTATTTTAACTGACAACGAGTGCAGCGAGGAGGAGCAGTTAATTTCCATGTAGAGGTAATTGTTTCCAAGGCACAGCACTGGCAGAGTCGCCATGCAGGGTAATGAGGGTTGCCCGTCGGGAGCAAATGGAGGGTTGTGTAATTGAAAATTAAGAAATAGAATATTATATAATATTATTTTTTATGCTGTTGGTTTTAATTATTATTATATAATTAAATATAATTATTATTATATTATATATTATATTATGCCAACACCCTAGTTAAAAAAAAAATATGAAGCATCATATGACGGCCTGTTTGGTGTGGAAGTAAGTAGCCTTGCCTTCCATACCAGAGATCCCGGGTTCGAATCCTGGTAGGGGCAAATTTTATAATATTTGCTTTCGAGTCATGGATGTGTATGTATGTTCATTTAAGTTTCTTTTTTTTTTCTATGTATTTATACATATATTTCATAAGTTTATTTATCCATTATCTAGTATCCATAACACAAGTTCTTAATAATACTTAATTTGTGAAAATGTTTTGATATCGAAGGAGAAAGGGTCAGTTGAACATTTGTTTTTAACATTTAAAGAGTATTCCGAGAAGCAGAGCTTATATTATCCTCATTCAAAAATAATTTATTATATGGAATCCTGTGCTTCAGTTGCAAATAAAATGTTTGATGTAATCGGCCATGAAAAGCATTTGCTAAAAAAGGTTAGGATAAAATTTTAGAAACAATCAATCACATGTTTTTAAAGGCTTGTCCAGCACATTACGAAATTAATGTCAAATATTTTGTAGAAAATATTACATATATATGTGTAAAAAGGTACTGCACCTTAAAAAATCGTTATTTGCAGAGGAAGCTTCTAAAGCTTCCTTAAAAAGAAAAATGAATATATTACAACATAAATAATATGTAATGAGGTCTTTAGGTATGAAATTGTTGTTTCGTCGTACAAACTATTTCAAAACTAAAAAAAGACTAGAATTTCAAATTATTTTTATTTTAAAAATATAGAAATCTTTTTTATAAATAGTCATTCATTAGGTTAGCGTTTTGTTTACATCGCATTTGTACGTTTTTCGTCATCATGGATAAGTTAATTTTTATTTTTTTTTAATTTTTCAACTAAAAAACTTTAAATGAAGTTGAAAAAGAATATTAATGTTGAGTTTCTTGCCACTTCTTCTCAACATATTGACTTTCCGAACTGGTGTAAGAAGCGTATGTTCATATGCCTATAATAAATAAAAGATATTTTGATTTTGTTTTTTACTTTTTTATGTAGTTTAGTAATTCAAATTAGGAAATGAACGAAGTTGAATTTTTCTTACTGGTTGTGCAACAGAATTGTAAAGTTATATCAAATTAACATAATGTTTTTATGCTGATTTCATATAATTTAGCAATCATGTTGTACAACTACAAATAAAATCGATTTGATTTATATTCCCGCCATTTTCTTTAGTTGTTCTGGGGTCCCACTAGATGGCGCTAAACAATATTGTCTTTACTTTTTTGTATGAAGTCGTAATTCTTCTCGTTAGAGTAATATTGTTCCATGGTAATAATTAATAAGTATTTGTGACATATTGTGTCTAATAGTTTGTTATTTTAGTAATTTATAGTTATTATGTTTATTCTTACAAGTTAAATGCTCTGCCCTAGTTTAAGTTTGTGATTTCTTTTATATTTGTTTTTGGTTGCCTGGAAGAAATCGCTTAATGCGATAAGGCCGCCTAAATTGTTTTTCATCTCTTTTATTTCATCGTTATTGTGAACATCATTATTTTTAAGTTTCATGGCAATAATGAGTTTTTATTAATGTCTTCCTTAAATTGTAGCTTTTATGTATGTTATTCTAGGTAAAGCTTTATTACTGTAAAGTTTTAGAAAAATCCATTTGGTAGTTTTTGCGTGAAAGAGTAGCAAAAATCTATCGTATATGTTTGGCTGTTTTTCACGGTCAATCGGCTTAGCCAATTTTAATGTAATTTGAAATGGTAGTTAATAAAGTACTGTATTAACACATACGCTACTTTTTGTTCCGAAGAAATCTACGGTTTCTGACTTCCAAGAGGCAGAAACGATCCAGAAATAAAGAAAACCTATACGATATTGAGTTCCATTAAGTATTTAAAGTTTTAACTTTATTACGATATGTGTATTTCTGTATGTACTGACCTACATTGAATCGCGCAAGAAGCTTTATTAATGATTTAGCCCTATCAACATTGCGAACTTTTCTACTACATAACAGCTATCTTTCGGATTTTTCTGGCTATCTGAACGCTTTCACTTCTACTCTATTAATGCTACGTTTCAATATCAAAAACTGTTCGTTCGTTGCTTCCATGCTGGACTGGGAGCAACAGAAAATCATAGAATGTACCAGCTGCTTCTCTTCCCGGACATACTGAAGAGTCATTTAAGTGATAGTGGTTTTATTGGCGTTTTTGTGGGCGAAAGGCTGACCCCATGTCACTGCAATATTCTTTCATCATATGGTTTTATAGCCTCTGGTTTTCTGCCTACCCCATAAGGTATACATGCGTTATGTATATATGTTCGTTAAGTCTACAAACAGTAGAATTAGCTACCAGGCGTAGGTACCTATAAAGCGTTTCAATATGCTGGTTCACTTTTAGATTCACCTAGGCATAAAAATGGATTTATGGAGAATCTCCTTTTGGAATTTATTGCGGTCAATTCATTATCACAATTTATCAAAATAGAATTCTTGACCTTCTCTTATCAAACATGCCGCACATTATTCATGTAAAATCTGCTAATCAAGTTTTTTCAAAAATAGATCCCCACTACCAGCCATTTGAATTTACCTAAAAATTTAACAATGATATTAATTTTCTTAAATACAACAATATTGAAAAACCTAACTTCTACAAAGCTGATTATACTGTCATAGCGTCACAAATGCAAGGAATAAACTGGCGAGTTGCATGAGTACTAAGAGTTTAAAAAGTATTTTTGAGCAAAACCAACATCATCAAATTTCTATTTATGTAAAATATTTAATCAATGGTCCGAAAGAACATGTCAAACAACTTCGGCAAACATTTTGTGATAATTTGTAGGTATATAACTTTAATGTTTGAACGAATATTTCAAAGTAAAAGTAAAAAGTAAAAAAATGTTCAGATTGCTCCATTAATATATCTAGACAAAATAGTTTCATTTCATTATATCAATCTTACAATTAAAACAATCCTTTATTTATTTGCCATAAGCAGCTTAGAAGAAGCCATTGAAGTCAATGAAGTAACAGTTGATTGTACGGGTCCTGATTGCAATGGCAAAATAGTATCGAAATATGTGCTATCGCCTATTTTATCATTTGTACTGAATGGTATTGATAATATTTGTTTGAATGATATCCCAGTAACAATTGTGATTAATGACAAAACTTACAAGGTGCTTGGTGTTGTTGAATATATCAATGGTGGTTCACTAGGGCATTATAAATGTCATTTTTATTGTAATGATACTAATGATAATGATTGATTTTGCGATATGGATTACAAAATAAGGCAAAGCCTTAAAAAGCCAATGCTTCTACATTGTCTTGTTTATGTTTTGACAGACTGAACTGACAGATGCATACCTACATTATAATGAAGATGTTTTAATTACTTAGGAACAAGGCTGATTGAAAATAATTAAGTATAACTCAAAAGACTGATTTGTTAAAACACATCTTTATTTATTAAGTAATAGGTACTTATTTACACACAAATTAGTGTAAACAAACTGAATTAGATTTAATTATTAATTTAATGATTTCAGGTGGTTTGTTATGTGAAGTAAAGAATTGTAAAGTATATAATATTATTTGATTAATACTCATAAGTAATGCCATAATGTTAAGTGTAATTAAAAATAACGTTTTATTAAAAAGTGGTTATCAAGATTTCAAAAATTTTGATTATTTTCACAATTAACAAAGTCAGTATATACTTTCCAATTACCAAAGTGTACAATATGTGACACCTACTTATTTACTTACCTACCAACTAGATTTAGCAAATTGAACTAGATTTAATTATGTTGTCAGATTGTTTAATATGTGAAGGAAAAATGTATGATTTGCATATAGTAAATAAAGTATTTGATTTTAATGGTTAACTTGTTACTGCATTGTCTTATAAAAAAATTGTAAATAGTGTCTAATAGTTAAACGGACAAGTAGGTACTGATTTAAAGCGATATCTGTGATTTCAATATGTAGCTACATTATTTTTAAGTAAGCTTTTAATGATGTAAATTGAAATATTAGATTAAAAACTACTATTTGTCCAAAATTGTATTTCTTTCATAAAGAAATTGTTACTTAGTTATTTGAATATGTTACATTAATCCCAAACTGATTTTATTAATGGATACAAACAAAAAAAAACATATTTATAAATGAATATAAAAAAAAACATAGGTACCTATATCCATTATGTAACGATTTTTTTCCCACCTAATTATTGAAAAGATGGAAAGAAAACTAAGTGATCAAATCAGTTTATAAAAGGCTTTTACTAAAACACCAGCAGCCAAGTCATTCCCAAAACACTACTTATAACTATAATATGTTGCATTATACAGGGTGACTGGTGACGAATTTTAGATACTTAAGCAGAGCACTATGTACTCGATAATTATGTAGGTATTAAAAGTAGGTAATTTTTTTTTTAATTTTGACCTGGCACGCGGATCGCTGCTAATGCTAGCGTAACCATGCGTTGCGTAATCAATTATTTAACTTCCGGTTAAGTTTACTCAGTAAATAATTAATATTTATTTTCATTATTTTTTTTTTATTTTTAGTTTTTATTTATGATCTCAAACTGTCACGTCCTTGAATTTCAAAAGTGACCCACCAGTCACCCTGTATACCTACTTACAAGTTTTATGTTCTTGTGGTTTAATGTCAAGATTAAGAATAAAATAATATATCAAGTCAAAAGTTAAAAAGTTTGTATACGAGAAGGGTATACTTACTTACTTTTTTCAACATGTTACATTAATCCCGACTGATTTTATTAATTGGTAAACACAAACAAAAAGTAAATTAATAAAAAATAAATACATGATGCATTATGAAATAATATTTTTTATTTACCCACTTAATTGAGCAACGTAATGATCAAGTTGTTTGTCATGTTTGACAAATTTGGTGGAAGTATTTTATAAGGATGACAATGTACAGGAGTAAAATATGGTCACCTTAATTGACTTTGTATGAAAGAATAAACAATCGCTTATATTTTTTGTTTGGCAGTATTTAGAGCTATCACATACGACGATTTGTTGTCTTCATCGCCGTCACATTCCTTTTGATAAGAATCTAGCTTTCTAGACCGTCTGCAAGCGCTGGAATGGGTAGCTCAGCCAGCCGGACATCTGTCATCAAAATCTTTATCGAAATAACTCTTAAACACATGCGTCAGGTATGTTTTAAACTATATGAGGTCTGTCACATATCGCGTCACATTCCTTTTAGACTTAAAACTCTGTTCTAATTGCTTTAATTACTGAGATATAAGGAAAAAACAAAGTGGCTCAGCCAGAAACGTTCGGCTGGCTGGCCACTTGTTTTTCGTGTTAACTCGAAAATTATGGCGTTTTGATTGATAAAACCACTTTAGTTGCTGTCACATACCTTTATATACCAGCTGGATCCTCAAAACCCTCTGGGGGCTGAGATCTGGAATGCTGGAAAATGCGAAATTTTGGCTGGCTGGCCAAAGTTTTTTCGATTTTTTGAGGAAACTATAGCGTCACAAACGATGAAACATTTACGGATCGTCGTCACAAACGTTGACTTAGCCACCTAGATAAGCAGCAAGCAACTCTCTGCGAGAAAATGTCCAGACAGCCGGACGCACGCAAAAAACAAACACAAGACATGTATTGTGAGAGCCAATGTCATGCCCCAACCAAATTGCTTACATAGTAGGTACTTAGGTGCAATGAGCTATGGATGCACAATACGAACATGACAAAATGGGACCAGAGTATTTGAACAAGAATGGAATAAAATAGTCATAGTATCATTAGAAAAACGACCTGGCACCGCTAGTAGCACCCGTTCACGAGTATAACGCAAGCACCAGCCATCACCCTTCTCAACCATATTTTAGGGAAGAGGGTGTCCCGATACCCGACGCTACCGCTAGCCATGCCGCCTGAGTCTGTCTGTCTGTTTGTCTGTTGTCTTGACAAAAAAATAAGTGAGTGGGACAGTCACCCCAGTATGCCATATGTATACTGCACAGCCAAGCCTTAAACAAAATTATTAAGTAATTAGAAACTTTTAGAAATATCCTGATGATAAAAAGGCATGGGATTAAGCCTTTTTATCATCTAAGTAATCTTTAGTTTTATAATAAGCTTTTCGAGACAGAGTGTTTTAATGATTGATTTAAATTTATTGAATGGCAGGGATCGAAATGACTTCGGAATTTTGTTAGGTACATATACTTAGATACGTATTGACATTCCAATAAATGATTTGCTGCTTTTAGCCAGCCTTATTTTAGGAAACGCTAACTTATGGTCGTTCCTAGTCCTTACAGAGTAATTTTTATCATGATTATCTTTACTAGTTTTAAATTTATTACTTAGTTACTATTCTTACATAATATTTTCATAAATATATTGTGACGCAAGGGTCAAGATACTAATCTCTTTAAACTTTTCTCGAAGAGATTCTCTGCTTCCAAGTTTATACATTCCACGAATATGGCCATATTCGGTAGGTATCTCGGAGAATTAACAGCGCGAGTGGCGGCCATGCCAGCGAATCACTTGCTCGCCCGCCAGCGTCCTCCCGAACATACCTGCCTATTTTATTGCAGAGTTAAGTATTTTGAAATTCCGATATCTCTCAAGTTATTGATTGAAATCAAGTGAGTCACAGACAATTTTGATAACAGTTAAATACTTACGACAAATAATGTACCTATTAAATTGGATAAGGATTAAGGATATTGATAAAACTCCATCCCTTAATTAATAAGTAAGTACATCAATTTCATAAAAATGGTTATTGTGAGTCAATCTTAAAAGATAGGTACATGCTGTCCCGGATTTTTTTTTTAGAACTTTTGAAAAGAAATAATTCCGTCATAAATTATTTTTGCGTAAATTAAACCCTTTACGCAGCGTACGCAATGGAAGCTCTCAAAATCGAATAATTTTCGCCGTTTTCGCAACATTTTCCTTTGTAACTTCGCTCCTATTAGTCACAGCGTGATGTTATATAGCCTATAACCTGCCTCGATAAATGGACTATCGAACACAAAAATATTTTTTCAATTCCAACCAGCAGTTCCTGAGATTAGCGCGTTCAACCAAAAAAACTCTTCAGGTTTATAATTTTTTTTTTTAGTTAAGATAAGATATTTATTTCTGCCTAGCTGTGCCCGCGACTTCGTTCGCGTGGACGACGAAACTTATCTATGAGTTTTTTGTATGAAGTGTTATTTGTCTATTAATACTTCTCGGCGCGGGGCCTCTGTGGCTGATTACAATACAAAACCAATTGTGTCTCATTAGCGGTGATTAAGGGCATTACCACACCAATCGTTCGATGCTAAAATGGATTGGTCGACGTCGATCGATAGTTTTTACTATGCAGAAAAAACGATCGACACCCCAAGAGGGTATATGATATCTTTACTCGCGGAATCGCTCGTATTCAGAAAGATTTTTATAGTGGACTTTGGTACCTGTTTAGTAGGATAACCGATAGTAAAACTGACTTTCCATTACAACGAATGCTCACAAAGTTAATGATAACGACAGATAGTCACCGTTAGATAAAATTGAGAGCTTGAGCATATACGACATTGTCAGTGAGCCCGTCTGGAATATGAACATAAAGGTTCCTTTCCCTACTCTCACGGGAAAGAGCGGCGTACAGCATACCATTTGAAAAACAACTCACGCTGAGATCGACACCAGCAACGCCTAGAGTCTGACCTTGTGCCTTATTTATTGTCATAGCTTATATGTATATACCAATAAATTAGCAAAATCCCTAAAAACTAATAAGTATCTATACGAATGACTAATCCTACATAAGAGTAGGTACCTACTAAAAATACCCTATAAATGTGCTTATAAAAGTTGTTTCTCAAAAAACGATCTACAAAAATGGTCTGATATAATTTTTTCTTAAAATGATAAAAAAAAAGTTATATCAAAAAATATAAATAATTTTCTCGAATTTCTAAACATTTTCGCTCATAACTTTTGTATTTATAGTTCTACGACAAAAAGTTACTTGACCAAAGTTGTATAAGATTTAATTTGCAACAAAAAATGTTAATGAGATTATCGTAAAAACCATTTCAACCCCTATTTTCAAGATGGCGGCCGTAGGACAAGGGTGTCAACCCCACAAACTTGGTTTTAGCTTTACAATGACCCCCCCCCCCTACACATCAAAAAAAATAAAATTGCGTCCTCTGAAAAACGCAACCCCAAATGTAACTTTTCAATGGACTACCTACGTTACACACTATCAAATATACAACCAATACTTGAAATTAAAATCTATACGGTCTGCGTCTTATAAAAGTACCTAAACCTAAGTACCTACCTAATTAAAAATCAATAACAGAAAATAAAATAGGTAAAATAAATAGGTAGGAAGGCCTACCTAAATAAACCTATGTCTGATGATAAAATACGTAAAAACTAATATCTATACGAATATTAATCCTACCTAACAGTATTAAAAAATAACCTACGGTCACTACCTACAATGTACTACACTACCTACAATGTACTACGTACAATATCAAATGTACTTACCACCTGTACTTGAAATTAAAATCTATGCGGTTTCCGCCCTGTAAAAAACCTATGTAAGTCCCTTATTCAATAAAATAAACTATATAACAGAAAATAAAATACCTAAATAAAAAAAAAATAACTAATATATTAACATTAAATAAGCAAAATCCCTAAAAACTAATATCTATACGAATCAGATGTACATTTCTCAAAAATTATATAAAAAAATCTATACGTATGATTAATCCTACCTAACAGTATTATAAAATAACCTACGGTCACTACTTACAATATCAAATATACTGCCTATACTATAAATTAAAATCTATACCTACGCTACGACTTATAAAAATAACTGTACTTAGTAAAAACTATGAGGAATAAAAAGGTCGCACTGAAAAGCTACGTTTAGAATGAGAGGTTTTCTGACAGCTCATTAAAAATACAAAACGGTGCAAAAATGGTACAAAAAGCTTCGATAGATGGCGCTTTACAAAAGGCGAAGTCTTGTCTGTCATATACTTACTCCACATATATTTATTTATACATATATTTACTCCACACTGCGTTTTTAAAAGTAAAATGTATTAATTGACGTCTGTGTCATAAATCGAACCTATAAATAACTATAGATGATAGATACCACTTACCTAAATTATAGTATACAGGCTTAACGCCTTCGGCTTTTTAAAAGTGCCATCTATAGAGGTTTTTTGAACTAATTTATATGAGAAAACCTAGTCAGAAAACTCCCCAATGGTCCCACGAACGGTGCAAGCCAAATTCAACCTTCAGCGCTACATTTAGTGTAGGTATTATAATTATAATAATTAATAATAATAATTCATCTTAGGCATTTAACAAAACACTTGATGAAGTCAGTCATCACATCGAACCGCAAAATTGAGTTTGTTTTTTATTGTATGTATTTTTCGGGATAAAAACTACCCATTGTGGTGCCCAGAATATTAAAGTATAACTATACCAAGTTTTATCGTATTCGTACCGGTAATTTTTGCGTGATGCCTGAACAAACAGAAAGACCTACAGACAAACATTTTTTTAATCACATTTTTTGGTTTGGTGACGGTCTAGTAACACCCCCTGGTATTTTTTTTTTTTGTTATTTTCAATGTACAGAAACTTTACTTCTACAGATTTATTATAAGTATAGAATAAATAAAAACTTATATCTAAGAATAACATTAATTTAGAAATTTATACCAGGTTAAACAGCATAACCCGTAGGTATGCAATAAGATTACTAAAAACAATAGATGCTATAAGGTGAGTGAGGTGAAGATGGAAAACGGGGTAAGACAGAAAGTCAACAATAACGCCACATCTAGCAGATTTTTTTAAGTGTTTGTAGCACTGTTTAAACCGCCATTTAATTTTCTCCTATGTCATAGTCAATGTTTGAAGGTTATTGCACAGAAACATGTTTTTTTTTACAAAATTATACAATCTGACTTTTTGCGTGTTTCTTCAAGTATTTTTATCTTACCCCGCATCCTGTAACTATCATTAAAAGCTAGGTACAACTGATTCTTTTGGATACTTAATAATTACTTTTTATTTACCTTTGAGTTATTAAACAGATTTTTTGCCATTACTCGTATTTTAGGAATTGAAACAATTTTCTATCTTTACCCATTACATTTTGATGGGGTAAGATGAACATATCAATTTTCGTGTAAGATATTTGGAATAATATTATGCTGCCAAATATGACAAAAGTAACATAATCAGATTTTTTGTTTATTTCTGATTTTGCCTTTATTTTTTATTATCAATTTTACTTAATTTTTCGTTTTTTTAATCGCTCAGCAATGTTTGAGAACAACCACTTCGATCTTTCCCCGGTGGGGTAAGATTGAAATACAAAAATCAAAATATTTGTCTTGTCTTTGTTTACTTAGGCGTTTTGATGCTTGAGTCTGTTATTTTGTTTTCAGGGCATTAAATTCCATAGACTAGTATTGACCAAGAATGTATGTCATTCTCGTAAACGATTTTAGAAAATAGTTTGATCTTTCCCCGTCACCTTTCCGTCTTTCCCCTGTTTTATTTTTGTCCATTGCAAATGATTGCAAGTGTGGCACTCATTTCTTTATAGATTTAAATGAAATTTAACAAACTAGTTTATAAATATAGTCTCTGGTCGTCATCCACAATACATCAAGATTAAATTTTGATTAATATAAAAATTTTACCTTCCAATAAAATTTATATTATGTTTCCTGAGACGCCTGAAGTCCATTATGAGAGAGTACATCCTTTTCTACTTCCGTTTCTGGCTAGATGTCGCTACTTTCCATGCATTTTGTCCGCTGCCAAGCGCCCTCTAACGGCTTTATCTGCAACTAAAATTGAAACGAGACAAGCCACCATGTTTTCCGATCATTGTTCGGCTCATAAGATAATGATGTATAAGATATTCACCAGGAAGACATTATCAGGACTTCAGACGTCTCAGGAAACATAATACAAATTTTATTGGAAGGTAAAATTTTTATATTATGTGTTCCGCTCGACGTCTGAAGTCCATTATGAGAGATCTGTTTGTTATCTCCTGGTGGCTTGTAGGTTTAATATATAGGACGCAATAATGTGATAATTTTTAATATGTTAGTAATGAGGCCAACATTAAATATACACTATATAATATATTTGTTATATTGATTCTTATAAACAGTTTTAAATTAATTATATGATTACAAGCTCACTTATTAATAATCTCATTTATATGAATGATTTTTTTGATTAAAGACTTTGATTAATGACATTTAAGTTATTGTTAAACTTTATTATATTAAGATCTATTTGATTCTTAAACAACATTTTCGACATTCTAACAATCAAGGAATAGAAAAATATTGAGATAAAGATATTTCTGAATTATGTAAAGCATTAGTATTACGTATGTATCTCTGGTAATGATTTCGAAATGTGGATTCATGTTTCCAATTTGCCTTAGCTAAAATTTCATTTATAGGATAATTCTCGATCCAGTTTAAAGATGAAACAGCTGATCGAAAGCTGCCTGGAGAAGCATCTATTCCAGCTTCTGTTAGTAGTTTTCTTACCCAACCTCCAATCATTGTGGTTGAAGCTGGTTTGAAGGTGCTCTGGTTGTTATAAATAAATTTGAAACAGGGCCCCTAATATCTTGAGTGAGATTCCGAAGCGTTCTTAACCAATATACGGGGTCAATATTTCTATCTGGTGCAGATAACAAAATCCAGCTAGATTGTTGGTGGGACACCGAATCTGTTTTTGAACCAAACTCTGGATGTAAAATAATAGAATTTGAGTTATCTATAAAGCGTTCCGAATCACAATGCAAAAGAGTAATGTCGTGAATTCGACGACCTGATGTTAACAGTAAAATAGCCGCGGTACGACGAGATACCTCATATAAGTTAGTAGGATTCGTATCATTTTCCTTTAAGTATTTAATAAGTGATCTTGCATCCCATATTGGAGCCTTAGGTTGTAGAGGTCTAGCCAAGGATACTGCTTTGAGCAAATGTTAATAATAGGATTAGAAGAAATTTTTACTTCTGAAATGGTCTCCACAAATAGAGGAAATAACTGATTTATGGACTTAAATTGTTCTGTAGGCCAATCGTTCTTTCAAATGTAAGTAAGCCAACTATCGAACAACATCCGATGGTAACGGTATCCTGCTATTAACTTTATGCGTTTGACACCAATTGCACCACTTTCCCCAAATTGGTGTGTAAGTCCTTAACGTAGATGTTCTCCAACATTTTAGTAATAGTTCTTTCTCTTGATCAGTCCAGCTCTCGATTAACGAATCCCACCCAAAATAAGCCAAGCTTCCAGTTCCATGTACTTGACCTGCGGAGGTGGCCGACCCGTTACTGTGTTGATTAACGATGTCTCTAGTCTGTGAATCTTCCTTGGACGCGCTACTGCACGACTCTTGAGATCTGGGCGCCAGAATGGTTTCTTCCACTTGGGGGTTATCATTATGAAGAGTCCCGATGCCCTGTTTAGGTGAGATAGAACTTGTGGTATAAGGCCTGGTGGCGGGAATATCCACGCCAGATCGTAATTCCAACATTAGCTGAAAGCGTTGTGAAAGAACGCGTTCGAGTCGGATAAGTCTGGAGAAACATAAGTTGGAACGACGTGGGCGTTTCGTGAGGCAAACAGGTCTACAACAGGAATTCCCCAGAGTCTGAAAATGTCTTGGGTTGCCCCTCTTAGTAAGTGCCATTCTGTTCCGTTTAGATCCCTCGACAACTGGTCTGCCTCTGTGTTGTACAATCCCGGTAGATGGTGAGGGAGAAGGACTATGTTGGATTCGTCCACTAGACGTAGCAGTTTCGTTGTCAACTCCAGTAATTTGTGTGACCTGGTCCCGCCTTCGTTTTTTATGTAGGCTACTACAGTCTTGTTGTCGCTTTGAAGCAACACTTCGGAGTTTTTTTAGAGCAGTGCCCTGAGATGATAGGGCGGCGATCACGGCGTACATCTCCTTTTGATTGCAGTGCCAGTGTCTTTGATATTCCTCCCAGGTGCCCTGAATTTTCTGACCGTCCAGAAGAGCTCCCCAGCCAGTGTCCGAGGCATCCGTTATTCGGTAGTTTACTGGTCTTGGGCTCGGATGGAGTTCTGTACTGTGGGAGATTTTGTCCATCCACCACACTAACTCTCTCTGAACCTCTATCGGGAAAGATTTTACTACACTTGGGTGCCTGCGAAGATAGTTGCTGTGTCTTTGCAGCGTGCGGCAATGCAGCCTTCCCCGGTGGGTGATGAAGGTCGCAAAATTGAGATACACTAAGAGGCGTTGTGCCTGCTTGAGGGACCAACTGCCGGCTGTGAGACGCTGATAAAGGTACGTGCGTACTTTTTTCACTTTTTCTAGTGGCAGAGACTTGGTATTTGACTGTGTGTCCCAAATGATGCCTAGATACTCGACCATCCTCGTTGGAGTGATGACGGATTTCTCGAGATTTACACACCAACCCAGATCTTTTAGTAAGTGAAGTGCTAAAGACACTTGGGTGGCGAGAATGCTCTTGGACTGGTGTACAATCAGATAATCGTCCAAATATACCACCACACGAAGGCCTTTTGATCTCAGTATCTCTGCTACCCAGTTTGAAATTGATGCAAACATCCTTGGAGCTGATGCCAGACCGAGAGGCAAGCATGTCTTCTGGAGAAGTTGACCCATGTAACTGACTCGGAGAAAGCGTCTGTGTGCTGGTTTGATGGGCAGATGATAATATGCGTGGGTGATATCGAGCTTTACCATCCAATCGTGAGGTTGCAAAAACTTTGGCAACTGACGATGGTTGAGAAGACAGAAATGCTTTGGTGCCATGTACTGATTCAATGCTTTGAGGTTGAATATTGTTCGATATTTCCCGTTGCTTTTCGTTATTATAAACATAGGGGATATAAAACTTGGTGTCCAGGGGGCAGGCTCCAAAACCTGATGTTTTAGTAAATCGTTTATCTCCGCTGACATAGTTGAACTCTCCGGCGTACGATACTTT
The DNA here is from genome assembly GCA_944452665.1 of Stenoptilia bipunctidactyla. Lineage (NCBI taxonomy): Eukaryota > Metazoa > Arthropoda > Insecta > Lepidoptera > Pterophoridae > Stenoptilia > Stenoptilia bipunctidactyla. The sequence goes on from OX101743.1 coordinate 12,266,856, forward strand.
ATCAGAACATCTCTGGTTGGTAGAACGAGTGGAGGATATTGATTGAAAGGGATCCGAGCCCCTGAAATCATTTTTAAAATTGCTTTTAGTGGACTTAAAGATTTCCAGTTGTGTCGAAAGTGACTGAGACAACCCCCTGAAAATTTTGGTGAGTCATTTGTTTTTACGGTAATTTCTTCTAGTTGTCTTATCCTTTCGCCCCCCCTTTCCTTTTGAAGAGGCATCTCTAAAATCTTTTCGTGGGTTGGATTCTCTTTGATCGTTGAGCTGTGATTTGGTTTTTTGAAATGAGGGCCGAAAAGAATTTTGTCTTAAAATCTTATCAATACCACCTATTTTCTGAATATATAATGAAAGACCTTCAGGATTAAACATATATTCTGCTGAAGGAGGAATTTTACCCAAATCTTCTTGTATAAATTTGTCCTTGACAGACTTTAACAAAGAACGACGACGAAGCTCTAAAACTTCGGCTCGCTTACCACAAGTTATTTGAAAAATTTCTTGTGATATTGACTTATAGTCGGATGAATCACCAAACAAATCTTTAAGTTTATTATACATGGCAGTTGGGTTTAATTGTGTGTCTGAGTTTGCCGACCAATCAACAAAAGATTGCAACGCAACATTCACTGCCTCGTTCTGAGCTAAAAACGCATTTGACAAAGCCGCGAAACTACGTTCCATTTGAAACCAACGCAATGGAGCCTGATGATCTTCAAACCGTCTTGATTCCTCGTTTACTCTTAATTCAGTAAATGCCGGAGACGCCACATACTTTTTCTGCGCATCCGCGTAACGCACGGCGTTCCATTCAGGAGAATCAAATCTTTGCATAGCCGAAATTTTAGCCACTCGATCAGGATTAGCGCGGGGAACCGTGGGTTCTTTAATAGCTACTTCTAAATTAGCAATATTATCAAAAGAACTAACACAGACTGGTGGGCGTAGAAAATCATCATTTGACGAAGAAGTAAGCGGGTTGGTTTGAATCGGTGTAGAAATTGCTGAACTAGGCTGAGCATTACTCGCAAAAATTTTCTTCATCAGATATTTTACCGAGGTCACTATCCATATTTGTTCAAAAAATGCACGGAAGTAAGAATTTAACTAACTTTTGACCGAAATTTCTACTTTACTCTTGAAAAATCGATAAAATTAATTTTTTTTTTCTAGCAGTTACGAAAGTATGAAAAAATGACGCAACAATGATCGGAAAACATGGTGGCTTGTCTCGTTTCAATTTTAGTTGCAGATAAAGCCGTTAGAGGGCGCTTGGCAGCGGACATAATGCATGGAAAGTAGCGACATCTAGCCAGAAACGGAAGTAGAAAAGGATGTACTCTCTCATAATGGACTTCAGACGTCGAGCGGAACACATAATATGTAGTGTTTCACAAGGATTCAAAAACAACACTACTCATCTCATTGAAAACCCGTTCGATCTTGCCCCCACTCACCTTACAATAATATGTGATATCATTAGTTTATCATGAACTAGGTTAACACAGGCATCCATCATCATCCACAGCCTGTAGACGTCCACTGCTGGACATAGGCCTCCCCCAAGGTCTTCCACGTCGCTCGGTCCCGCGCCGCCCTCATCCAGCGTTTACCGGCGACTTTAACACACAAAGTCTAAAACTAAACTAAGTAATTATGATTACTTGTTTTTTTAGGTATAAAGTGTCCAATATGATGAATTGCTAGCAGATGGAGGTTCAAAATAAAAAATAGAGGTCGAATCAAATGAGGAGTTTTCTGACAGCTCATAAAGATTAGTTCAAAAAACCTCTATAGATGGCACTTTTAAAAAACCGAAGGCGTTAAGTCTGTATACTATAATTTAGGTAAATGGTATCTACCATCTATGGTTATGTAAGTATATGTTCAATTTCTGGTATACAATAGACGTCAATTAATTTATTTTACTTTTAAAAACGCAGTGTGGTATAAATGGCTATATGAAAGACAAGACTTCGCCTTTTGTAAAGCGCCATCTATCGAAGCCTTTTATACCATTTTTTATCCTTTTTGTGTTTTTAATGAACTGTCAGAAAACCTCTCATTACCAGGCCTGGCTCACTCCACGCGGTACATCCGTTATTTACCTACAGCGAAGCGCTCCGCCGGCAGATTTCGAATGGGTCGAGTGTCACGCGCGCGCCCGTCGGGACGTTGTAGATACCTACCTACCTAATAGCACTCACAGTAATTCTATGATCGAGGTCGCACATAGTATTTAAAAATGGACATAAAAAGAAACAAATATTCAATTAGATTCTGTTTAGATTTGATTATGTTCAATTTAGTAAACAAAACATAGGTAGTATTACTAATTCTTCGTCGTAACTTTTTTCATTTTGTACTTTAGGTAAGTTGAAATAATATTTTTTACAAAGGTAGAATAACAGTAATACCTACATCGGTAGATACTTAATTACAAATAAGGAGATTAATTATTTTTTACTAGGCAGCAACCCCAACAGCGTAAGAAAAGATAAGAGGCATGCGATAGAAAGAGACAAAACTTCTAGGTATATAAATTTGCAGGTTTGTAATGCTGTGCGAGCTGAACTTCACCGGATCGCGTCGTAGCAAGACTCGAATTTATTTAGATCTTCTTGCGGAGTAATTCTTCTGTACCGGTACTATTACTTATTCTGTGTCATTACTTAGCTAAAATGTTTTGACACTTCCTCGTTGCCAACAGGAGCGACTCATAGGCTTGCCTGGCTTGCAGGCTCTCTAAAATAAGGTTGTCATTATAATAATGATAATGAAACGGGGACACTTTGACTCTATTGCTTTAAGTTACTATTGACTATTAAGTATTGTTTTATTTTGCAGTGCTGCGTCATGGGCTCAATTTTGTTTGAGCCCATGGCGCAGAAAATATTGCTGAAAAATATTGCTCATTAGGATTTCAAATCAAACTTCATTCAGAACATAGAATATTGAGTCACAGACATTTTAAAAGTTACATGTTTTCGAACTTGGAAACAAAGAAATTGATACCAGACGCTGTTCCACATGATGATGCGGTAAATATATTTATTTATTCAACTTTTTTTGTACAGCTGATTTAAGATGCAATAGAAAGACGCATTGAACAAAAGTAATTAAAAAGGTACTGTGATATCCTCTATCACAGGGTAAGTATTAAGAGGTTAATTAAAACACAACACTTGGTATTTTACTATAACTGTGATAACACGTGCGCTCGGGGTGGTTGATAATCGAGAAGTGTCAACCCCACCCCGCACGCCGCGCGACCTGTTATATTATTTATTGTCATTACATCACACCTTTCCCTTTTTTTTCAAATATGCAATTTCACATAATATTATAAAATGTTGCTATTACAATCACTGCCATTTTAACTTAATACTATTAATTAAAATAATTGGTTGCAAAGACTACAAAAATATAGAATCAATTTTTTTCTTTTAATAGTTTTAATTATTCAATTTAATATTGTTTAAGATGAAATACATGAAGTATTTTACGAATAACAAATCACTAAATTTTTGAATGATCGTTTACCAAGGGCGCCTTATTATAATTTGGTCCGTCCGCTTCGATCTATGACCGTGTGTGGTGTTAGGTTAAAGTTCGTAGTAAGTTTATTTTCTTTAACCATATTTTTTACGTATACTTTTTCTCCGATGTCATAGGAATGTCACTTCCTCTGCTTTCCTTTTTCTATCCTCATTTTCCTTTCCCTTTTCTTTCATTTTTTTTTTCTGAATTATAATTGCTTCCATGCTCCTAAGTGGAATTTTGTCTTTAAACTGCCTACCAAAACAATTCTGATGGAGTTTTTTCCCGTGGTTGAGTGAGGAGTACTATTGTACATGGAAAGATATAGTAATAAGTCTTCTTGCCAATTTGACCTTTGACTTTGGCTTATTCGTGGGCATTTTAAGATATCCCGGTTCTGTCACTCAACTTCACCGTTTTGTTGTGGGCAATATGGAGTCGTAAAATATTATTTTTATTTATGCGTATCTGCTGTAATAATCAATTATAACAAAAAAATGATGTCCATTAGGAAAGGAACCCAAAAACTCTATACGGCGCAGATACCAAGATACCCTTACAGCTTTTAACAAATTTCTCAACATCGGAATCTATTTTGGGTCACACCTTAGTGCGAAGCCGCGGTTTCATTGCGACAATGGCAGGATGCCCCTCGTGGGCTGCCTCCAATACTTTATGTTGCAAACTTAGCGGTATAATTATTTTATTCCCTCTTTACAAAAGACCATCGTGAATCCATAGCTCTGTTTGAAAAATCCTGTAGATATCCACCAGCTATTCGATGAAAGAGCGTTTTTTTACAAATTTTATCTCCTTATCCTCTGAAGATGCTTCTATAAGTAAATTCATCCCTATTTTGCAAGGTCTCGCGTATTGAACGATTTGATTTATGTGATAATCATCTTCAAATGGCTGTGGGGTTCCCCGTTAAGCACAACCGGGACAGACAGTCCACAATATTTGATTTTCTAGCCTATACAGTACCTTAAAATTAAATGCTCGAGACCCAACGCTCAATTCTAGCACATGGCTTAGATCTATTTCCAAATATAACCTCCAATGGTTTATTTTCGGTTACAAGATCAAAGGATTCTTTGCCATAAATATATAAAAAGTCCTAATGTCCACTATTTACTAAATTTAAATCTTATAAAGTTGGCATATCAAGATTATCTTCAACATATCATACCCAAACACATTACACTAATACAATCAGCACACATAAAAGAAACTGAAGATGGATATAGTAGGTAAACTTGTAAATACTTATGTGAATTTTAATTGATTTAATACGAGGCTGAAGGCGTTGTCTGCTGAAATACAGGGTATAAACCCAGTTCGGCAGCAGATGCTATGAAAACGACTTTGTCGTATTGTGTTTGCTATGTATAAAAATGCTATTATATAAGTTATGTAATGTGATATTTTTGGTACAAATAAATTATTATAATTATATTTTAAAATGTTCTACGGCCCAAACTAGCGCAAGTGCTTCTTTTTAGGTTTTTTTAGGCTTCTCAACATCAGTCAAGCTCTATTACCATACGCGATCACGCGGGAACCGCTATTGTCGGACCGAATAAGCACTGCTCCTAATCCTACTGGCTAGCATCAGTAATTACAGTAGTTTTATCATTTAGGTCATAATATCCCAGTGTGTGGATATAGCTCAAGGCCTTTTTTAATTCTTAAAATGATTCGGTCTGTTTTGGTCCCCATTGGGGCTAAGATTTGCGTTTTTCCTAATTTTAAAGTTAGTAATCTCCTGAAAGGTTCTGTTTTAGTGGCCAGGTCGGGAATCCATTTGTTAACATAATTTATGAGTCCAAGAAACTTTTCGCTTCTTCAATTTGATAATTATAATAGTGGGTAATAGTGGAAACTTGATTGGATACTGTAGGTACTACTTTTAATAAGCTAATAATAGTTACAATTTTTCCGTTTGTTTCCCTAATAAAGATAAATAAAATAAACAAATAATTCTGACTGAAAAAGAGTGCCAAGAGTTTTTTTTCCGCCGGCCTTTCTTTTTTCTTGGTCTACTGTAATATCTTATTCAACAACTATCAACAAGTAGTTAAAGCCGAAGTACGTGATGACTGACTTCATCAAGTTTTTTGTGAAACTCCTAAGATGAATAAAACTTTTTGATTTTGTTTCCAGTAGACGTCGGTTCTGTGAAATTTTCTACAACTCCTATATATTTATCTAAAGGTTTAATACCATCAGGAGATAACTCATGTCCTTAATAACTTTTATAACTTTGACATTAAAAACACATTTATCATGATTAGAGAGGATATTATTGTCCTTGAAAATTTCTAGGACCTTTGAGAGTCTAGCATCATGTTCATTATTATGAAATTAATGACGCCCTCGCACGGTAAGCGGATTCTCTCTACAGTTTTCTGAAAATGCTCTGGCGCACAAGATAGAACATAAACATAAGCCTTTTGTAATGATAAAGTCAGGTCCGAATTAACGCTAAACCCGAGTTTGAGCACTTTGAGGGCATTGGCAGTATCTTTTCCCAACAAATCTCGTGTGCCGCTTTTCAAAACATAGAAAGTTCTTAAATCTTTAGAATTGCATTTTTCTACAATTTGATCGATTAAAGTATCTTCTTCGCTCGAAAATTTACATTTACTACTTTAGTGACGCGGCTACGTCTTAAACTTTTAAACTTTTTACTGCTGATTGATATATGTCACAGTCATCTTCATTTTCTTGGTTATCAGGTATAATGATATATTTCTTGTAGTGTCTAATGTAGCTTTTTTTCCGGTCAGAGCTAGTTATATTTGAGGCTATAGTTGAATTTCCCGGAATGATTTTCGTGACAGTTCTCTTTTTGCATTACGCGCAAACTATTTACAACTAATAAAATATAAATTGGCGCGTTAGGAAAATAAAAACTATGTCAATAAAATTGTTTATTTTAAAATTATACATTGAACTATTAATAAAGTGTGATTGTTATTATTAACTGTAAATAAATTAAGTAAATGTCATAAAATTATTATCTTAAATAGACAGATTCAAAGAAATGGAACGTTCAGTTGATAGTGATTGATACTACTGAATCGACATTGAATCGATGAATATGAGCGGCCATCTTGTAATCGGAAGTTTGCTTACACATTTTTTTTTTTACCAACTGATTCGATACGTCAAAGCCATCGAATGGAAGATCGAACAATTTCATTACGGCAACGTCACAAGGATTGTCAATTTTGGACTGTCACAAAAACCACCCGAAAAGAATTCAACCATACTAGAAAAATTTCTAGTCCTCGTTTTTACTTCTCTCCCTATCAAACCTAATGAAGTAGGTTCATCTTTGCACTCAAATGTTTCGTTCGAGAGGCGGTATTTGGGACATTTTGGGGCGTCCTGTGACAAAATGATTTCTTTTTAGTACCAACTGACATTGTCAGTTTACTACTGTGAGAGTTGTATACGACAGTTTATATTTGTTAGCACCAACTGAAATAATCAATCTGCTACTACATAATAATATGTGATCATAAATTCATTTTATATTTCTTAGCACCAATTGAAATAATCAATCTGCTACTTCATATATGTCATCATAAATTCATTTTATATTTCTTAGCACCAATTGAAATATTCAATCTGCTACTACATATAATGTAATCATAATATCATTTTATATATCATATTTCTAGCACCAATTGAAATAATCAATCTGCTACTATATAAACTCTGTACATAAAATATGAATATTGTACCTTTCTAGCACCAATAGGCATTGCCAATTTGCTACTATATGCTTGTGTATTTATCCTTTTTTTTTATTAAATACAGACAAAAGTGTAGGTTACTTGAAGGTAAGTAGCCCATGAACATCAGTCATACATAACTAAATGTTTGTGGTACCTACATCAAATGCATTTTGCTACAATATATATCATGTCTCACAAGATAGTTGAACCATTGGGAATAACTATTACTGATCGTCTGATAATGACTCAGCAACTGTTCCATCCATACAGCCAAATTATCAATATTTTAAAGATTTATTTGCTTTGTTGACTACTAAATAGTCGTTTGAGTCTTCGGTCAAGACTATAGTTGTAAAAAACCCGTTAGCTACCGTTATTTAACCAAATTTATGGTTAACTACCGATAAAATGCAGTTATTAACGGTTAAATATCTGACACTGACAACGAAAAAGAATAAAGTTTTCCTTTCTTTTCTTGTTAACCGACATCAAAAAAGGAGGTTATCAATTAAACTCGTATGTATGTAATATTTTCAGAATGACCGAGTTTTCGTATATGTTATCTATATCAACGTCTGAACAAATGCGCCAAATTTCAATAGAGTATGTATGTTTTTATGTTTGTGTTCGCATATCTCCGGAACTACACGTCCGATTTGACTAATTCTTTTTTTTGTACTAGGTATCGTTCAACTTAGGGTATAATATAAGTTTTATAAAAATCGGTTCAATAGTTTTTGAGGTAGGGAATTTCAACTGACTTTTTTTTGCCAGTTGAAAGCTGGCATCATCGCGCAACTTGCGATTCACATTTCAGTCTGCTAGCGATATCTCGCGGTGGTATTTAACCGTAACAAGCATAAAATGCGGTTAATTAACCGTTAATAACGAAAAATGCATATTTGACCGCGTGGTTAAAATCGTTAATAACCAGCTTCGCATCTATAGTCAAGACACAACATTTTAAACCACAATTTTATATGAATCATTCTTATACCATTCTAGTACTAGCCAACAACAAACAATGAAATATCTCATCGTTACATTTGACAATAACAGCAACAAGTTGGTCACGGAATAACATAAATGATGATTTGCGCTCGCCGATTTCATTTGATATCTACTCGTACCTACTTATGTACGAAAATAATGGTTCAGTCAATATCACAGAAATAAAATTTGTTATCGTGATTCTTGTAATACCTACATAGATTAAAAACTTTATATTTTATATGATATTATTATTTACATAAAACATTACTTATTTGGTTCTCAATCTCGATTATAAAATGACGGTTTTTAAAGTACAATAGGTAGGCATAGGTACTCAATAATCTTTAGCACAAACATCACTCACGCCGTGTAACCATTTTATTTATCTGTTTAATTATTTACAATTTTACTTTTTCATATTTATTGTATATTTCACTATTTATTGTTTGATTATCAAATACTATTTTTTTTTTTTTTTTTTTTTTTTTTTTCATTAACACTTACCGACAGACTCGTCGCCACTTGTGATATCCTCTATCACAGGGTAAGTATTAAGAGGTTAATTAAAACACAACACTTGGTATTTTACTATAACTGTGATAACACGTGCGCTCGGGGTGGTTGATAATCGAGAAGTGTCAACCCCACCCCGCACGCCGCGCGACCTGTTATATTATTTATTGTCATTACATCACAGGTACCTACTTAGAGCTTATTTATAAATAACTTTAATCGTCGCGTACCGTTGTAACCTTGATCTCATGGGAATTTCTGTATTAAATATGGATTACAAGTATAACCTTCCTCAAGAATTAAAGCTATGGAGTGCAAAAAGATAAGATTGTACGATTCTTTTTAGTACTTAGGAATAAACACTAAAGCTGCCTACTCAAAGCACTGCCTGCAGGCCGTTCTGCAGCAGGGTAAACAATTAAAATATCGGCATGCATACAAACAATACGATTCGCAGTGCCACTGCAAGCAGGGCCCTGTAGGCATTTCAACCGCGGGCAATTTCGTACGTATGGCGACAACCTACTGGGGATTTTACTGTGTGGCTATGTAGAAATAGAATCTCTAATAGTTGATTTCACAATGGCAACTTCGGTCTATCTTTGCTTTGACACATTCCTTGGCGGGCTTTTTTAAGAGATAGGCGCATTTTTTCAACTTTTGAAAGAAAATATTTATTTTATGTTCTGTTAAGCAAATTTCATTGATAGTTTATCGCATCCGAACCGTTAATAAGTGCAGACATGGAGGAGGACCCAGGGGAGTCGTCCCCTGGGAGACCCGATAGGAAGCGACTGCGGAGGCCTCCTATTCCAGCCGACATGGACTCTTTAGACGAAAAAATGTACTTACCGTTCCTAAAACCAGGATATCGAAGACTTTTTCCGGAAACTTCTGCGTCCCAGGAATATGTAGTTTTTACCGAGAGTACCAGTACTGAAGGAAATGTTGGCAACAGAAACCCACTTACTTTGGCGGGACTTTTTAAAGACGAAGTTAAAGGAGTGACAGGCATTAAAAGAATGTCTGCAAATAAAATAGGCATATTTTTCTCCCAGGCAAGTAACGCAAACAATTATTTACTCAACGAGACATTCCAAAGACGACACAATTTTAAGGCATTTATCCCAGCGAGAAGTATTGAAAAAATTGGAGTATTGAGGTATGTTCCTACAAATATAAGCAACGAAGACCTTTTCAAGAAATTAATCTCATCCTGTGAGATTATCGGAGTGAGAAGGTTCACTAAAAAAGTCAATGGTAAAACTAAACCATTTGAAACTGTCTCCGTAACTTTTTTAGCTAATTCATTGCCAGAATCTGTATCTTTGGATTTATTTAATTTTAAGGTCTATGAATATGATCCTCCCTTATTGCAATGCTTCAAGTGTTTCAAATTCAATCATCATGCAAAAATATGTAAGTCTCAACAAAAATGTTCAATTTGTGCCAAAGATCATCATTACTTAGAATGCCCCGATGATCAGGCTTTGCATTGTGCTAACTGTGGTGGTCAACACCTTGCTATTTCGCGAGATTGTCCTGTTAAACAAAAAAGAATACTAGATAAAAAGAATAAAGTAACATATGCCAATTTAATGAAAAAAACAGATCACACATATAGTTTAACACATTATAACTCAGATTACCCTACATTACTCCCAAAGAAAGTTACAAACATGGTTACAAAACCCAAAGAAATTACAACAGATGAAATAGTTCAAGGTATTTTAAAGAATGATAGTATCTTAAAATCGTTAGTGGCGACGTTAGTAAATTTAGGAAATAGTAATAAAAAAATGACTACATCTTTCATAAAAGAAACATTAGTAAACAATTTAAAACATGGATAATAAGTTCTTAAAGATTTGCCAATTTAATGTAGAAAGTATCAATAGCAAAAAGCCACTTCTTATTTCCTTTTTAGAGCAGAATGACATTGATATATGTCTGTTAAATGAAACTTATCTCAAAAATAATATGCATTTTAAATTAGCTGGTTATAATTTTATTTTTCAACATGGCCCTAAGGGTTGTGGTGGAGTCGGTATACTTATTAAGAATCATTTTAAATACAATAGTATAGATATGCCTTTTTATGATGATTTACAATCTGCAGCTATAGTTCTTAAAACTGATACAGGTGATATATCCATCCTATGTGTCTATAGTCCACCAAGACCAGGACATTTTAAATCTAGACAGCTTAAACAAATAATTAATAGTTTACCTAAACCTATCTTACTATCTGGGGATTTAAATGCACATCATGTGGCCTTTGGGTGTTTTTCAACAAAACCCAGAGGTACAGATGTATATAACATGTTAGATGAGTGTGATTTATGTATCTTGAATTCTGGAGCTCCAACCACAGTAGGTAGTGTGCGTAATAAACAGTCTTCCATTGATATAACTTGTGTCAGTCCCAACATTGCTCCACTAAGTCAGTGGAGTGTTCATGATGATCCAATGGGCAGCTATCATTACCCCACTATCACAGTCATACAGCTATCACCACAAACTTTTGAAGTAGGTCAACCATCAGAAAGATTTCTGTATAACAAAGCTGACTGGAAACTTTTTGAATCTGAAACAGAAAAAACATTCAAATCATTCTCTATTGATCCTAGTAATCCTTTGTTGTCATACAATCAATTTTGTGATATCTTAAATCAAATTAAAGAAAAATGTATACCAAAACTTAAAATAACTTGTCCAACAATTATGAAAAAACCTGTTCCCTGGTGGGACGATGAATGCTCAGAAGCAGTTAAAAAGAGTAAAGCAGCTTTGAATTATTATAGAAATCATTCCTCTTTAGAAAATTACATACATTATAAAAAAACAGATGCCATTAAAAAAAGACTTTTGAAAGAAAAGAAAAAGAATAGTTGGAAAAAACTCTGTGAGTCATTTAATAGATACACACCTATTACTGTAGTCTGGAACTATATCCGCAGATTCAAAAGAGCATCTTCAAATGCACCTCCAAAAAATTGTGAATGGATTCCATCTTTTCTTGATAAGTATGCTCCCACTGATCCACCTGAAAAATTAGTAGACAGCAATTTGTTAGATACTTTTTTTATGCAAGAAGGTAATTCACAAAGTGCATTCTTATCTAATTCTTTTACATGGCAAGAATTTCAATCTGCTTTAAAATCTAGAAAAGACACTACTCCAGGCTTGGATGATATTCCTTACAAACTTTTAAATCATTTACATGAGAATGCTCAAAAGATTTTACTCAATATTTTCAATTTACTCTGGGATAATGAACTAATTCCAACTTCATGGAAAACCCAATGCATCATTCCTATCATAAAACCAGACAAATCTGAAAGCCACTGTAACTCATACAGACCTATATCATTGTCATCTTGTGTTGGAAAAGTATTTGAATATATGATAAAGGTTAGGTTAGACTGGTATGTGGAATCTAATAATATCTTACCAAAGGAACAGTATGGTTTCCGTAAAGGTAAAAGCTCTGCAGAAAGTTTTGTTGCTTTGATATCAGATATAAAGCAATCCTTTTCTTCTCATTCATCTACAGTTTGTGCCTTTCTTGATGTACAGGGGGCATTTGATAATGTGATTCCGTCCATTCTTGTAGATGTCTTAATTGACATAAGTATCCCAGGCAAGGTCTGTAAATGGATTTTTAATTTTTTGTATGACAGGACAATGTATGTAAAATTTAATAATATTTTATACGGACCTAGACAAGTTTTTAAAGGCACAATGCAAGGTGCCACTATATCACCTCTTTTGTACAATTTGTACACATGCCATTTGAATAGATATATTTCCCAATATAATGTCAAATACCTGCAGTATGCAGATGACCTGGTTGTATATAGTAGTCATAAGGATGTAAATATTGCTGTAAATAATTTAAATAATGCATTACAACAAGTTCATTATTATTATACCTGTAAATTAAAGTTACCTCTAAGTTTAAATAAAAGTGCAGCAATGATTTTCTCTAAAACATACACTACTTCTATTAATATTGTAAAACTTCATGATAATAGTTTAAAATGGATAGAAGGTAAAAAGTTTTTGGGAATTCACCTTGATAGTAAATTACAATTTCATAACCATATAGAACAAATTATTAAAAATGCCTGCCGAGGTCTGAACATAATTAGATCTTTGGCAGGGGTTCACTGGGGATCAGATCCCAAAACTTTATCGTTACTTTATAAAAGTCTAGTGCGTAGTCACTTTGATTATAGCGCCTTAGCCTATTTTAACTGTAATTATACTTTATTAAGAAAATTAGATATTATCCAAAACAAAGCACTAAGAATCATATCAGGTGCTATGTGTTCTACTCCTATACATGTTATGGAAGCAGAGACATGTATTCCTCCTTTAACTTTGATAAGATTAAGAATAGCTGAAAGGTTTTGTTTAAAGGTTTTTGCTTCTAATAACAATCATATAATGAATAGAATACTTCCTGTGCTCCCATTAGATATCACTTGTGTAGGTACTTATATGGACTCTTCAAATATTTTATCAAGAAAATTACCGGAACTCTTAAGAATAATGATACAAATACATCTTAAATTTGGTAAAAGTGTATTTAGAGAGAGCCATTGGCCTTTGTATAATATAGATTATAATGCTAATATGATTGATGTAGCAGTACTTAAGAGGGATGTCATTAATCAAGTAGAACTTTTGAATATGCTTGATGAAACTGATTATTACAGTATATACACTGATGGTTCTAAAACCTTGAGTACAGTTACATCAGCATATTATGACCCCCAAACTAAATCCAGAAAGTGTATTAAAATAGATTCTAATTGTAGTATATTCACTGCTGAATGTTATGCGATTTATTGTTCTCTTTTATATTTATGTAATATTAATAGTAATAATTTTTTAATACTTACCGATTCACTTAGTGTTATTAAAGCTCTTGAAAATAGGATTTTAAAATTCAGTACCAATCATTTGATTTTTAAGATAAAGCAAGTATTGTATAATATGTCTGTAAATAGTAAATTTGTAAAATTTATGTGGGTCCCTTCTCACTCCGGTATATCGGGAAATGAAGAAGCAGATAAAATAGCAAGGGGAGATCCAGATGAAGATCATAGTGATTCAATGCACATACCTTTTACCGATTTATACGCTCCCATGAAGGAATGCCACAGAGAACTTTTCAATGATTACTGGAGGAATGTATCGTCCGATAAGGGAAAATGGTACTATGACATACAAAAGGTCCCGCCCGCCCAACCCTGGTACCACAAAATCTTTGGATCGAGAAGCTTCATAACTTCCATCAATAGAATGAGATTTGGGCACTGCCAAACAAAATCCCATTTGTGCAGACTGAAGCTTGTGGATAGTGGACTATGTGAGGAGTGCAACGAGGAAGAGGACTTAGAACACGTTGTTATGAAATGTAGAAAATATAACCTACAAAGATTGTTATTGTGTAGTGAAATCGACAATGACACTGACAGACAAGAGCGACAAGAAGAAACATCGTTGAAAAGTTTACTTTCAGAGAAGAAGTTTTATAAATCTTTATTCCAATTTTTATTGAACATAGAAATGAAACTGTAATTTTAAGAAGTGTTAACATTTAAGAAGTGAACTTTATTTGTAAACTGTATATTGTTAATTTGTGTGGCTAAAAGGACTCGTTTCCAGGCCCGTTAAAAAAATTAAAAAAAAAAAAAAAAAAAAAAATTTGCTTTGACAAATCTTAAATCTACTGTCAAAAAATTCAAAATGGATGGAGTTCGTTGTTTCCGTTCGGTGCTTTCGTTCTATGCGATTTCAGTTTAATAGTTTCTAAACTTATTAAATTGTATTTAGGTATTTCTATTGAGTTGAACCCTTGCTTCTCTGCAGTATTGTTGAGTCGTTGACAAAGTTCTACGTGCTATTGAAGATATTGTGAGACGGAGACTCGAAGTTTAGTGTATGGCGGACAATATCCGTAGAAAATGTTTTAAATGTGGGCGATGTCCAAGAGAAAATCCGGATATAAAGCTTTTCAGATTTCCCAATCCTGGGCCAACAAATACTCAGCGGTAAGTTCATATTTTCAGCATATGTTAACACTTGACAAAGTATAAACAATTTAACGCCATAATACTTCTTATCGGTATAGGTACCTACCATTGTTTGGATGAAAACAGTGAAAGAACTTCCAAAGTTTGTCCTTTAAATAATTGTAAAACATAGGGTTGAACTCTGTGGAAACATAAGCGTTTAAAAACCTAAATTTTTTAAAGTATTCTATTTACTGATAACTGCCATTTACTTTTTACTCAAACACAATGTGAAAGAATGAAAAGATGATCACTATATTAAGGAGGTTAAATCACTAATGGTAACAACTTTTAACAATATGAAATTAAATGGTGTTCTTCGGATGCTTCTGGGTTCTCTGAGTTAAGGATCAAGTAATTACCTACATATCAACTTAAGCCATTCTTTCAAAGTGTTTCTAAGTTAGTTAATTTAGGTTGTCATAGGTACTGCCTTTGTTATTTATTATATTTTAAATAAGTTTGCTTTGTAGCCTTTACAAGCCCCAGTTTACCATGTTCCGGTTGAACATGGTAAACTGAAATAATAATAACAAAAAGACATGAATACATGAAAGACATGAAACAAACATGATAGGTATTTAAAATTGGACTTTATTGAAAAAGGAATAACTTGGGTTTACCTACCTTTAGTTACCCAACTTTGTATTCGAATACTTTAACTCGTACCACATTACTCATACCACATTGGAGTATTTAGTATCTGAATTCTATATTTCGAAGACTTGAAAATGTACCTATCAGGTATTCGAATCAGTACTCGATTCAGGTTGACTTAGCACATCGCTAGCTTGGTCTGTGTTATGATGAAGTTTATAAGTTAATTTTGATTTTGCCTTTGCTTCTAATACCGTGTCTACTCTACCACATCATACTGGCAGCCAGTCACTTTATATTATTGGCTGTTTGCCATTCCACTACAGAATCTAATTTAATTGACTTCAAAATAATCTGAAAAAAGGACTAAATGTAATTATTTGTTTAAGTTGTGAGGTGTGGGCAAAATTCTGTTTACCGGACAAGGAGTGGTATTCTCATGATTTTCAAAGGAAGTTATATACAGAACACAGAATGTTATGTAACAAACATTTTACAGAATCCGCATTTACTGATTTTGTTGAGAAGAACCTTAACCGAAGTGCCGTACCTGATGTTCCATGTGATGAGGTAATTATAGTAGTATTTGATTGTATGGTTCATTAAAATTATGTATTTTTCCCCCCCGAGTAAATATGTTTCTTGAGGCAGTGCTTTGAGTAGGACGCTTTAGACTATAAAAAGATACTGCAGCCATTCGCCATCATCTCCTAAACGGTATTACTTATCTGTGGTCACCATGTTATGTTACAGTACAGCCAAATATAAGACATGTTTGTTTGTACTTCGGTTGTCATAGCAAAGCGACTTGCTTTTTGCAATTTGTTAAGAATATTTAGTGTTTTTATGCGAAATCGTTCCTGTTTATAGTGAAGAAACTTACATAATATCGCCTTTTTCATGGTTAAATGCAGTGTGTTATACTGTTCCAAGGAAAACAATAAAAAACATCAAAAAATAATGTTGCACAGGTAAGTAACCTAATTCCTTAATTTTCCCTTATTTTGTATGATTTAGTGACTTGTGAAAAAGTTTATGGAGATACACTTGCTTTTCTATAATCATCTAGGTACTGTTTTACTATTAATATTCAGTTAATATAACTTTTAACATAATAATTCGCCATAGTAAATAGAGTTGCGATTCGACATTTTCAATATATCGATAACATTTGAGGTTAAAGTTGTTTTTGTATGATTTCAGATTGCCTACTTCTAAAGAAAGAAAAAAGCAGTGGCTTGATATAATCGGGGTCCAAAATTTAAATAAGTACCGCAAATAAACATATTTTTATTTGTTCTATGCATTTTGAAGAGAAATGTTTTAACCGTACCTTAGATATAACAAGACTGCGCGATGATGCTTTGTCATCAAGTGAGTTGCTGGTAAGTTTTGAAAATAAACTAAATAAGTACCTTATTGTTATTAAGATACCCTTATACTAAATTAGGTCGGGAAAACCCAAAGACTTTTACTTATTAGTCATAGTTCAAATACACATGGATCAGGTTGAAATACTATGAAACGAAGACCACATAAAAAATTGTGTTTCGAAAATAAGTGTAATAAAATCATATTATTTTTCAATGAGTAAATATGATAATCAGATGTGTGATTAACACTGCTGTTAACTTATAGTTATATTGCTTAACTAAGTGGTTCCTATTTTTCTGTAGGCGTTACGGATTTTCGCAGTTTTTCTAAAAAGTACTAGAACTGATAGTTTATATGCGAAGGGCCTACCTAACAAAAAACAAAAGTGTTATTGGTACCAATTCAGAATTGGTGGACTTATCGCTTAACCCATTAACCGCCACGGTCGGATAAATCGACAAATATTTTCGAGTCCATTCCGCCAAAGTCGTTTATTTACGACTAAAAACCACCATTCGTTTCATATGCTGTTTTTTATTTAATAACGTAGTTTATTTAAAAACTGTTAATATTTGGTAAATGTTTAATCAAGTAATCATTTACGATTACACTTAAGTCTCTTAATTAGAAAACCTTAAAAATATGTCAGAAGTTAGATAAATTACTGATATTATTATTAGAAAATTGCACTGATGTCCAGCGCCATTGTTGGAATAATACGACCATAGGGGACGGGATATAAGCAAATATTTACTGATACGAAAATCCACTTTAGAAAAAATATTTCTGTTTAAACTGACTATTTTTTAACAAATATATTAAAACAGTTAAAGCAATTGTTACTATAGAAATAAATATGTTTTATTTCTTTGAAAATAAGTATGAAGATGTTAGTGACTGAATTGATGATTCCCACCCCTAGCGTGCATGTTTAGAAACGAATTTTATTAGAACTCCCAGCGCCATGGTCGGAAAAAGACGAGCGCTTCTGACGTCATAAGCGAGTGCCGCCTTGTAGAATTTTCCATGCTGGTATATTCGAAGCTGTTATTCATCGTAGAGATAAAATAAATATGACTAAAATAGCGGTAAATTACATGATGCATTTTTTATCACAAGCAAAAATTATACTTTTTGTATAGATTTTCGAGATCACGAGCAAAACTATGAAGAAGGAAATCAGAAATTCCTTCTTTGCTAATTCCACGCCTTTTAGCTCCTAAAGTATGGCTCGTATAGTAAAAACCAATAGGACCAAATCGATAGGAAATTTTGTGCTTAAACTTTGATCAGAAGTAATAATTACGCTATTTGTACAAATTGAGAAATGAGTAAAAACCTGAATAATAAACTTCACCCCCCCCTACAACCTCAGCACAACCCCTACCCCTGATAATTTTTAATACCTATGTCAATCAGAATTCCAAATAGTATACGTGTGCCAATTTTCAAAACTACACGATTTATTTCCACCGATTTAATTTGCCTATTTACTCTGACAATGAGCAAAATTTGAAAATAGGAACCTTCAACCCCTACATCTTCAGCATAGCCCCCACCATCGAGGGCTTTTAATGTGATGATTAAGACTTCATTATTTGTTTAGACTTGAAAATAACTATGTTCATTTTCATTTCACTAACTGAAATCTCGCACATCGCAAATTTGAACACATTGTAACTCGTCAAGTATTGACCGTAGAGTAAAAACTAATATGACTAAATTAAAAGAAAATTTTATATAAAATTTGGTCAGAAGCTATTACGTTATTTAACTATTAAGTTATTTGTACAGATTTTCGAGATAAGAGCAATAACCTGAAAATAGGAACCTTCATTCCCCCCACCCTTGAGGGCTTTTAATATGTTAATCTGGAGTGCACATGGTATGAGTTCCTTGCACAAATCATTAATTAAAGTCTAGCATATAAAGGGTTTTGATTTTTTATGCTGAAAACATTATTTTGTATACTTTAGTTTTGTTCAACAGTAAAAAGTATAATGTTGTGAAAAACATTATAATACTGTTAAAAACATTATGGTTGGCAACCCTATACGTGTGCTAATTTTCAAAACTACACGAATTATTTCCCCTGTTTGCCTTTTTTCGGCTTAAATTGACTGGGCTACTACTTTTATTATATAATTATGATCAGAATCGAGTACAGAGTGCTCTCCTTCAACATCTGTGTCACCAGTGTAATATAATATGATTTGATGTATAATATGAATGAGAGGTTTCATGCTGTTTTATTTGTTTCACTATAATTGTTACTTATTTTTATCACATCGCAACAAATGAAAATAAAATTTTTATTTCAATATAGGTAGTCCAGCTTTTCTTTACCGATCTATCGATATTATAATATGCGCAGCACTACGGCAAGCCGCCATCTTTGTGCCCAGCTATAATAAGTTCCAGGGCTGTCACTCTAAATGTACTACAAATGCTACATTTTGGTGTAGCAATGAGAGGTTTTATGACAGCTCATTAAAAAAACAAAACGGTACAAAAATGGTACAGAAGGCCTCGATAGATGGCGCTTTACGAAAGGCGAAGTCTTGTATGTCATATAGCCATTTATTCCACACTGCGTTTTTAAATGTAAAATAAATTAATTGAAGTCTATATCAGTAATTGAACTTATAAATTACAATAGATGGTAGATACCATTTACCTACATTATAGTATACAGACGTAACGCCTTCGGCTGTTTAAAAGTGCCGTCTATAGAGGTTTATTGAACTTATCTTTATGAGCTGTCATAAAACTCCTCATTGTTGTCATTTTACCACGGTAGATGTCCTTAGTTGTAATCTACCAATCAAACAAAAGGTCTGACTTGTGACAGGCCCGTCACAATCATAGAACACATATACTCAAGAGAAGAAGTACAACTTCATACATTAAAAGTTAAGACTAGACGCCATCTGAAAACGGTCCACATAGCTAATATGGCGGGAATTTCAAACAGTTCAAACGACTTCGAGATTTCAACTTGCTCTGGTCTGAATAAAAATAAGCAAATACTTACAAACTTGTTAGGTGAAATACCATACCATCAGTTCTGTAAGGTTTGCTTATTTTTATTGCGACTGGCTAAATATAAGGTTAACTTGATGAACAATAAGTAAAAAAATAAATAAGTTTTTGATACTTTTATTTTGTTTTAAGTAATACAACAAAAGGTGTGGATAA
Organism: Stenoptilia bipunctidactyla; assembly: GCA_944452665.1. NCBI lineage: Eukaryota > Metazoa > Arthropoda > Insecta > Lepidoptera > Pterophoridae > Stenoptilia > Stenoptilia bipunctidactyla. The sequence goes on from OX101743.1 coordinate 12,286,906, forward strand.
ATTGACATTCTTTCTTAAAAATACAAATTCACACTGACGACGCGAGTTTCTTCAAGCAATCAGGGGGAGAAAAGTCGATTAAATCACAAGAAAACTTAAAACACAAACACAATTTAAAAATATCGCAAAACCGCAATCGCGAAAAAATATTTTCACATTGTGAAGTAGACGTTAATTTTTGACATTTATTTTTATGTCTGTGTTGCTATATTCAAATAACATCGATTCGCTAATTCATTCGATTATGTAATACGGTCCCTTTAAATATTTGTTAAATTATTTAAAAATTATGAAGAAGTTTTCGTTTAATGTTATTTCTAATAAAAGCGAAGATTTCTTGAAGAAAAATATGAATGAGTGTAAACTCAAAAAAATACTGCGATGTATTCGAACAATCGATTGAATATTTTTTTCATGGGCTACACTGGTATCATTCTTGCTCTTTTCCTCTTATTGTGTTCTGTCTTTTTCACTCTGTCTCCAGTATGTAGTCTGCACCATCTCCATACAATGTTGACGCCCCCTGGTCACAATATGGCTGCTCCTCCTTGCGTGTACATGTGCAGAATTTTGTGATCCCTGTGTTATCTTGTGGCGTTTTCTGGAGATTTATACGCGGCAAGTTGAGCTGAGGATCTGGGTTCAAATGCTAGTAATGACGAGATAATGTGGTGCTTATAATATTAGAAAATCTGAACAATACCAGCCACGTTATAGTATTATTGCACCAAAATAGAGATGGCAGCACGAGAGCGTAGCAAAATGGCGGTGCGTCAATGGGGTGACAAGTTGAGGCGTCGCGTCGACTTGGATCTCTATTCCTTTAGTTATATTTATCCAAAGAGAAAGGTATGTATTTTAAAGGAAAAGAGAAGCAACTAAACGATTTTCATGTTTGTATGGCAGTGCTGCCGTCTAGAGCTCTCTGTATGAACTAAATGTATACATAACCATAAATATACATATTACAATGTACAGACCGTTCACTATAAGATGTCCCCTGCCTGCTGATGTTGGCAGCATTGTGGCGGCAGTGTTACCAATAATATGTGTCCATTTTAACCCCGTAATCTAACTTTGTTTATACCTACTACGAATAAATATATGTTTAATTTTCTGATTTGTAAATAATAAACAACTATAAGACTAGGAAGGTTTTGAATGACGACACAATTTATATTACACGAGGGCGAATCAAAAAATTCTTAGAATGAATACAAAAAAAAAAAAATTTAAACAAGAATATTTTATTTTTCTACGTAATCTCCTTCCAATCTAAAGCACTTAGAATACCGCATCTCCAACTTTCTTATTCCTTCCGCAAAAAAATCATTTTCTCGACTATTAAAAAACTCCTCTGCGGCAGTCATAACTGCGTCATCATCGTCAAATTTAGTTCTACGAATATGCTCCTTTAATTTTGGAAATAAGTGAAAATCACTTGGGGCTAAGTCAGGAGAATATGGTGCGTGATCAAGGACTTCGAAGCCAGCACTGCGGATTGCGGTGACCGCAACTTCCGAACGATGAGGTGGAGCCACTGACCTCTATATTTACCACTGGACTGGCGGCTGTCAAAGTGCTTTTGTGCCCGTTTGATAATCGCCATTTTGGCGCTGTCGGACGTAGCGAGCAGTAGCGAGTGTCCGTGGTACTAAAACTAGTCGCTTACACATATGTCACATGTCCTCATTCTTGATAACTTTTATATAATGCTTATAACAATAACAACATAAAATTCGAATTAATATTTAAAAAATATAAAATCACTTAACAATAAGCAAGCACTTCTCTGGCGGCCACTTGCAATATACGTCAAAATTTGTTCTGCGGACACTCGCTACTCGCTAGTGGCGCTTCAAATAGGCACAAAAAAATAGCTGTCAAACTTACGGAACAGCCAGTCCAGTGGTAAATATAGAGGTCAGTGGGTGGAGCGTTATCCTGGGGAAACAACACGCCCAATGACAATTTCCCACGACGTTTTTCTTTAATCGCTTCACGTAATTTCGGGATTAAGTTTGCATAATAGGATCCAGTTATCGTTTGCCCTTTTGGCTAGTAATCAATAAAAAGAATTAATTCACTATCCCAGATAACGAAAACAGCTTGACAAGCAATAGTGCCAACATAACGGCAGGGGACATCTTACGATGAACGGACAATAGTCCTGGTTTTTTTACTATTTTTTTTTCTATTAAATACCTACTTACTAAGATAGAGACAACCAGCAATACTCTTATTTTAAACTGCGATATTGTTTATAAGATATATTTCACAATCACAAAATAAAATAAAAATATATCTGGTTTTGGGTGGAAATAATAAATGCAATTTTTTTATTTTTATTTTGTGTTTATTATAAAATTCTTGTGCTGACAATTTTGTTTTATCTGCCCCATCATATTTCATTTTCCCTTCCAATATTCTATTAATTGACCTGCACCAACTATAAACTAAGTTTGTCAAAATTTTTCTTGGCCGATAATTTTTCAACATGTTGCACTCGTATTTTGAAACTTTTAATTTTTAACTTCAATCGCCTTATTTCACTCTGCATTCTTTTTTCCTTTCTATTGTGAGTTGTTTTCAAACTGTACTCCATAGTTTTATCTTTAATAAATGTGATTGAATTGAGTAAGTTTTTAATTAAGTGCATAAGGAAGTAAACTTAACTTTGTAACTGGTTTTATAATGGTAACTTATATGGTGGGTCATGTAACAGTCACCCTGTAGAATTACTTCCATATTTTTAGTATACATAGTTACTTTACATTTGAATCTCTAAACATTTGTCAACAATTCGAACAACCAATATGTTCTAATTAACCTGTTTCACTTTCTGGTGACAGTAACAAACTGGCCGGAGTGACCAGAGTGTAACTTAGTTTTTACTGAACATACTGGAGTTCTATCAGATTAGATGTTATCCAGAAAGTGGCACTAGTCTCTGTTATAAGTTTATAAACTTTATTATATTCAATTAAAATATGATCTATTTTACTTATAATATTTTAGAAAACACAATTTTTTTTGGTGACCATTTATCTGTTTTGCTTATCGTTTCTATTTAATATAATTGTTACACTCACAAAACAGTTGGTGACATGGGACAGCTGATAGAATGATTCGATTTCCATCTGTTTTCTGGCAATTCAAGAAATGGTGATCACATACACTTTTACCAGCATATATTTTTTGACGGTTACTTTCTTTGAGAAAGTCACCAACGGCTGACAACCATTGGTCAAATAAACCGTTCCTTTTCCGGATTTGGAAACTTATATAGAGGTGTGTACACCTCAAGTGTAGCTAAAATGGTAATGGAATTATATATGTATAAGTGAAGTTGATACAGTTAATGCGATTTCTTAAAATAACGTAACGTGATTATTTGAATACTCACATAAAGCTTGACAGCCGCAAACACTATATCTCTTGCGCACTGAACTCATTTTGCTAACAGCAAAAATAAATCGAATCTCAACAAAAATAGTAGTAAGTATCAAAATTCAAAATGGAGTCCGGTTGTTGAATGATTGAACGTTTTAGTTCTTCCGATTGCCACTTGCGTCGCTGGTTTCTTTGAAATTCTCCATGTCTATGAAACTGTGCCCCGCCAGTATTTATCTTCCTCTATGATAAGGTGATGACAAGTTCATACATAAGTTGTTTGTTTACGTTTATGAAATTTTATTGTTGTGATCGGGTCTTCCGTATTTTGGTAAAAAATCGTTTATTGAATGTCCAGTTTAACAACGAAAAGAGTGTTTAAGATTTAAGTGTCATGGAAGAATTTGGTTCAGTTTTTACGACAGTACGTCATTAGTTCAGTGCTGTTTGTTTATAATGTCTCAATTATATCGTAAGTGTGCTAAGTGTGGAAAAAAACGTTCTGAAGATACGACTGTAACATATCATAGATTCCCGTGCCCAGGAATAAGAAACGTTACAAAGTAAGTGATAAAGTTTAAGGTAACAATCATCATCATCATGGTAGAGAATTAGAGATCGTGGCAAATGTCTAGTCCCCTCTGAAGTTGTTGTGAACTTGTAAGACGTTTCCTCTGGAAGGAAACCGTATGCTCCGTGCGCATGGTCGCTCGCTAGGTTATAATAAATAAGAGATGCCTTGTTCTAGGTAATGATTTGTTCTATATAATTGTTTACTGTAGGATATATGGGGCAAACGTGCGATGAATTTACGGACATATCTTTATTTCTTTCTAACAAGCGTACATTTGACATGAGTGAAAGACTCGAAGTCAAATTCTTCCTTTCTATTTTTTGGTTTGATTTTTTTACGCTATGTTGGCAGCTCGGTGAAATGAAATGCAGTCGCCATTTTACTCAAACGCGTTTGCGTCAATGTGTTTTGTTTACTTTCAGGAAAAGTGCAAAATATTCGGGATTTTTTAGAGATTTGACTAAGAAATCCTTTAATAAATACCTATCAAGTTAATAAATAATAAGTTTGATTTCAATTATTGTGTACAATATGTATAGGTGTTCGATTTTAGGTTGTGGCGCTAAAAAGTCGCAAAACATAAGTTTACACAAGTAAGTTATCTCAAATTCTTATATTGTTTTGTAATTATTTGCCTATAACATCATCTGGTTTACTGTAACAAGTATCTATAAGCGATAATAAATGAGTAATGGTGAATGTTTAGAAGGTTTTAAATTTATAACCTTGCTTCCTAGTTAGAAAGTGTAAACATAGTGATGGGCATCCGTTCCGTAAACTGTCTTTTTTTATCGATATTTTTCAGGTTTCCCAATAATTTAAATATGCGGCGAAGGTGGATAAACGCAATTGGATCAGAAAATATAAGCCCACGTCATAGGAAGAATCTGTTTATATGTTCATTACATTTTGAGGATGATAACATCAATAGAACACTTGGAGTTATCAGGCTAAAAGATGATGCAGTGCCCTCACTTTACTTATCAGTAAGTGTTATGCAAAAATTATTACTTTGTACGGCTTTGAAATTTTTTAAATATAATTTACATAGTCAGTGAAGCATATAACTTTTGCATGATGATAATTAAAAGAAAATTGAATTTTTGGAGAATTGCTATTTATTAATACAAACTTTGTTTTCATTTTCAGTCTCCAACTATTATTACTGTTCGGAGCGTTGCTTCCCAGGAAAGAATCCCACGCTCAGCACTCGCTGAAGTAAGTGAAATAAACTTTTAGTTTTCATGTGACATTCCGCAACAGCAACATTCTTTATTTTGGTATATTAGTTAAAACACCCCATTCAGCTGGTGCAGGACTTGAAAAGAATACCTTATCTGTATATCATTTACTTCATTTCTTAGAAGGTTTCTAAGGGATAAAATCTAGCACAGACAAGCGATAAGCTGTCGACTTGTCACTGTGGACCTATCCAAAATGTTAATATTATACAGGAGTTGTGGTCTAGTCTGAGTATATATGATATGTTGAAATACATACCATTGTACAAAATAAATCAAGATCACTTAGAACTTTTTTTTCACAAGTTAGAGCCAGAGGCGGTTTTAACAATAACCCGAATGCTATGCAGTTTAGGGCAGCATACAAAAAGTTATTAATTCGTGCGGAAATAAGAGATGGTGGTGTTGGGAATTGCGTTTCACTGGAACAAATAAGCATTCTTACCTGCGGTAGCCATCGTCCAATTGATAACCTCAATAATGGCATTACAGCGGAAGAATCCTTTTTGGAGATAGATAGCTTATTTGACGAAAGACGTTGACGAGTACACTGAAAGTGCTTTGGAATACATAGCAGGATTCGTAATTAGAAAACGTATTAGTAGACTAAAATGCCATAAATGTTCGATCTTATTATTAGGCGAAGAAAACACCCATACGTTGATTTATAAAAAATCGCGAGGTGGACTCTTCTATGCTTCAAATGGTGTTTTAGATGTAATTAAGAAAACTGAAAATCATCCCATTTAAAGTCAAATAAACACAGAAAACCCGAAAATTATTATTTATATATTTTTAAATTTATGACAGAATATTATGACACAAACAAAATGTTTGTCATTTCAGAAGACACTGAGCATAATGTACAACATAGGCTTATGTTGATTACAACATATTTGGACTTATATAGGTACTTTGGGAAACTTTCTTCTGACCGCTTATCAAACAGACAACATTTTAATAAGCTAACTTTATTCAGAAATGAGTAATGATTTTTTGGGTTATTCTTCTAATTTCTTCGGTATTTTTTTTTAATTTCAGTAGAGACTTAAAAAAAATTAAACAAAATTGTGTTGTTGATTGGTCAATCAAGATCAAGAACATACCATTAGAATGTAATAATTAGTAATGACTAATTTAGTCATGTCATGCAAGACTAATTTAATAATGATAAATTAAAGGTGTCCTGTGCAAGGTTTCTAATTTAATTTAAGCTGTTATTTAAATATTTTTGTTAGGAAAATTTGAATCAAATTAACAGCTTCAAGAAATAAAATTATTATGAATACCTATTCAAAATGTTAAAGATAAGTTTACTTTATTGTCTCTAAGTGACCTTGAAATTGTACTTACCGTATTATTTGTAAATCAGACTGTTTTTTAATTAGTAAGTATTAACAGTTAATTCAAAATGTTGACACCTGTTCAAAGATAAGTTTACTTTAGTGTCGCTAAGTGACCTTAAAATTATTGATTTCAATACATCAAAATCTATTCACAATGCAGGTGTTTTATTTGGTAATTTTAAATAATAATTTTAACCATACATAAAAATAATACAAAATGAATATAAGAATACAGAATTATTATAAATTCATACGAGCTAACATACCTATCTACTGCTTCCAAGTTGTAAAAGTCTTGTATTAGGTTGGTGGCCGAATTAATCAAATTTTTTAGGTATACGAGTACCTCAATAAATAAAAAAATATTTCTGACACTCACACTACATTATCTAGCCCAAATTAAGTTTCTTAAAGAACTTGTGTTATAGATACTAGATAACCTGATATACTTAAGAAATATATAAACATACATATTGAGTAAATACACATTTTTATTAGAATAAACTTAAATAATAAACATCCATGACTTGACGACTAATATCTGTGTTCATCACACAAATATCCGCCGCCGCCGGGATTCGAACCCAGGACCTCTGGCAAAGAAGGCAATGTATGTTACCACTACCTCATAAGAAAATTGTTTTTTTATTATTACTATACAGCGGATTAGAACATGAAAGTTAGGTATAATATATCGGGTGTCCAGTAATTAATGGATAACCCAGTAGTGGTAGGTAGAGGAACTAGTGACTGCTTAGAAAAAAAATCTTCAGAAAGTAGGTCTGTGTTTTTTTAAATTTGTTTGAGGGAATTCCCTCATTTTCTAACTAAAATAGCCAATATGGCCACAAGTATCGGATTTTGTTTCTTTTTTTAATGAATAAAATTTTGAATATTGGTTCTACAAAATAAAATCAGAATAAGAGGAATACTTGCTGAAGATCTTTTTTCTATTTTTTTTTTCTAAGCAGTCACTAGTTCCTTTAACTGCCAATACTGGGTTATCCATTAAGTACTGGGCACCCTGTATATGTACACAATGACTACAAAAACTTTATCGATATGGATATGTAATTATAATTAGGGCTCAACTCTTCAGCAGCCATTTTTTAGAAACTGTCAAGTGTTTCATGGTTTTTGTTACTTTATTTATTACCTACCATGGGGATTCCTTGGCGGGCTTTTTAAAGAGATAGGCGCGTTTTTTCAACTTTTGAAAGAAAATATTAATTTTATTTACTGTTTAGTAAATTTCATTGATAGTTAATGGCATTCGAACCGTTAATAAGTGCAGACATGGAGGAGGACCCAGGGAAGTCGTCCCCTGGGAGACCCGATAGGAAGCGACTGCGGACGCCTCCTACTCCAGCCGACATGGACTCTTTAGAAGGATCAATGTACTTACCGTTCATAAAACCAGGATATCGAAGACTTTTTCCGGAAACGTCTGCGTCACAGGAATATGTAGTATTTACCGAGAGTACCAGTACTGAAGGAAATGTTGGCAACAGAAACCCTTTTTGGGACTTTGGCGGGACTTTTTAAAGACGAAGTTAAAGGAGTGACAGGCATTAAAAGAATGGCTGCAAATAAAATAGGCATATTTTTCTCCCAGGCAAGTAACACAAACAATTATTTACTCAACGAGACATTCCAAGGACGACACAATTTTAAAGCATTTTTCCCAGCGAGAAGTATTGAAAAAATTTGAAAATTGAGGTATGTTCCTACAAATACTTACAATAAGTATAAGCAACGAAGACCTTTTCAAGAAATAATTCTCATCCTGTGAGATTATCGAAGTGAGAAGGTTCACTAAAAAAGTCAATGGTAAAACTAAACCATTTCAAATCAAATCAATGGATTGGACGCGGAGGTAGCATTGCATGGCCACCACGCTCGCCCGATCTTAATCCATTAGATTTTTTTTTGTGGGGCTATTTCAAAGAAGCAGTCTACGAGACGATAACAAATGATGAAAGAGATTTAAGACGAAAGCTGAATCTTGTAGCTGAAAGAGTGAAAAATAATGAACGAGCATTAAGAAATCTCAGAACTAGTTTTATAAGAAGATGTCAAATGTGCATAAGAGCAGGGGGAAGGCACTTCAAACACTTACTTTGAACTAAGAGTGGAACTGTAGAGAGAAAAACGACTTAAATATGAAAAACATAGCAAAAAAAATCTCAAAATTGCAATTACTCAAAACCATGTCTATGAATTTTCTGACTTGCTCTGTTTAATACCAGTTTTTATTCTTTTAACTTTAGCACATATTTTTTTAGTCGACGATAATTAGGAATAAAAAGCCTTTTATTTAGGATAACTTATGTTTACTTAACATTTAAGAAAAAAAATAATAACATTTTATAAAAGTCTTTCCTGGAAATTTAAATTTTTTTGTTCACATTATGTCAATTTTTACAAAATACAAAAAATAACTATAACTATAAAACTACTTGGCCTAGGACAATAAAACTTTGTATTCCTATTAGCTATCGATCCCCTCTATTACCAAAATTCCGTTGATCCATGACTTACGGGACACCCTGTATATTAGATAAAATAGTTTATATAGAATAGAATATAAAATATGTTAGCAATACCCCCGAAATTTGTTTACTTCTTATACCATTCTAAAACTGAAGAGATGCATATCAAAACTTATCGTAAATAACTTATTTTTATTTAATATAACGAATCGTGGAAACCAATGACAATAATAAAGTGTTTTCATATGAGTTTAATTATTAAAATATAACTCCGATTTTTTTTCAAAACTAGTATATTTACCTATGAGTAACAATAACCATCAAATTAAAACATTATCATACAAATAAACATCCCTAAAATTCAAATTCATGCAGCAACATTAAATCTCAAAAAATAATAATGCTCAACGATGGCCAATAATGAAGTAGGTACCTACTTAAACCCTAAATTGTGTCGAAATAAACTATACACTGGCAAATAATTCAATAATAAGTGCTAATTCAATGCAATGTAACTATTCGTTACGTAGGTACCTAATGAATTCTCTTTCGAATCAGTTCACTCAGTAAATAATCAATATTAATTTTTATTTAAATTTTCTTTTCATGTATGATCTCAAACTCTTACGTACTCGAACTTATTTGTTTTTGTGATATCGGCATAAGGACTTTATTTAAGAGTGTTTTATTAGAAACTCAGGGTTAGTAACTTAAATACATGTATAAAAACCCTTATTTGTCTGCTAATATTTTATGTTCATCATACAAATATGCACCTCAGCCGGGATTCGAACCCACGACCTCTAGTTCAGAAGCAGGTTAAGAATTGATGTGTGGGTTAAAATTACTATCATTTTTCTTTATTAAAATTTTTAAATTCTTCTGAGTCAATCATTTTTAAATGTAATATACAATTCAATTCATAGCAATAAATAAAAACATTTCCATCTATCTCTGTTATGAAATGAGTCATCAATTACATAACCGAACAATACCTTTAACTTCTTGGGCGGCGGCACAGCAAAGTCTAACCCGCCGAAAGTTGAATGGAATGATGTGTGGGTTAAAAGTACGATATAATTTTTCATTATTAAAATTTTAAAATTCTTCTGAGTCAATCATTTTTAATTTTTACATGGCAAGAATTTCAATCTGGTTTAAAATCTAGAAAAGACACTACTCCAGGCTTGGATGATATTCCTTACAAACTTTTAAATCATTTACATGAGAATGCTCAAAAGATTTTACTCAATATTTTCAATTTACTCTGGGATAATGAACTAATTCCAACTTCATGGAAAACCCAATGCATCATTCCTATCATAAAACCAGGCAAATCTGAAAGCCACTGTAAATCATACAGACCTATATCATTGTCATCTTGAGTTGGAAAAGTATTTGAATATATGATAAAGGTTAGGTTAGACTGGTAGGTATGTGGAATCTAATAATATCTTACCAAAAGAACAGTACGGTTTCCGTAAAGGTAAAAGCTCTGCAGAAAGTTTTGTTGCATTGATATCAGATATAAAACAATCCTTTTCTTCTCATTCATCTACAGTTTTAGCCTTTCTTGATGTACAAGGGGCATTGGATAATGTGATTCCGTCCATTCTTGTAGATGTCTTAACCCTTAAATGCATGAATTTTGCCTGCTAAGCAAACTATTTTTTTTTGGATGCAGGGTTAGCTCTATAATAAGGGAAAAATAAAATAAAAAATAAAAAGTTGAGGAAAATATTATATTTTTAATGAAAATGGGTTGATGGTAATTTCCATCACTATGTAATCAGTAGTGAACTGACAGGTACAAATTACTCATTATGGTAATTATTGAAGCAATTATTGTTTTTATTTAAACATAGATTCACTTTACATTTAGAACAATGTATCGTTGAATATCCCTTGCAGTTAGGGTATTTGCATCGTAGGGATCCCCCAACCAGAGGCCAATGACCCTGTCCATCTCTTCTGATTTCCTTTGGTGGAGCAACTGCAACAGCACTTCTTTTTTTCTTGGCTTGAATTTCATGCTCTAGAGCACTAGAACTTGGACGTCCCCTTTTATTTTCTTGTACTACTCCTAAGTTACAAAGAGTAAAGGCCAATTCGTTTCTAAATGTACCCAAATTGAGAATATCCTTCTTGGGCACATTCTTGGCAATCATATTCCTTTTATATATTATCCAGGCATTTATCACTGCTAGATCTAAAAGGTGAAAAAAGATACGAATGTACCATTTTCTTGACTTGAGCTTTATTCTGTATCTCCCAAGAAAACTATCCATCAAATCAACTCCACCCATATGTGCATTATACTCTTTTATAATTTTAGGGCATGGGATCTGTATTTTTTCCTTCTTCTTTTTGTCATATCTTGAAACCGCTCCGTAGCAACTGGACAGATTCGCAACTGGACAGATTCGCAACTGGACAGATTCTCAACTGAACAGATTCTCAGGTGGACGGATTAGCAACTGGACAAAGTACAGTCGTGGGCAATGTAATATATTAATTATATAAATATATAACTAGCGCCGAAGATATCATCATCATCCTAGCGTGATGTAATAAAAAAACTATTTTCATGACCTTGATCGAAACCGGGACCTCCGCGTCTCAGACTGATCTGGTGATCACTGTGCCACGAAGCTCGTCAAAATGAAATAAAGTATAGGTAATACATTGAAAATATTTATTGAAGTAAAATAAAAGTAAACCGACTAAGTATGAAAAACAACTTTTACTTTTGAAAAAATGGGAAAAATTTAACTTCGAGATAATGATCGTAGGCGATCTAAGCATGTCATAACTGAAATTTTATTGTTTACGCAATCCGATAATATATTCTGTATCTGCTTTTCAATGAAAATTTGCTTTGATCGACGTTTTCTTTCTTCACAGTGATAAGAACTTCTGTTTATTTTAGTATCTACAATATTTGATTCCTTTTTTAATAACTGTAAAAATAAAAAAAGGGATGGTTTTTTAGATATTTTGGCATTCATTCGACGATGCCAGCCTTCTACAGCGTTGGTTGTTCGAAATTTTTCTCCATAGCAAGACAACTGCTCAGTCGTAATTTGCTTCATCCAGTAATTTATGAAATATTTTAAAAAAGCTTTACATTGTTCATCATCTGTAGCTATTTCATTTATTGATAAAAAGCCCTCAGGTATAAATGTGCTGGGCAAAAGTACTAGTTGTGTACACAATTGTGTCAATTTGCGACCGTTTTGTGTGCAAGAAAATTTTAATTCTTTTGATTTTTTCCATACGGCGCGCTGAAAATGATAATAACATCCTTTGACGATAACATCCGGATAGATAAATGTTACAGCTTGTGCAATAGCTAATTCATAATCGCACTTGAAATGTTTTATGTTAACAAACAATTGTTCTTTCAAAATTCGAAACATTCTTGTGTAAGTATCCTGAGACTTATTTGGTAAAAGGACGTATAATACTGGTACAAAATTGATACAGTCGTTACCTTTTGTAATGTCTACATGTAGTGTAAAAAGTTGGTAAAATGGTTTAGGTACAATTTTGAATGTACCATCCCCGTAATATTCATCTGCATTTTTAATTAAATTTCTTGATGCTGGACTCCCAAATACTATTATTTTGTCTTCAAAACCATCGTCGTACAGAAAGAAATTTTTCACAAGACATTCTGGTAATTTAATGTCTTCTAATTTATCACTTTTGCACTTATCTACACACAGGAATTTTTTGCGATGTCTGTATAACGTGTCTTTTTTATTATTAAATGTTGGTAATGAATGATCTGCTGATTTTGATGAATCTGAATCTATTTTTTCATAAAAGTGTTTTTCAAATATTTGTTGAATCGGCTCCATGTTACTACATACTTCCTTTTTGCATTTGTATAAAATTTTCTCATTTCTATTCTGCCGAAAGTTTAGAGCACACGAGTGCCTGCCTTCTCTTATAACATTATTATTAGTATTTAATGTAATAGAAGTACTACAGTCACGTTTGTTGCTGCACCTCCAATTCGTATAATTCGATTTATTCCGCTTTGCAAAATTATAACGATGTCCAGCATATAAAAGAACAGTTCCATGTAGCGGATCTTTGCCTCTTTTTCGCTGTCCATCTACAAAGACTAGTTTTGGTTTTTGCTGACTTGAACTAGCAATATTCATTGTAGCGCTATATTTAATTTTATTTATTTAAACTTATTGAGTAACATTAAGTAATATAACAACGAAACAACTAATTGACTTTGTTATTAACGAAAATGAACATTACTTTATTAATGACAATCAATGTCAATGCTATCAATCGTAGCTTTTGTTGTTATCAAAGAGTTTTCATTATGCAAAAATAGGTTGCATTTATTTTATACTACATAACTAGCTATGCGTCGCCCGTACATAAGCAGCATACGTATCGTGTCACTAGCTTAGCCAATGGGTAGATACATCTCATGTGTCTTTCTTTTACCTACTCTGTTTTTTGTTGAAAAAAACGTCAAATCAATATGTGTAACAACAAGTAATTATCGTTATGTTATGGACTGTACATATCTTGTCCAGTTGCTAATCCGTCCACCTGAGAATCTGTCCAGTTGCGAATCTGTCCACTTGCTAAACTGTCCACTTGCTATGGAGCCCTTGAAACATTATCCAAAGGCAAAGCTCCAACATAGGATGAAAGTAATGTGACAACTTTATTGTCCTTCCATGCAACAGCACTCATATCTACATTTTGAAAAGTAGTCACTCTTTCTTCATACGAGCCTCTCGGAGTAGATTTACTCATAATTTTCTTTTTGTCAGGTAATTTTGAATTTGGTATTCTGTTTTGTTGAACTGTACCTACTGACAGGATTCCTTGAGTGGCCAAATAATACACCAGTGGCACAGATGTATAAAAATTGTCAAAATAAACAATATGATTGACAAATCTTGGTATACCTCGAGCTAAACGAAGAACAATATTACTGGTGGGGCCCAAATCTGGTTCATTCTCAGGTTTTTCAGTCAAATCCTGGCCAGCATACACCTCAAATTTATATGCAAAGCCTTGGAGACTACACAAAACATAAAGTTTGAAGCCCCACTTGTGGGGCTTATTAGGCAAATATTGTTTGAGAAAGTGTGCAACTTTAGTTGCACACATTTGCTCGTCTATGGAAAGTCTTTGTTCCATAGCAACTGATGAAAATCTATTATTCAATTAATCAATAAGTGGACGTATTTTGAATAGACGATCATGGCCTGGCTCACCAATGGGCTTGTGGTATTCATTATTATTGAAATGTAATGATTTTTTTATCTGTTCAAACTTGTTATTAGTTAGTACTGAATATATTGGTTCATAACCAAATTTTGGAGACCAATATGACCTTGTGCTTGGAAAATTCTGAACAGACATATATAATAGTACACCAAAAAACTTCCTCAAGTCTGTCAAATTGTACGCACTAGAGTTTGCAGGATTTTTTTGAGTGGCATAAAGGTTTGTTTGTTCCAAGATAATTTTCATAAAGTCTTCAGTAAAAAAGTATTTGAAACAAGCATATGGAGTATCTAATTCTGATAATTCAGGTCCTAAATCAGAACTGCCTTCAAATTTAATTTTAGATTCATCAAATTCCATGGCCTTTTTTTCCAAATCAATTTTCTTTTATCCAGCAATCCTGTAAATGTATGTCCAGTAGGAATTCTAATGTTTTCGTCCTGAATGTCTCTCACCACATTTTCAATCAAGGGAGGGTCAACTCCAGGATCATTTGAATCTTCTGTGTCCTCTTCTTCACTTTCTAGCATATTTAGCACCTGCTCTCTGTCATAACATTCAGGTACTTGTTCCTCTTCTTGGTCGGATGTTTCCATGTCATCTTCCGACAGCCATCCATCGTCTAACGATGCTAAATATCGTTCTATATCCCTGTCATTCATTTTGTTAAATATCGACGCCTAGAACAGAAAAAAAAGACAATCTTATCAAAAAATACTATTCACTGGGGTTTCGTACAACCTAAATGACCGTCATGACATGATGATGTAAATTTACATCAATACTATTTTGTGTTTTTTTTTTCAGAATTATTCTTTTTATGAACAAAAATAAAGCTATAAATCGCTAAAATTACCTCAAATATATCATTCAGAAATAAAATTGTCTATAAACATTGAGTAATTCAATATTTTTTTCACGTTTACATTTACTGAAATTACCACACCGCCTATTGACACTTTCGAATGACATTTGACAGCAGACACTGACAGATAAACTTTTTTTTTCGTTCAGAATCGTTGTAAATATTCCTTATAAAGTTGCCACGTACAAATAATGTGATCACCGAGCTCTGTGTAACGAAAAAATGGCAAACAAATTGGTTGATGGAAATATCCATCACGATTCACGATGCATTTAAGGGTTAATTGACATAAGTATCCCAGGCAAGGTCTGTAAATGGATTTTTATTTTTTTGTATGACAGGACAATGTATGTAAAATTTAATAATATTTTATACAGACCTAGACAAGTTTTTAAAGGCACAATGCAAGGTGCCACTATATCACCTCTTTTGTACAATTTGTACACATGCCATTTGAAGAGATATATTTCCCAATACAATCAGTTCAGTATGCAGATGAACTGATTGTATATAGTAGTCATAAGGATGTAAATATTGCTGTAAATAATTTAAATAATGCATTAGAACAAGTTCTAATGCATTATTAATTTACAGGTATTATTAGGTACCTGTAAATTGTGTGGCTAAAAGGACTCATTTCCAGGCCCTTTAAATAAAATATTAAAAAAAAAATTACCTACCATGGCCGTGGTGCGTGTCCGCCATTTTGTGTCGCTGTTTGTTTACTTACGGAAGGTGTCTAAACAAACTTACTTCGCTGTTAAAAAACATTGTTTTTAAAGTTATTTCTAAGAGTTTGCTGAAATAAACTGAAAAAAACAATAGTGCATAATGCCTAATAAGTGCAGCATAATAAATTGTGGTGCAACATTATGTCGAAATCGGCCAAGTTTAACATTTCACCGGTAAGCCATTAATTTGTTCATATCTGTTGTTTTTGTCTTGTAATTCTGTAGATAGCAGTAAAAAACAGAAAGTTGCATCTTGTTTTCGTTTAAATTGTATTTGTTTGGATTGTAGTGATTTCTTGTTTTTACGAACGAATTATCGATATATTGTGCCTGTTGCAGACTGTACCTAGTATTTTTATTATACCATTTCTTCCGTTGGATTCAATTCACACACTGTTCAAAACTTTTTTGTGAATTCGATGTCATCCTTATAAAGTTTGTTAAATTATAGTACCTATATTTTTGTTTTCAGATTGCCAAAAAGTAAAGACAAAAAAAGAATTTGGTTAGAGATCATAGGAAAAGAAAATTTAAAAAGTGATATAAAAAATATTTACATATGTTCTTTACATTTTGATGAAAACTCATTTAACAGAACACTGGATGTTATAAGATTAAAAGATGATGCAGTACCGTCTCTGTTTATACAGGTGGGAATAATATTACATGTCCTTTTCATTTGTTTTACCCTTAAATAGTCAATGTACTTATTATTTAATACTATACATTTTAACAACCATTCGGCATAGAGGTAACACCTATTGCCACAGATGCCAGAGGTATCTGGTTTGATCCCCGCACAATGCAAATATTTGTGTTCTTGAACATGTTTTTGCATTGGTCTTAGTGTATTATGTATGATTTTATTAAGTATGTATGTAATTACATAAAAAAGTAGTAAAAGTATGTATATCCATTGTCTCTAGTACCTATGACACAAGCTTTTATTAGGGCAAGGTGGCGCTGTATGAAATATATGTACCACACATTTTTTTGAATATACATTTATAAAATTTGGCCATTTTCAGCAACCTTCAGCCCTTTACCAATCGGCTCTTACAGCCATAGATGATAATGTGAATGTAGCCAACCAACAGGACCTTGAATCTCGCAATGGTTTCCTTCACCAAAGAGCAGGTGGCAAACTGAACATAAAAAGCTAGGATTATTTATCCTATAAGGCCTCTTGTACAGTCACATGCACATATGTACACTTTGCAAATTATTTGTGATAAGGTTCAAATTCCAATGAAATTGTATACATATTATTAGATGTGTCTGTACACGGCACGTTTTCTTAACTGATTCATTGCTGATGGCACGTTTTAGTGCCATCAAATTGTTTTGCTTGTGGCGTTAGGCACGAATGTGTGTCATTTTGAAATCGGTGGTAACTCCTTCAAATCAGTTAGGGAATTTTTTTACCCAGAACCAAACTATTCTTATTTTTCACGTATAATAAGCTTGTAGCCGCCGTTTCTGGATTAAGTAAGATTCTTTTTTAAATAGGGGTCACCAACCTTTTTGAAAGTTGCGTTACTTGATATTAAATCATCATAATATAATATTTTAATGATAATAAATTATAAGTTTATTATATACATTGTAATCTTTAAATAACGTCACTTGATTAAACGACTAACTCCCTAAAGCGAAATCGCTCTGACTCTGTTGGTTTAGCTTATCTCCAATAAACTTATTATCAAAATTATTCAGGTAAGAAAAATGTTTGCTTCAACGTTATAGGTAAGTAGGTAATAAATCAATAACCTAGCTTAAATCACAAAACAACAAAGCATCATTTGATTTATGGCCAGGTTACAACAAGTTGAACCTTATTGTTAATTGAGCCAATAATAATCTTTACATTATTATGCTATACGCAATAAGGTTTAATTTGCTATCTTCAATATATTAAAACATTAGAACAAAGATTGGTGGCTTGTCATCATCTTGCATTGTCCATCTTCATATTTCTGTCATATGGGTTGAATCGCAATAATTTGTTGGAAACCAACTGGCCAAAATATGTACAGCCATGCATGTCCAATACAGGGAGTATCCATCACTATATTTTCTGTGCATGTTTTACTTTCTATCATATTTTTTTCTGTGGTAGTTGCACTGTCTACCATAATTTTATCTGTGATTGTTGAAGTGTCCCTGGTTGTAGTTTTGGTCGGTATCAATTCCCGATCCCAGTTTTGTGATAGTTCCCAATCTTGTGAATAATGTTCTATTACTTCGTCATCCTCGCATTGAGTGTCAATTTCTGTTTCGGGAATGTACTACCTTTTTCGCCGTAATTCTTAAACATAAAATACGCTAATAACCAAAATATAATGGCAGTATGTACTTAGCAAAGTGTTATTTTTTACGACAAATATAGTTTTTTTGACATTATTTGTGATGATTTATCTACATAATTCATAGATCTAGTCTAAGACTTAAACAAACTTGGCAGTTTTTCATTATCATAGTTGAAATTTGTTGTAAGGAAAACCAAAACAATATTCTAGACCTAATTTAGTAGGCATCAGTCAAAAAAATCATTAGGAAATGCAAATTAAGTTGAAAAGGTTTAGCACATCTGTATTAAAAAACTCACTTACCTTCCATTTCCAGAAATACACTTATTTTGCCACTTCTAATCACTTAAAACAAAGCGCATGTCCACTTACATTGGATTTCAAATGTAAACCAAAAGTATTCAAGCTTTGAACATGTAAAAAATGGTCAAAATACTGTTTTCTTTTCCGCATGGCGGAAGACACGGATGCGTGTCATTTTATCGTATGGCGCTTGGCACTGAACAGTGTCACGTTATTTTTGTTTGACGCCACAGGCAAAACGGTAAAGAAAACGTGCTAGCTTTTACATGAAACGTTAAAACTATATTATTATTACTTGCATACTATAAAAAACTGAAAGAAAAGAGTATACAAAAAATCATTGAGCCATTTATTTTTATAATTTTCAGAAGTTTTATCCCATATTGCAGGTCTCTCTTGAACCGATGTAATAAGTAATTCTTGATTAATGTCCATTTTACTCGTAAAAGTAGGTAAACTTCACCGAAAACGTAAAAACTGCGGCGGCGCCGCGCCGGCGCCGTGAAATGCCACCGCTTATGTCAACTAGCTCATATAGTGATTCATACATACAACACTGACAACGGAACCTACGTACGGCAAATTAACCGTAGATTTTGACGGCGAATAAACGTGTGTACAAGAGGCCTAAGTATTGGTGCTTTCTCCGGATTTTTTCTCACTAGTGGCAGGCTGAAGACGGAGGATTTGCGCTTTTCACACCGCACTGTAGTCACCCAATTGGTCCTTTTCAACATTGAGTTCTCTTATTTTAAGTTTCTTAACCGATTCATTGCGGCGGTCATTTTTGCAAACTTCTGCCTGGTGCAATTTTTTTACGACGGCCCTAAGTCGTCTCACGCCACGGATGAAAGAGACGCCCCTAAGGCGGCAACCACTATTTACGAAAACCTTTGTTTTTTTTCTATTTCTGACTTACCTATATATATTAGTTTTTATGCATTTGGCATGTGATAAAACGCATAAAAACTAGTATATTTATTTACTCTTTATTGCATACAATTACAAAATATGGAAGGAGTATATGTTTTATTAGAAAATAAGAGCAAGTGTACGATTAATGTCAGGTATTGTAAACCTTTTTGGAAAGCCGTAAGAAGTTGTTGCAAATGTTCCCTTCATATGCAAGTCCCCGGTAGGGAGAGGTTCATGAAGGAACACAAACAAAATAGTCATCATCATCATCATCATCATAATCTAATTTAAAACGAGTAAAATCTTAAATAAATGAAAAATGTGATAAATAAAAATAAAAATGCGAGTAAAATCTGATCAAAATAATAGTAATCATACAATATAACTACCCAAATGGCCACTATGTAATAATTGATCATGGTTGCCTATTATATTATGAAAGTTAGTAGAAAGACTTTACTATTCAGGTGCATTTCCAGAAAACTGGTAAAACGAAACGCTTGCGGCTTCTTCAAAGGCTTTTTAAAGTTGCCTAATTTAATTAATTGGTACTATAATAGTAGTAAGATTTCAATATTACGTGTTTATTTTATACCTATATATTACAAAATCTTATAAACGAGTCATATATTTTCGTTCAAAGAAAAGACAAAACTAAGTTTTTTTTTTATTTTATTTTATTTTATTAAAATTCAGGAGATCACAAACAGTAATGTACTAAGATGTTTACAATTATAGTAATTTAAATATGTTTTTATACATCCCAACAACATGATCCACAATTAAATTACAAAACTTACAAGTTTACGGTTGTCACTTATGTAATTAAATTTGTTCATAAGGGACTAAGTAAATATATAAGTACATTCATACACGTACATATACATACATATATACAAACATACATTTAATATATAAATACATATAGCTATAAATAAATAAAAATAAAAAAATGTAAGGCTCACCGTTGTTTACTTCTAATTATACATCTATATTTTTCAAGATATTAATAATTTCTTTTCTATATTTATTTATGTGTGTGTGAAATAAGTCTAGGTCCGCGAACAGCTCATTATATCTATCGCACATTCTGGTAATAGATGATCGTTTACCAGCATTAGTTCGGCAAAATTTTGTTGAGAATAAACGTTTTGATCTTAGGTTTTTGTTTGAAACGCGGAAATCAAGACTGCTAATGAGCTCAGAACAATCAAATTTATTATTAACAATCTTGTACAATGTGACTTGCTCCAGTTGGATTCTGCGTTGTTCAAGAGAGAGTAAATTAAACTTTTTAAGCAACTCATTATAATTACCGTATTGGTTAAAGCATCTATAGCTTGTCATTTTAAGATATTTTTTTTGAATACGCTCTATACTGATTTTGTATTTTTTATAGTAAGGGTCCCATATGACGGTGGCATATTCCAGTATAGGTCGTATGAGAGTGTTATAGAGATACAAATAGGTGGAAGGTTTTTTAAATAAAGTACTTAATCTAGCAATGAATCCGAACATTTTGAATGCTCGACCAACAATGTTATTAATTTGATCGTCGAAAATAAGTTTTGAGTCCAGTATAATACCCAGATCTCTGATGTTATTTACTCTTATAAGAGTATGATTATTAATTACATATTTATATTGTATGGGTTTTCTTTTTCTTGAAAAGTAAATATATTTGCATTTGGAAAAACTTAAATAAATTTTATTTATAGAACAGTAGTTTTCAAGAGATTGTAAATCTAATTGAAGAAGAGTACAGTCCTGAATATTTTTTACTATTTTGTATATTTTTAAGTCGTCTGCATATATTACAAAATTCGAATGTGTTATATAGTTCTTGATATCATTAATATACAAAATGAATAAAAAGGGTCCTAGGGTCGATCCTTGAATTACCCCGGATGTTGCTGTAAATGTTTCAGATTCATACCCATTGACAACAATTTTTTGCTTACGATTATGGATATATGAGGAAAACCATCGCAATAAAGATCCCTTTATACCATTAAATATTAGCTTCTCCATAAGAATTAAGTGGTCCACTTTATCGAAAGCCTTCTTAAAATCAGTATATATACAATCTACTAGTTCTCCCTTGTCCATAGATTCAAATAACATGGAAGTATACAACATGAGGTTACTAATTGTAGATTTATTTTTTACAAAACCGTGCTGGTTAGGTATAATTTGATTGGAAAGTAATGGATATAAAATCTTATGAACTAACTTTTCAAAGACCTTCGATAAAGTAGATAATATACATATAGGCCGAAAGTTTTCAATATTGTCTTTTGGTCCGTTCTTATGTACAGGAGTTATATTGGCCACTTTCCATCGATCAGGGAATATGCCTTCCTTGAGACTCTTGTTTAAGATTATGTACAGCGGTAATGCTATCGAGGTGGCAGTTTGCTTTAGAAAGTATGGTGGGATTCCGTCTGGACCAGCGCCTTTAGTAGCATCAAGCGATAGTAGCTCATTCCTAATGGTATCTAGAGAAAGATAAATGTTAGATATACATATACTATCCATCGAAGGTTCTGATACTGGTATCCATGTGTCGGGATCAAATTGAGAAGGCTCATAAACTGATTGAAAATACGTGGCAAACATAGAGCAGATCTTTTCAGGGTCATTTGATGTTTCATTATATAAATTCATTTGATAAGGATAAATATTTTCACTATCTTTTTTACTAGCTACGAAGTGCCAAAAATGTTTTATATTTTTATTTATATTTATTTCCAAATTTGTAATATATTTTTTATATGTTAATTTTAACAAAGCCTTAAATTGTGTTCTATACATAGAAAATTTTATATACAAATCATTGCAAGGGGTTTTTTTATATGCACACCACGCCTTTTTTTTTAATTTACAAAGTTTTATTAATTCAAATGTAAACCAATTGGGGAAGGATGATGACAGAAATGGCTTATTTTTGGGAATACTATTTTCAATAATTTTATATAAATGCATATAAAAAATATCTACTGACTCTTTTTTAGCACAGAATATTAGCTCTAGAACAAGGCTGCTCAACCTTTTGAAGAGTCGGGCCAAACGGTTGATTCAGTCTTCAACTACGGGCCACTTACATTTACTCCTTCAGTTACTCATAGGACAACCGCAACAAAAACTCATTTTTTTTTTAGAAAATAACATTATTTATTTATATTTGGAGCAAAGTGTCCCAGAACAGTATCATAAACTAGATTGAAACAAATTGAACTCTTGTTTAATCAATGCGATTTCTGCAATTGTTTATCTTTTACTAATTTACTTAAGTTTGGCGACAAATCTGACGTTGACAGTAACAACAAGTCACAAATATGTTGTTCTGTTAATGATGTGCGGTATTTATTTTTTACATAATTGAGATCTGAAAAAACCTTTTCACATACATATGTTGATCCAAAACTACTTAAAAATTGTAACGCCAGGTCAGTTATTGCTGGGAATTCTCCTTTTGGTACTAATTTCCAGAAATCTGCGAAATCTTCTGAAGAGTTTTGTACTTTCGAAGACAACTTATCAGCAAAAATGGTTTTTAACGTACCGTGATTTTGCAGTTCAACAAGTTCTAATTGAATATTTGCAGGATAAGTTACTATTTCAGTCAAACTTATTGTGAAAGGATTTATGAAAATTTGTAAATTTTGTTTTTTACTTTCGAAATCTTGAAATCTCCTCTCAAACGACTGTGATAAGCATTCAATTTTAGATTGGTATTCAGAGTAATCAATAGAAGCAATATGAAGCTCCTCTTTCAAACTTTTTAGTGTGGGGAAGAGATCAATATTTTCTGTTGCCAAATTAATTGAGAAAAGATTTAATTTTGCTTTGAATCCGCTTATCAAATTGAACATAGTCGGAAGTGAACAATCTTTACCCTGTAATTTGAGATTCAGAATATTGAGGTAATTCGTAATGTCAACAAGAAATGCAAGATTACTCAACCAGGATGTATTCTTCAGTAAATCAACTTCCAATGGTAAAGCCCCTTTCTGCTCTAAAAATTGCATCACCTGTTCTCGCAAGTTGAAGAAATGTTTCAACATGCTGCCCCTTGAAAGCCATCGCACAGCACAGTACAGTTGTAACTCTCCATATTCTTTGATTTCGTCTTCAAATAATAGTCGGAATTGACGTCTATTAAGAGCTTTTGCACGTATGTAATTTATGCAGCGAATTACAGGATCCATAATGTTATTCAACTCCAAATCCTTAGCACACAAGGCTTCCTGATGAATAATGCAATGATACGAAAATAAATTTCGACCTAAGAAATTCTGTAATAAAGCCACACAACCATTGTTTTTACCAATCATTGCTGGTGCACCATCAGTGCAGATAGATATCAATTTATCCCATGATAAACTCTTTTTTTCTATACATTCCTTAATTTTCAAAAATATGTCTTTTCCTTGGGTTGTACTTTCTAGCTGACAGACTTCTAGTAAATCTTGCAATACATTCCAATTTTCGTCAACGCACCGCACGAAAATAGCCAACTGAGATCTACTTGTTAAATCGCAAGTTTCATCTATCGCCAGTGAGAAGTATTTGCACTCAGCTACGATTTTTGAATCTGCTCATTGATGTCGACTGCCATTTCCTCCACCCGTCTCGTGACAGTGTGCCGTGAGAGTGAAATATTGTCCGCTTTAGCTTTGACTTGTTTATCATCACAATTTCGTGCAAATATCGTCAAAGCCTCTTTAACAATCTCTCCATCGGAAAACGATTTCTTCTTTTTCGCTAAGAGCAAAGAAATCTCGTAAGATGTTTTGACCATGGATTCAAACTCGTCGTGCCTTTTAACGAAAATATTCTGTTGGTTAAATAGTTCCCGTTTCTTTTTCTTTAAAAAATCTTCTCTGATAGCACTACCAGCAGGGTAATCTTTTTCAAAATTATTATGATTTTGCTTATAATGCCTTTCTAAATTATATTTTTTTGCAATAGCTACAGTTGTGAAACAAAGTAAACATGTAGGCTTACGCGCCTTGCTTTCAATAAAACAATATTTACTTTCCCATTCATCATGAAAAACACGATAGGCCTCCGTTGATTTCGAACTACTTGCTTTGCTGTGAGCCATACTGAAACAAATCATATTTATTTATTTAACGTTAAGCACACAAAAACGACAGTACTACAATGCCATTGGCAAAAAAAGACAACTATATTTGTATCGGACGGTATATTACCTATTCAAATTGGTAGATACCTAAGTATAGTTCTTGCAATATACGAGCGCGCGCGCGCGGCGTCCTTAGTTTTGTGAGATAAACAAAGTGTAATTTCAATTTGTGAACGGCACATCAATGTCAAATTTCCTCAATAGATTTTGAACTTACACTAAAACTAAATAAGGTTTAAGTTCGCTCGCTCCGTCGGGTACACACACTAATAAAGGCCACGCGCGCACGTGGATTGCAACAACTATACCTAATACGAAAACCTTTACGAAAACATACGATTGATATACAAACGATTGTTAGAAAATATTTATTTATTTATTTACTTATAAATTTGCACAATATTTTCTTGATTTTGCACAACTAATTGTAACTAAATAAAAAATGCGGGTTTAAGTTGTGCATGTAAGTTGGGTTATGTTAAAAATCAATACACAACTTATTTCCGTGAAAAATAGTTATATTTAGTCATAATTATGCACTTCATGAATCACTTACCTTTGACAACTACTGTAAATACGAAATTGATAAAAACATGAATTCAAAAACTTGACTTTCAATTCAACAGTCAGTTGAACTTTATCACCAAAACACGTACGCACACAATTGTTTCTCGAACTACAGTGAGACGAGCGAGACAGTAACGAACGCAACTCGCGCCGCACGGGGTCAAAGACCGTATCACTGCCCGCGTGACAGCTAACTTTTGAATCGGTTAGTACCGTACGCGGAAGGATTTTTGAATTTGGTGCATATTTTCAAAACATACGCGGGCCACTTAAAATTCTTTCGCGGGCCACATGGTGGCCCGCGGGCCTTGGGTTGAGCAGCCTTGCTCTAGAACCTAATCAACAGTCAAGCTCGATAAACAAAACTGTTCTCTCGCATTTAGCACTATGCAGCTCAAATTGGTGAAAGCTAATGGAATGAAGCCCTTAATTGTAAAATTCTAGTTTTGGAAGCTTAGATTCAGTAGACTTTTTTTTAATCACATAAAATGAATTGACAAATATTAAAGGGACCGCGGCGCCCAATATTTCTACTCATTTTTAAAAGCATTAAATCATTATTTTACTTCTCCTATTTCCAATGAAATGAACAAAAGCCACTAATTTTGCGTTCTGCATTTATAAAAGACCTTTGCGAATGTTGATTGTGGCTTTGCATAATACTTATCTAAGAAATTCATTACCTATCCAATTTCCGTCACCCTTGCCACAAAATATGATTCGGTAAATTGAAGAAATTAAGTAATACTGGACTAATAGTTCTATTATTACATTTTATATATGCTTCACTTCATTAGCATGACCGAAAATGTACTGTATAGACGTTACTTGTAGTAAGTCATGTGTCAGCTAGGTATGACAAGAAAACTAATTAAAATCATGCACTATTCTCTTGTTTTTAGATATGAAACTAAAAAAGATATACATATCATTATTTCATTAAGTAGTTATGAATTCAATATTACGATAATAATGATAGTCACCCTATTACTTACTTTTATATAAAGGAATATAACGAGCTTATATTTGTGAATTCACCTTTAATAATAGTCGAACATAATTAAAATCTCAAAAATAAGAATTCAACGATTTGAATTACGACGACGCCGCTCGGCCGTCAACCGTAATACAGAAAAGTAATTAGTTCGTATTAATCACAGGTTGTCAACCCTTGGAGTTTCCAAATTCACGCAGTGTCCTGAAACGAACACTATAAGCATTAACTACATACAAAATAAAGATAGTCTTGTTCCTGATAATCTTAAAAATGATGTTTTGAAAGAGAATTAATTGAAAAATGACGGCTGTGGGGTGTCTCACGCACCACCCAAGAGAAACTCAAGACGCCCCTCGGCCGTCATCCGGAATGAATCGGTGCTGTGACAGAAAGAGAAAAAAATAGTTTTTGTATGAGGCTGTCACGTTTCACGTCGCTAAATTTGACACTGCTGGAGAGACTTCAAAACAAGAAAATTTTATGTCTAATACGGCCCATGTTAATAATGCTAATATTAAGTCAAATAATACAAATCAAAAATAACTATGGACTGAAAAATGTTTAGTGATTAGTTATTAAGCATATTTTTCAGTTATTTTAAAATAAAAAATGCAAAGAATAATAGTATATTATGTAACAAGTGAGCGAGCTCACGAGTTATATACGACGTTTTTCAACACACTTGTGAGTAAAAGACAGACATACGTGGTCATAAAATAACAAACACACTTGATAACAAAGCTGTGAATTGTGATTGAAAAATGGCGCTGAACTTCGCGCATGCGCGTAGGTTTTTTTTCCGCCAAATGTCTCAATGTCTGTATAGCATATACAGCCTATTTTACATGAAAATATTTAATTTGGAGTGGTAAATCCAAATATTTTAATATTTTATAACAAATTATTGTAAATTGTGAATAATTTGTTTGAGATACAATTTTATTTAACTAATATAAGGCGCAAACATTTAAAATATGTATATGGATTTGAAGTGGTGTAAAACCTCTTTGTTGTTTCTGAAAAAAGTTTATGTGTAACCCGGATCAATAAAATATGCTCTGTTTACTCGCATTTAATTTGCACAAAGGTACAATTCAACTTTGTAGGATTCATTATATTATGCACTAGGGTATAATATATTAAGCACGCGTGACTTACAGCCCTGTTTATAGTTCTAAATTCAATAGAATTAGGCTCATTTTACGAGCAAGTGTGTTGAAATAGTATATTATGTAACAAGTGAGCGAAGTTGCTAATTACAGTCGAGGCTGTGATTTGAGCCCGAGCCGCAGGCGAGGGCTTCATAATGAGCCGAGACTGTAATTTGCAACGCTCACGAGTTACATACGACGTTTTTCAACACACTTGTGAGTAAAAGACAGACATACGTGGTCATAAAATAACAAACACATTTGATAACAAAGCTGTGAATTGTGATTGAAAAATGGCGCCGAACCTCGCGCATGCGCGTAGGTTTTTTTTTCCGCCAAATGTGTCAATGTCTGTATAGCATATACAGCCTATTTTAAGTGAAAATGTTTTATTTGGAGTAGTAAATTTTTTAATATTTTATAACAAATTATTGTAAATTGTGAATAATTTGTTTGATATACAAATTTGTTTTACTAATATAAGGCGCAAACATTTAAAAATGTATATGGATTTGAAGTGGTATAAAACCTCTTTGTTGTTTCTGAAAATATTTAATGTATAACCCGGACCAATAAAATATGCTCTGTTTACTCGCATGTAATTTGCACAAAGGTACAATTCAACTTTGTAGGATTCATTATATTATGCACTAGGGTATAATATATTATGCACGCGTACTTATAACCCTGTTTATAGTTCTAAATTCAATAGAAGAACGCTCACTTTACGAGCAAGTGTGTTGAAAAAATATTTTTATGTTAGCTCAACTGCTTAATTTTTTTACATTCATAGTTTTTGTCAATGAGACGGAATAATATTTTATGCTGGTAAAACTGTTAATACGATCTCCACTAGGGTACGTAATAGTACAAAAATAGTAAAAAGTACGAAATCAATATGCTGCATAGGTACTTAGATAGTTTTATCGCAACATAATATGGCGAAATCGATACGAGCTTACTTGTAGTATACAACACTAAGCCGGCCATGTTTAGTCGCGTGTAGGTATACACATTTTTTTCGTAGGTATGGCAGTTCCATTAGTTTCCTTCTTCCGAGGAAGTTTCGCGCAGGTGCATTACTTACAAAAACAACTGCAACAACTTCAGAGGGGACTAGATAGACTGGCATACGATCACTAGCAAAACATGGAATATGTTTAATATTTTACTTTTTAATTTTTTTTTATTATGGCGTCTTGGCCCAATTGATACATTTATTTCATTACAACCTATGTACTATGTTAGTAAATTACAAATGTCACCGCAAGATTTAATTAAATTAAAATATTAGATACTAATTAAATATACTTTTAACTAGCTGCTGCCCGCGACGTCGTCTGCGTGAACGCTATGCAGCACCAAACGCACCTACGATTATAACACTGCTAGCGTGATAATATGTAGCCTATATGTTGACCCGACTTCTTAACTATCTTCATGCCAAATTTGAAGTAAATCCATGCAGTACTTTTTGAGTTTATCCCGGAAAGACAAACAGACAAAAATTCTAAAAACTATATTTTTTGTTTCTGTTTCGATTGTAGATCATACCCCAAGTATTCTTTTAAAAAAATATTCAATGTACAGTTTTGACTTTCCTACCATTTTATTATATGTATAGATTAAACTGTGATGGCGATAAACAGTTTATAAATTAAAAATTTAAAAAATTAATTTTCAATTTATAAACTTGAAAATTAAAATTTTTCTTATTACTTTTGATTACGTAACATTTTTTTAATAAAAAAAAGTCACTTTTTGAAATAAAAACCAAAATTGAATTTAAAAGTCTTAATGCAAGTTTGGATAGTAAATTATTGAAAGAAAAAGAGAGTTTAACTAAATATTGTATTATGAATTTTTTTTATTTAGTACAATATAACCCCTCCCCTGGCTTCGAACACATGCGGCAATCCTTTTTGGCACGCTGAGAATTAAGTTATCCAGCATTTCTTGCGGTAACCTGTCCCATTCTTGAATTACGGCTTCTCTGATCTCTGGCACTGTCTGGGGAGGTGGCTGACGGTTCCAAACAGCTCGCTTGACAACATCCCACGCGTGCTCAATCCGGTATAAACCAGGCGAGCCGGCAGGCCAGTCTAACCTGGTAATGTTTTATTCATGTAGAACAGCGTTGAGCTCGATGTGCGGGTGCATTATCGTCAACCATTATGAATTGAGGGCCTTGGCTTATTCTAAATGACCTAACAATTCCATCAATAGCAATTGTCTGCAGTCATCGAGCCACTATACGGCGTTCTAGCACCAATCATTAAACCGCGCCAAAAGGATTCCGATTTCCCGTCTTGTTGAATGGTTCCGGTGGCAGTTCTTTGTCTTTCAGCGTCCCCACGTCTTCTCCAGACACGAAGAAGTCTGTTGTCTGGATGACTGCTGATTCTGGAATCGTTAACGAAGAGACAATTCCGCCAAATGTCCTCGTCGTTTTCTTCATATTGGCGGAGTCTAGCCCACTGCAATCTGCGACGCTGTCTTTGCTATGAGTTCAAGGGTGCTCCCGGGATCTCCTGGCTCGTAATCCAACCTGGTCTGAGTGCTAATTTGTAGTCCAATAGCAGCCTGCAACTCCGCTTTTATTTAGTGGCATTGATTGTTGAGTCTCAGGCAGTCAGAAATCTGATGTAACGCTTCTGAGCAGTAGTAAGAACAGTTAGCCGACCAATGCGAGGTCGACCAGCAGAGTTATACACGCCACGATACTTCCGTATCGTGTTCTCGACACAGGATTGGGATACAGCCACTCTGTGTGCTATTGCTTGCGTAGAATGCCCTTCTTCCTTCAATATAACAATTCTTGCTCGTAAATTTCTGATGATCCCCTCGGCATCTTTTTGAATGAACCATTTCTTTGAAAAGTCAGAAAAAACGCTTGAATCAAGTTGGTCAGACTTCTGAATGAGTGTAAACAAGGATTTAATCTCTTTTTATACAGAAAAACAATTGATATTTTAAATTCTTTTCTTAACATTTGATTTTTAAATGAAGAATCTTAGAAAATAAAGAAAAAACGTTTAATGCTAATGTGACAAAAACGAGGTTGTATTGTCAAAGTGATCTCAATTTTTTTTTAATGTAAGTACTTTCTAACCTTAGTAAATCAATACTAATATTATAAAGAGGAAACCTTTGTATTTTTGTATGTTTGTATTGAATAGGCTCAAAAACTACTGGACCGATTTCAAAATTGCTTTTACCATTACTTAGAGGGATTCTTCCGAATCCGTATAGGCTACTTTTTACCCCGAAAATCCCGCGGGCATCGAAATTGCGCGGGTAAAACCGCGCGCAACAGCTAGTACATACATAAATAAAAAACTTTTTAACCGGATTTATCGCATATATTTACATTTTAAATTTTGACTCGACGTTTCGGTGTCTGCAGATCCCGTGGTCACGAGCGGATAATCCGGTAAGAATATACGCGATAAATCCGGTAAAAAAGTGTTTTATTTAATAGTATGAATCACGAAAACTTAAGACAATATTAATACATACATAACTTTGCGTCTGTATCTCTTATAGGGAAGGCAGAATACCAGAGGGTATAAAACCATCTGATGTCACGTTTGACAAATTTGGAGGAATTATAATGGTGGAAGTTATGTACAGGCGTGAAGTTATGTATGCATGTATGTGAAGCTATGTATGTATTCAATCTGTAAAATATCAAAATTTTTGATGAAGCACCTTACTTAACATCTTCTTTAAATTACAACTTAAATGGTTATTTTCTATTTCAGAGCTCGTGCTTGGGCTAGCTATTGTTGGCCAGACAAAGACTGGTCTATAGAAGCTCTTAACACTATACATAACAAACATAAAGTTTTATGTGGAAGACATTTTGATTCGTCAGACTTTTATGACTCTGGTAGACAAAAACTGAGCATATTTGCTATACCCAGATCAACTGAAGCTGAAAAAATACTTACAAATAGGGAAAATGTGTTCAATGAGGTAATGTTTCAGTGTGTAATAAACTGTTTGTACATATAAATTGTATACATATAAACCACAATTTGTTCCGTCGTTTTTTTCCAGACCTACTTTTTACGGGGACAAGTGACGGAAAACTTGTATGAAAACGTCCCCGAGCCCGCACTCTCTTATTATCACACAAATTGGCTATGCGCCTGGCCACCAACTAGAGGTGTGCCGGCAATATTGCCCAGTGTGGAAGTATTGGGCAATGTTGCTTATTAAAAATTAAATAAGTACGAAAACTACTGAAATTACTTCAAATTAGTATTCAAGTGCAATAAGCTATTGTTGAGAATAAAGTGTTGTTTTGGGGGAAATTTCCAATGTTGCTGGCAATATTGGCGGGAAAT
Source organism: Stenoptilia bipunctidactyla (assembly GCA_944452665.1). NCBI lineage: Eukaryota > Metazoa > Arthropoda > Insecta > Lepidoptera > Pterophoridae > Stenoptilia > Stenoptilia bipunctidactyla. The sequence continues at coordinate 12,318,565 of OX101743.1, forward strand.
TACTGGGAATATTGCCAAACTTCCCCACATGAAAGAGAATAAAAAGGTATTGAACGACAGGTATTAATTCGAATCATTTCTATTAATTTCGTACCTGTCTTTCATTTTAAATCACATACTAAAAAATATCGATTTTAAAACTGTAAAATATAATAAAAAGTTATTCTTTACAAATTTCTATAAAAACTGCAAAGTGCATACAAGTTGCATATTTTGATATTTATTTAACAGGTACCAGGCAAAATTGCCAATGTTGGCGGGAACATTGGAATTTTGCTGGCAGTGGGAATATTGCCACCAGGCACATATCTAACCATAACTGTGACGTCTGGATGACGAAAGACGCTTCGAATTTCTAGTAAACTTCGTAAATCGAAAGTAGTCCCGTGAATTAAACGATTATAAACTGTATTTGTTCGATATAAGAGCATCTTTCATGAAAATTACTTTACCTTTGAAAATCATAAGTAGGCAAACTACAGTGACTGACGTCACGCGAAAGGTAACGCGATAAAGTTCCAGCGCAATATCTTCGGGACTGTTTTGATATTTCGTGTTTTTATATGTTGTCAGTTGGTAATGCTTTACTTGTGCTTAAAAATTATTTTTATTATACAGGCCTTATTTAAATTGGCGCCTCACCTCTGGCAGCCTCTCCACATTAATCCAAACACATTAGTTCAACGACTTTTGACAAAACTAAATATCACAAAAAAGAAAAACAGACAATTTTTTTCCCTCTGTTGTTTATGACTGTGTGTTTTGAGCGTCACTCCGCAACCCCGCGCCCCGCTGCATGAGGCGTAACGCAAGGCACGTGGCTTCGGTGTAACCTTACCTAACGCCGTTTAGAGATTATAAATATTTTTTGTAAGGGAAAACTTTAATTTTAGGAACTGTTAATTTTAAAAAGCCGTGGAACAAATTGTTGTTATTGATGTGGAGAGGCTGCCTGCAAGAGTTGATTGGACCCGCATCTATTGAGGGGTTATAGAGCAGGTCAAAACGAACCATTTTTATTATGTAATCACCCCTCCTAAAATTTGCCGTTTTAGAGTTATTACACTGTAGGATTTTACTGTAAACAACCATTTTTCACTAGTTTTGTAAGAAATAAAAAAAAATCTTCGCTATCTAACTAATTTTTTGACGTAATTATGTAGGTAACTGATTAATGATTTAACGAAAAAAAAAACTAAAATCTAAATATTGCTTCCATGCTGGACTGGGAGCGAAAGAAAAACTTAGAATGTGCCAGCTGCTTCTCTTCCCGAGCATACTGTAAAAGTCAGTTAAGGGACAGAGGTTTACTTGTCGTTTTTGCGATAGGTTGACACCCTGTCACTACAATAGCCTCTCTCTATCTTTATAATACCTCCAAATTTGTCAAACGCGACAACAGATGGTCTTATAACCTCTGGTGTTCTCCCTACCCCATAAGGGATACAGGCGTGACGTTATGTATGTAACTCTAAAATAGCTTCAAAGGAGCACATGTGATTGTCTTTCAAGCACTATTCTCCTCCTTAAGTTAAACCAAAATATGGCACTTAAAATGCTTCTCTTGTAAAAAAGCTCCTAGTAATTTACTGTGCAGATTACATCATAATAACGAACATTGTTTAAGCTATCCAACAAGTTATAATACATAGGTAGACTTTTAAAATTCCTAGGTAGAATAAAGGTAAATTAAAAAATTTAAAGGTTATGCAACCATTATGTAAAAGGTTTACAGTAGGCGCCAAGGGACGAGCCAGCCGGTGTGTTTTCACAGCCGGTGTGTTTTTGTCATCCGTGAATAGTTAATATATTTTTTACCCGACTACGGCGAAGCAAAACGGAGCGTTATGATTTTGACCTGTATGTTGATTTTGACCTGTATGTGGGTATGGATGTTCATATGTTCCCTCATAACTTCGAAACTAGTTAACATAATTGAAAAAATGAGGTGTCGTTGGAAGCGCCTTGATTGTCCGCTGGTTACAAAATATATCATCACGTTAAATTAACTACAGCGCCCTCTACATAAAAGTAAGCTCTAGAAGACCTAGAGGGTGCTGTACTATATTTACCGTGACGTCATGTAGACGACAGTATGTATAATATTAATAAAATGTATGAAAAAATTATCGATACTTTCACATTTTATTTTAAACCTGTCCCGTCCCTACTTCCCCCGTACCCCCCGCTTCAAACCAACCTCAGCTTGCTGACAGAATTGTTTTGTTGAACAAATCAAGGATAAGGCGTCTATGGGCTATATGGTCGTTGTTTCCACCATATTGTGCTAGTGGTTTCTAACAAATGTCCGCATTAATTGTGTCTTTGAACTTAACATTCTTCTTTCGTAAGGGAGTGCTTTAGTGTTAACCTTGCAATTTGAAAGTCAGGTGATTCGCACACTGCCGACGCACTGTGATAACGAATTAGATAAAAACCTCAGTATTTCGAGTACACAACAAAAAATTTAATAAAACTCTCGTGTGTTAATTTAAAACTAACAATTTTTTTCTTTGTTGCAGGACTCGGGACCTGATAATTCTTGGCCAAGTAGAATCAACTTTGAACGATCTTCTAGCCCTGGCCCATCGAGACCAAAACGGACATGTATTGCAGTAGATGAGTCAACAGATATCCCTATTGAAACTGCTAATAAACACGTTAGTACTGATGGTCTCGGTGACGTCGGAGATACCGCTTACCATGACCTAGATAATGATGATGATAATGACGACGAAGAGGATGACGTAACCTTTTTGTCTGAAACTGAACCCATAGTGGGTAAGTTACTTTCATTACATTTTTGTTATATGTACTATTTTATTTCCTGCTAGACTGAGAGCAAAGGAAAAGCAGAATGTGCCAGCTGTTTATCTTCCCGGGCATATTGTGAGTCAGTTAAGGGACTGAGGTTTTATTGGAGGTTTATTTGTGGGCGATAGGCTTTGTCCACCATTATAATGCCTCCAAATTTGTTAAACGTAACATCAGATGGTCTTATTATCTCTGGTGTTCCGCCTAGCCCATAAGGCATACCGGTGTGAAGTTATGTTTGTATGTATATGTAGGTATGTACTATTTTATGAATATTCCTGCGAAATCAAATAGTTTTATACAAAACTTACTGATATTGATTATCGACACATTGCATTGGGATTTGTTTTTGTCACTTGGATAACAACAAATTAAATAGACATAGTCTGCTGTGGATGCACATGTATGAGAAACTGGCTCAACTATGCGAGCTAAGCTGGCGGTGGACGATCGGCTTTAATAAAGATTCTGTTTAGTTTAGGGGTCACAGACTTCACACATGCTTTAACACTTTTCTGAATTCATAAATTCTTATTCTTACATACATACCTACCAAGACATGTTTTTAATCATTCCAAGCATTCTAATTTTCAATGTTTTTTTATTACAGGTTCAGTATTGCACACGGGCTTTAAATGTAACGTCTGCCACGGCGACATTTCGGGGTATGTTAATAATATACTATTACAATTTAAATCTACATTAATAATCAAAATAATAATAATCAAAACGAGGCGCTGTGGTTACTGTGCATATCAAACGATATCGCAAATTAAGCGCGCTCGGCGCGGCCGGTATAAGGATGGGTGACCGCCGACCATTCATTTCTCACGACGTTTTCCGTGCTTCGGAGGGCATGTAAGCAGTCGGTCTCGGGTGCTATATACTTGTATACAGTAGTCGTTAGGGTTCGTCAGAAGCCATTTCGGCACCCTGAAATATCTGACATCCACCAACCAGCTTAGTGGATTACGCCCTAAACCTCCTCGTCACCCAGAGGAGAGACTCATAGCCCTGCAGTGGGCTCATTATACGGAGTTGTGACGATGATGATGATGATAAAAAAATGTTTTCAATATATTCAGGATCATGGTCTCCCTAATTGCTACCTATAACTGGAAGAGTTCAGCATTTGTACTAAGATCAATGACTTAACTTTAGAGTGACCATAAGGATGATGTTTTCGTTACATAAAAGTATCTATTATTAATAAAGTTTAATTGTTTGCTTCTAGAATGACGACGTATGCTTTCATTATATGTTCCCAGTGCTCGCAGTACAAATACATGTGTACATGAACATGTTTGTTTGCTATGATAATGATATGAATAGTATATATATTTTTTACTAGACAGTAAAAGTTAAATTATATCTTATATCCTATAATTGTCACAGAACAACACATGCGAAATACAACTTCTGATAAAGGTAGCCACATCAATCACGAAATATAAGCCAAAAGATTTAATACCTATAACAATTACATATGGGTAATTTAAAATCAAAAATAATATAAAATGTATGTTACCAAAAAATATTCATGTAAAGTTATAAACAGTAAAAGAGAATTTAATTGAAATTAAAAATTTCAAAACATTAGAACTTAAGAATGATCTTCTAAATTGAGATAAACAAATATTTATATTACATTAAAATATACAGGGTGTTTGGTCCAACGCCCGCCAAACTGAAATTGCCTGTAGAGTAGGTAATGCCTATGCCTAACTGGTGGTTTTTTAATAAGATTTTTAAACTTTTTTTGTTTGTCACCCCGAAATCATCATAAAAAAATAAAAGTATCAAGTGTAGACAGCTAATTTTATTTATAGGCCGTTTTAGGTTTCTTTTAATTCCGAAAAAATATTAGTTCACTAGTTTTGTTTTATTTGCTTACAAAGTTTCGAAATCGAAAAAAAGTAAGTTCAGTCTTTGGATTTACAAGCGTACCTATAAAAAAGTTAAAAACGGTAACCAGGATCTCCCAATTTCTCAAAAACTTCTTTGGTTTTTCCTCTTTCTAATGATATTATGTCACATGATATAAAAACTATTCAAAACATCGCGAAATTCGCTTGATTAGTAAAAAAGTCGCGTGAAGTTTAATTAAAAATTGTGGCAAAAAAATATTTTTTGCATGCCTTGTGATTTCACCGACTGCTTCAGTGATTGGGCCCACTAGATTGATGTCCCATAAGGACCAAACAGTGAATTCAAAACAAATATTATTTTTTGTTCTGTGATACGTCCCATTGACTTTATTGTAGGAAATACTGAGATCAAGTACGGTCAGCAAGCAAACTAATATCAATAAACGACAAAATATTGATTCATAATAAACATTAATATTAAAAATAACCAACAATAAAAATTAAAAACATGTTACATTTAAAACACTATAAAACTATGATGTAATAAAATAAAGTATGTAGGTATTGACAATTTTAATGTATGAGGTTATTTGTCCAATTTGGTTATATGAAGTAGATGGTTGTGGTTGTGACATCTTGTTCCCTACGAATTAAAAAACGAGTTAATTATAAAAATAACACCAAAAAGAAAAAATCCAATAGGATTTTGAAAACTAAATGGCTGCTGACACTTCCTAGGTATTTTGGCTCAAACAACGGCTTTTCCTAAATATCAGTTTTACTATTGCTATTTTTTTCAAACCTTAGTTAAACTTGATGCCTTTGATATTAATATGTAGGTATTTTTACTTTTTGATCCTTCTTTTAAATAAATTAAGTAGTTATAATTCGCAAAAATTAAATCATACTATAAAATAATTAGTTGATATAGTTAAATACAATATTATATTTGTACTCTTAAGATGATGATGAATAATATATTAGAAAGTATTAAATGAAGCAAAAAACGTTTCATTTTACAGTATTTATTTTAAACAATGGTGTAAAATAAATAAGTAAAATTCGTTTACAGTTAACTTACCTTTGGAAAACTGTAAGTTAACTGTAAGCGTAATAATTATATAAACCACTTATCACATAACTAAATTTTCCATTAAATTTAATTCTTTGTAATATTACTATTATTTGCAATAAACAAAAATTAAACGCGCGTGCACATATTCCCACAATAAAGTTTAAACTGAATGGACTGTGAATGGAAATAAAGATATTTTTAGTGCTTTCTTTGTCGCACTTGCAAATATCGTTTCACAGTAACAAAGCTCGCGCTCGCTCACTCGAGATAGCCTGATGCAGTTGAACTTAAGTGCAAGTGAGACAGCGAATCGCAAAGTTTCGCAACGTTGCAGTCATTCTTATTCTTTTATAGCAACCCGCCGTAGATACTAAGCGACGTGCATGCAGTCATGTTATTTATTTTATTCTTTAAAGCTAAATAAATTGTGTGTTTTTTTTATTTTAAGATGAATAATTTGTAAGATCTTTTATTAGTTTTTCTTACTAGTTTGCTTGCTGACCGTACTTGATCTCATTATTTCCTGCAATAAAGTCAATGGGACGTATCACAGAACAAAAAATTATATTTTTTTTGAATTCACTGTTTGGTCCTTATGGGACATCAATCTAGTGGGCCCAATCACTGAAGCAGTCATTTCACCGATCCTTTTCTCCTTCCGGCCATAGTGAAGCCCTTGATAGGTTATCCTTTAGGATTTCCCCTGGCTAACTGGTTACCTGTACGCGACTTGTCCAAACAGGTTTATGCTATGCAAGTAAGGGATATAAGACAGGCTTTACTTCGCAAGAGTGAGAAAATAGCTTCCGCCTATTACCTATGTGAAATTATTTTTTTGCAACAAATTTGAATTTAACTTTAAGCGAACCCTTTCACTAATTTAGCAAACTTCGCAATTTTCTGAATAGTTTTTATGGCTTGTGTAATATCATTAGAAAGAGAAAAGACCAAAGAAGTTTAAGAAATTGGGAAGATCCAGATCACCGTTTTTAATATTTTAATATTTTTCATAGCCAAAGACTGAATTTATTTTTATTCGATTTCGAAACTTTCAAACAAATAAATTAAATTTGCAATAAAGGGTTCATCCCAGTGTCCATACATTTCCTCGATTTTATGACTACCATATAAAGTAGATTCTTTTATTATTTTTGGATAGTGTAATGCTGAAAAGGTAATGTCACTATTCATTTCGTGTTAAGAAACACAAGTTGGAATTATCCACCATGTAATACAAAGAAAGAAAAACAATACAATACATAAAAACAAAGCAGTAACAGGAATGAAAATCTTTCAGCCAGCCGCTGCTATTAATCAGTTGATTTGTCAGTTGGACAGTTTGCATTGACTTGTGTCTTTGATTATGGGCAGAGCGCAGTTTGTTTTGTTATAAAAATTATAGAAAAATATATATCCACTTAAAAATATTTGGATTTACTACTTTTTTATATTTATGGTTTAATATTTGCACTATTTTTACTTGTTCACGACGGTTTTGTTTATTTTAAATTTCACATCAACATGATGATGATGGTTCCGAACGCAATTTGTTTGCTCTTTTTTGGTCGCAGATGATAACTACATAATCAATAAAATATTTTATTTATTTGGATTTACCGATTACACAACAAAACTTACGCAATATTCATTAAATTAATTAACATTTATGTATTAAATATTTTGATTATTTTTTATTTATGTTTTGGCTTAAAAGCCAGGACTGAAATTATGCCTTTGCAAATAAAACAAAAACTAGTGAAAACTTGTTTTAAGGGTTGAAAGAAGCCTAAAACACTACCTATAGATTTAAATAAAATCAAAATTAGCTGTCTACACTTGATACTTTTTTCTTTTTATTTTTTTTATGATGATTTCTAGGTGACAAACAAAAGAAGTTCAAAATCTTATTAAAAAAAACCACAAGGCTTTGGAAGTTTTAATGGCCAGTTAGACATAGCAGATTACCTACGGCGATGGATCAAACACCCTGTATATTATACAAAACAAAGTAATAATATAAGTTGTTTAGTACCTACCTATAACAAAAGCATATTATGAGCTCACTTTAGGGCTAGGTAGCGCTGTGTGAATAAATTTAAGTTTGCTTGCAGATTCCGGTACACTTGCGTGCAATGCGAGGACTTCGACATGTGCGCGTCGTGCGAGGCGAGAGGCGAACATCCCGCGCATTACGTGCTGCGGCTGCCCGCGCCCAAACCACATGTAAGATATTATTGTCCTAAATATAATCTCTTAATCTTACTAATATTATAAATGTGAAAGTTTGGATGTATGGCTGTTTGTTCCTCAATCAGGTCAGTACGGTTCAACGGATTTGAATGAAATTTGGCATAATGATAGTGTACAGCCTGGAATCGAGCGATCAGATTCGCCAACTAAGGCGAATCTGATAACGTGATTTGTTCATGCCGTTGGAATTGAATAGTGGCCCCCTTTTTCCAAGTAGTCCACTATGATTATTCCTTCAGCGTCCCAAAAATAGACGCCATAACCTTCCCTGCTGAGCTTGACACTTTGAATTTCTTCGGCGTCGGTTCATCGGATCGTTTCCATGTCATCGATTGTTGTTTTGTTTCAGGATCAAAATGGTGAATCCAGGTCTCGTCCATGGTCTCAAAATGTGACAAAAAACTATCCTTGTCTGCCTGAAACTTTTCGAGATTTGCTCTTGACATGTCGACTCGTTTCTTCTTTTGCTCGTCGTTTAACATTTTCGGTACCCAACGCGCGGAGACCTTTCTCATATGCAATTCGTTCGCAAGGATTCTTTGAATGCTGCCATATGAGATCCCTATGACCTCAGCTACATGCCTGATAGTCACTCTTCGATCTTCCAATACAACTTCTTCACCTTTTTTTACATTTTCTTCAGTGAGGGACGTCGATGGGCGTCCTTCGCGGTGTTCGTCTTCCGTCGATGTTCTTCCCAGTCTAAACTCCTTAGCCCAGCGTGCAACTGTGGAATATCGAGGAGAAGAGTCCCTTAATGTTTCCACCAAGTCGCTGTGTATGTCTTTGGTAGAAATATTTTTCAAGCAGAGGTATTTAATGACAGCTCTGATTTCGTGTTTTTTCCATTTTGATGTTCACTCCTTGACAGTCCGTATTCAAATGAATGTAGCTCCCGGGAATCGTGGCCTATTTATATGATTTTTTTTCCTGAACTAGTGGGTAACTGAGCAAGTGACTGATATTTTTTTGTATTTTTGTGTGCACTAGAAATAACTGATTATCATTACTTTTGGATCACCCCTCGTATGTAGAAAGAAATAAATATGTTTCCATCTATTTCTTTTAAGAAGTAACCTATTCAAAATATTGCGCGGCACGGTTACCCCTGCCAGTGTAGTTCGGGTTTGAATTGTCCCGGGGTTGGATTATGAGCATAAAAACAAAACAAAAAATATTAGGATGTTAGGTTTTTTTCTGCTTATTTTATAATATTTATACACGGTGCTCTTACTAGTGACATCAATATTTTTACCTGGTTTGGTTTTAATGGGTTAACAGTTTGCCCTTTAGAATTGGTGTAGTCCTTTTACTCAGGCTAATTTTGTGATTTCGGATTTGTACGTAGATTTAGTGATCACACCTCTCTTTCTCTACTTTGAAACGTCAGATCTGCCGCTTAAATCGCTGTCGTCGGACATTTGCTAAGAATTAAATCTCTTAATTGCAACGAAATAATCTGGAACAAACCACCCTCTTCAATACAAGTTAACAACTGACTAATAACAGCGCATAATGACGGTTACATCCTCACTTAGTGTTACTAGTCATTTAATAAAGTCAGTCAATAAGTCAGTGACTTGTGGGGTTTCTCTTTTAAACGAAATATTCAACCTCCAATATATTTTCTTTAAATCACATGACCTGTGGGATTTCTCTCTATAATGTGTATTTACCTTAACTACACACATTCCTTTCCAAAAATGAGTTTGTCAAATAACGGACTTTGGGGTTTCTCAAATAAACCATTTAAATACCTATACATAAAAACAGGTTTTCTAAAGTTAATTTATCAAGCGCTAGGTAATGTGTGAATGTTAGAAAGATCAAATCTCACTCAGGAATACTATAAGCATTTATTACACAAGAATTAAACTATTTTTATCACTTTCAGTTGGAAACTGAACCAGTTTTAAGCGCCATCAGAGATTACATCCATGGATTACTGAATCTCAAAAAAGAGTAAGTTCTTTCATACTTCTATTGGTTAATGATGAAATCATTATTACATGGATGTATTTGCATGAACTTCAAACGTAAAAAATTAACAAATATTTGTTTACCCATGAATCATTATAATTATTTGTGATTGCTTACTCATACTCATACTAGACTCTTCTATCTGCAGATTGTAATTTATTATTTCGTTTCCAGGGGCCATCAAGTCTTTGTCAAAGAAGAAGTTTTGGATGAGGTAACATTTTTCATAAGATGTTATTAATGTTGATAACATTTTACTTGCACCTATTATTAACATGATATATTTTCACAGATCGAAGAAGAAACAGAAACTGATTTAACAAATCCTTTGGCTCGTGTGAATGACAGAAGCGTCCCTGAAGTAAATTTACATCAAATTAGTTCTCCTAAAGAAATTGCAGACTCTGGGGATACTATTAAGACATTCCCAATTAAAGAACTCCCACAAACCAGTGCACTAAAAACAAAATTAGAATCATATCCAAGAGTCGTTATATCACCTTTAAATGTAAATAAATATAAAAGTCCTTCAGCTGTACCCCCAATTGAAGTTCAAAGAACTTTAAAATTATCAGATAAAACAGTAAAAGTTATTTCACCCTCCAGTAAATCATCTGCAAATAAAACACAGGTTTCGTCAAACAAAAACATCAAACTGCTTACCATAAGGGAAAATAAACAGAAAACTATTCAAATAATTAATCAACCCGAACAAGAAAGTGCGACATCATTTATACGAATTGACACATCTTCCATAGAAACAAATGAAATTCAAAACCCTATAAGGAATGATTTACCTGATCTACCTACACCCGCAAGTAAATTAGTTACAATATTAAATAAAAAGAAAATGACTATACAAGGTAAAAATAAAATTATACCTAAGTCAAAATTTCGCATTTTAAGCGTGAAAAAAAGTTGATGCAATTAGTATCACAAGATTGTTGGTTTTAAGTTTCTAGTCTTGTAGGTAATAAATTAAATGCTGAATTAAAACTTTAATAAATGAATTTGCTAAAATTCGTTTTGAGTTTTTTTTTCATCGGGGCTGTCCAAAGGACCTCATCGACGCAGAAGAAGTAAAGTTTTTGCCGAACCCCAGCTAAATACCTATTGCAAAATTTTGTTTCGTAGAGAGAAGATTTCATTAATATCTTCACATATCATCATAGATCTTTCTGGAGTTAGAAGACTTCTACTGTTAACATAACCTAAGGCCTCATTTGTAGATTTCTCTCGTAGCTGGTTCTTTCTACAGTAACTCAAATGTGACTCTCCTGATGCGGTTCTCAATATTTGTGACACTTGATTGGTTTCAGAGATATTAGTGGTTTCATCGGATTGATTATGAACCTAGGGCTAGTTTTCATCAAATTACTCTTAAATGCTTTTCGGTTTCAATGTTAGTCTTCATAGTAGCGTCACCTTTGAGTCATTGCAGAACGTCAGGTTTGAATCTCGTAACATGACTCATAATCGAGATATCCTTGGACAACTAGGTTCATAATTATAAACCTATAATCCATTTCACGATTATGGGCTTTTTTTTAGTTTTTGTACCCCAGTGTTTTAGCGTGTAGAGTGAGTTTAAAATGACGTTGTTGAAAACTAAAAAATAAAACAATACTTTTTGTTGTCTGCAAATTCTCTGTTTGATAATGAAAATATATAACTCAAGATACCTATTTAAGAAAAGGTTTTAAATCTAAAATTCAGGTAATTTTATATAGTTTTATTATAAAAAAATACTAAAAGTTCAACAGTAGGTACTTCTTGTACCCAGTGGAACTTGTCCTCTTAGTTAGGTACGCTGAATCAGCCTTATTCAGCAAGAAAACCTCTGAAAACCCGCATTTTATAGCCTAGCAATACTTTTAAAAGCAAAGCAATGATCAAATCCGTTTATGATACTTGTTTTTTCGCGGTAAACAGAGTTCTTAATGTTACGCTACGGAGCGGTCGTTTTGCTAGTTCCACCTTGAGATTGGAGTTCTTTGGTAAAATTCAATGAATTCTACTGCAGTTAATGTATTTTGTTACTAATCAATTATTAAGCAATTGATTTTAATCAAAGATTTTGTTAAAATTGTGACTTATCGTAAATTTTAGTACATTTTTCACTTTGAGGACCATAGCGTTACGTTCCGTTTCGACATATTTATTTATTTATTTACACTTTATTGTATGCCATTAATAAGTACAAAAAAAGGAAATACATGATAACAATTTTGAGATACAATTGGCGGTCTTATCGCTGGAAAGCGATCTCTACCAGACAACCATGACATAATTTGTTGCATCATAACTAAGCGTACTAAATAGTAGATTGTTAACCAAGGACATCAATTGCATATGAGGTTTTTGGCGACCGAGCGCAGCGAGGGCGCTAATTAGGCCGAGTATGCAATTGATGCTTACATCCGAGGTAAACACTCCTCTTTACATATAGACTGAGGTAAGTAAAAAATCAAGATAGCCGGTTTCTATGAACATTTAATTGAACAGAAACAGTTTAAATACAAATTAAAATTAATAGTGTAATTAGCACAATTTGTAAAAGATATGGTCAAATTCTTTGTAGGAATATTTACAGTTTGAGTATGAGTTTGTGATGATGAGACTTTAGTTTGAGTGACTTGAGGATCTTGCAGTAAATGGCTGCAATTGACTGGTGCGTGCGTCCGGCTGTCTGGACATTTTCTCGCAGAGCGTTGCTGCTTATCTAGGTGGCTAAGTCATCGTTTGTGACGACGATCTGTAAAGGTTTCATAGTTTGTGACGCTATTGTTTCCTCAAAAAATTGAAAAAACTTTGGCCAGCCAGCCAGAATTTCGCATTTTCCAGCATTCCAGATCTCAGCCCCCAGAGGGTTTTGAGGATCCAGCTGGTATATAAAGGTATGTGACGCGATATGTGACAGCAACTAAAGTGGTTTTATCAAGTAAAACGCCATAATTTTCGAGTTAACACGAAAAACAAGTGGCCAGCCAGCCGGACGTTTCTGGCTGAGCCACTTTGTTTTTTCCTTGTATCTCAGTAATTAAAGCAATTAGAACTGAGTTTTAAGTATAAAAGGAATGTGACGCGATATGTGACAGACCTCATATAGTTTAAAACATACCTGACGCATGTGCTTAATGGCCGGTTGTTCCAAATCATCTGCTTTTTTACAAATTCCGTTTTACATTTTACGTATACCTACTATTACTTTTGCTATTACGAATTCGTAAATTTCTGTTGCTCCAACAAAATTCCTGTAAAAGTAACAGTATAGAAAGTAGCCAGGCGTCAAAGACGTTTCGGCTGTCCCTAATCAGAACCTAGTAAGGGACTTGGAACAAATTTTACAGGAGAGCCAAAAAACGACTTCCTCACTTTGAGCACGTATTGCAGCTGAGTTGAAAAAGGTACATTGATGGGAGTTGGTTGAAAAGTTGTGGAATATCCTTGGCTATAATGTTAATATATTAGTTATCATGTAATTATAATACTGCACGTTAGAAAGCACTTACTAAGAAAAAAATTGTTTTAAAAGTGTGAGTAATGACAGAAAAACCATTTTAAAAACTAGTAAATACCTTTACAGTGCCACCAACTTATCTGTTCAGGTGGCGGCGTCGCTGTGGTCGTATCAAGTGTTGCCATTTATATATATTTTGCAATGATTTGGTACAGTTTAATCACAATTATGAGTTAAACATTAACTTTGTACTTACTTAAACAAATGGAACAAAAAATAATAAAAAAATCATAAAATGGGTCAACAAATTTATTTATATTTTTAAATAAAACACTTTGAGTTTCAGGTCGTGCAGCTTGCTGGATGTTAGATTTAATATTTTTCAGGATAGGGTCCCATGTCGGTGATAGTTTCCAACCATCTTCTCTATTAAAATTAGGGTGTTTTTTAATTTCAATCGCTTCTCTGATCATTCTAGGAATGTAATGCTTCTCTCTAGATAAAATTTTCACTGAGTCAAACCTTACTTAAGTAGTGGTTGGACTTGTCCATGGAATGCTCACAAACTGCAGACTTTGAAGCTCTTCGATGTTTAATATCAGCTATGTGTTCTTTTACGCGGGTTGATACGTTTCTTTTGGTTTGACCAATGTAAGGAAAGCCCACAGCTATTATATTTTATTCTATATTATTTATATTTTATAACAGTATGTATGATCGTCATGACACATTGTCAGTGGACGAACCCCAGGGATACTGCTACTTATTGGATCACACTGCATATCGTCTTCAGAGTCGCTGCTCTCGCTTTCACTATCACTAAGCAATGTAATGATAAACGGCTCATCCAAGTGTGCATCTTTCTTTCTGTACTCTTCATGAAGATTTTTCACATGATGGCAGTATTTCATCCATTCAGCTGATGAGATCTTTCCGCACGCATCCGAAATTAAATCAGGCATGTTAGCACTTGACTTTGAAATATTTGTTTCTGCCACTTTTCGTTTCATTGAACTCCATACCATTTCTATGGCGTTCAAGTCACAGTGATACGGTGGGAGACGTAGTATTTGATGCCCATTTTCTTTTATTATTTTGTCAATCTCGTACTCTGGCACGGGCTTGTTATTTTTAATTAATTCATATAACTGAGGCTTTGTCATTTGTGCTGAAAATTCCACGCCCCTTTCTAAAAGCCACTTTTGCATATCAGCCTTATTGTAATTTGAGTTGGGGCTTCGGTTAATGCATATGCTATGATACGGCGCGTTGTCCATTACGATCAAAGACGGATGCTGCAAATTTGGCAATAACTTTTCGGTTAACCATTTCTTGAAATTCGTGCTATTCATTTCGTCGTGGTAGTCGCCACTTTTAGTATTGGATTTAAATACCAAAAGGGCATCCTTTACAAAGCCTTCTTCGCCGCCTGCATGTACAATGATCCATCTCTGACCTTTTGCAACTGGCTCTAAATCACCATCTTCTTCAGGGCCTTGCCAGCATTTTCCAGTCGAGTGTGATGAATTTATATAAGTTTCATCTAAATAAATTACAGGTTTAGTATTTTCACGCTCGTTATCTTTAATTTTCTGTAAATATGATGCTCTCCAAGCACATATATCATTCCGTTCGCAAAGAACTTTTCTGTTTGTTTGCGTTCTTCTAAATCTAAATACAATTTTTTTTAACAATTTGCGAAGCGTTTCACGACTTCCCTTAAAATTTATCTCTTCACGTAGTACGTTCAATAATTTTGGGATAGTTGGTATTTCTTTTTTTATAGAGTAAAATTCATGAATTTTTCTTCTAATAACACCTATATCGAAGTCGTCCATTTCAATTTTACCTGAAGTCCTGTTTCTCTTTTTGCCTGGTGTTTCAATTTTAGTGCCACATTCTTGAGCCAATTTTTGTTCATTAACTAACTTGTGTAAGAATCGCTCAGAAACACCTGAAATAAATGAGATAACTAAATATAAAAATCATTAAGAATTATCATTTTTTAAAGTTATTGGAATTAAAATGTCGAATTTGAGAAGATTAGAAATACGGCTTAAATGTCAAATATCGCAAATTGTTTATTTAGGTAGTCATAATAACAGAAATATTTTAATTGAAGCTTTAATGTTCCCATAATTTGTTTTTAATCCTCTTAGGAAATTGATTTTCTTGTATCTAGCAACACTGACCTGTGGCTGCAGCAACGCGTTCATACAGCTTTTCGAATGGTATTATTGGCTGCTGTGCACGTTTTTCATCCTTCATAAAAGCTAATACTTTTAGTATAATTATTCGTGCATCACTTTTTACAGCCTTAGGCATTTTAGAAACACTTATTACCACAAAAGTAAAAATAAATCACAAAGAGCACTCACACTAATCGAAACTGACAGCGGAATGACATTTAAAAATGGCGTCGCTAGTTCTTCATTTGGCCACCTGAACAGATAAGTTGGTGGCACTGTACTAGGTTTATATCTAGCTTTGATAAGCTAAATGTTAACAAATTGTCAAAGTCATAACCTAGCAGGGAATTTAAGTTTTGAACTCTGAGGCAATTTTGCCAGCGTCAGTGTCTCGATCTCATGGGATATTTAGAAAATGTATGAAGTAAATAAAACTCAATACTATTAACAATAAAGTATAATCAGTCATGCGCGTTTTGCACACCATTAGTAAGGTCGTCCAATATTAGTTGGTAATTTTAACATAAATCACTAATAAAACTTTAGAAAAACATAAAATTATTACAAAATAATCAGTCGTTATATTTAAATAACGCATCATAAGAATATCAGTCATGCACGTTGCGCACTAGTTACAAAATATTTTGACACTAGCTGATAATGTAACAAAAATAAATCATCTAAAGTAACCGTCACGAGAAGCTATAAATTATGTAAACAAACATCTTTTAGTAAGTAAACATTTTATACTGCGAGATAATAATAACTTGAACATATTCAATCGACATGAAATATAGACGGGTTATATGAAAGTAACAACCTATTTAATTTAGTCGAATTATATTTTAACGACGCAAAGCGCTATCGTTTGTGTTTCTTGGTACCGGAACGCGTCCGTCGCAGGGATTGTAAACTATCGGGACGCCATTTTGAAATAAACAGTCATTCGAGTTTCGAATGCGTACGAGTTTGTTTGTTTCATTGCTTTGCATATATCGCGGATCTGGTTGTTATTGTTAATTTTGTTATTGTTTCGTTATCACTTTTTAATTGTTGTAACTTTAATTGTTGCGTTAATTTTATTTGTTATTACGTATAATGGAGCCAGTAGCCAGTACATCTAAGGAAATAAATTCGCCACGAAAAAAACGTCAAAAGGTACGTAATACAATTTATCTAAAATATATATAAAGTAAAAAGAAAGAGTTGTTTGTTCAAACGCGATAATCTTTGGAAACTTATATTAGAAGTAGGTTTTAAATTGTGAAGTAATTGGTTAGGTTAATTGGTATACCTGGAGATATAGCTTGAGCTTCGTGTGAAAGAGACTGAACAGGTGATTTTTACAGGTGACGAGCTTTACTTCTAATGAGAAAAATATGGTGATCAACGTATATAAGTACGTGAAAGAAAATTGGCCATCGAATGAATATCCCTACAAAACCGAAATAAATAAAAAAACAGCAACGATTTTGGGAATTGGCATCGCATCTGTGTATAATATATTAAAAGAATATAAATCAGAAAAGGGAATAAAATCACCTATCAAGTCTAAAGACAGGCCTAAATTTTATCAGAAAGTAGACGATTTTGATAAATCCGTAATTAGGAAAAAAATTCACAGTTTGTTTTTAAATGGCCAATTACCAACAATTCCCAAGATTCTTCAGGCAGTAAATGACGATGAAGATTTGCCAAATTTTAGCGAAACAACTCTCAGGCGGCTAATAAAGCATTTAAACTTTAAATACATAAAACGACAGCGAAATAACGCACTGATTGATAGAGATGACATTGTAATATGGCGGCGAAAATATTTAAAATCTATTAAAGACTATAGACGTAAAAATCGCCAGATATTTTACATGGATGAGACATGGGTGAATGCAGGTTAGTGTCTTTTTTTTTTTTCATTTTAGGGCGAAAAGGAGTTAGCAAGTTAGATTATTTAGCCAACGAAATGTTTAATTGTTTTTACAGGACATACCGTAAATAAAACTTGGGTAGACAAACAAGTTAAAAGTAAGAAGCAGGCTTTCCTAGAAGGACTTAGCATTGGTGCACCTAACCCAACGTCAAAAGGTAAACGATTAATAATTACCCATATCGGCAATGAGAACGGTTTTGTAGAGGGCGGCGAAAATATATTTGAATGCAAGAAGACGGGAGATTACCATGAATCAATGGATGCAACACATTTTGAACAATGGTTTGAAAACGTTCTCCCAAAACTTGGAGAAAATGCAGTAGTGGTAATGGACAATGCACCATACCACTCAAGGCGTCTTGAAAGAATTCCTACTACTGCCTGGAAAAAAAATGATATACAAAATTGGCTTG
This sequence comes from Stenoptilia bipunctidactyla, assembly GCA_944452665.1. NCBI lineage: Eukaryota > Metazoa > Arthropoda > Insecta > Lepidoptera > Pterophoridae > Stenoptilia > Stenoptilia bipunctidactyla. The sequence continues at coordinate 12,336,541 of OX101743.1, forward strand.
TAAGTAAGAATATTTCTTACGACGACAATGAAATTAAGACTGAATTACTGCTAAAAGTAAAAAATGTTAAAGACCATTTTAAAACTTATGTAGTGGACGAGCTCGCAAAAAAATATAAGGTGGAAGTATTGAGACTCCCGCCATATCATTGTGAGCTTAATCCAATTGAGCTAATTTGGGCCAACGTAAAAGGATATGTTGCTCGCAAAAATACAAATTTTAAATTTGACGAGGTAAAACAATTATTACAAGAGGGACTGCAGCAGATTACTTCGGAAAATTGGAAGCGTTGTGTGGAGCATGTTATCAAGGAAGAAGATAACTTTTATTCCAAAATCGATGAGATGATTGATAAAACTGTAGACAGCTTCGTGATACATGTCACTGATTCTGACACAGAAATGGAAACATCTGAATCTGACGAATAATTATTCTGAAATAATATATGTTAATAATTAAATTATTAAATCTTAAACAAATTCTTTTTTTTTATTGGTCCAAATGTTGTGAACTCCTGAACACTTGTTTACAAAATTTATAGCTTCTCGTGACGGGGACTTTATAAAACTTTAGGAAAACATAAAATTATTATAAAATAATAACATGATATGACTCATTACAATGAAATAACACATCAAAAGGATAATCAGTCATGCTCGTTTTGCCCACTAGTGACAAGATCTTCAACTTTATCATTGATTGGTAATGTAAACCAAAACTGACGCCTATTTAAAGGCATAAGTGGAACTAATTTTGAGATTATACCTTCTTTTTTATTTATTTTTACGCCTCTTGGAGAATCCGCCATTTCAGGAAATGATTTAGCATTAAACTTTTTCATTAAAAAATCTAGTTCCACAAATGACTCATCAAAATCTTCTTTGTAGAATAAATTTCTGCACCCATTAATAAATTTAACCTCTACGACTTGATTCAGTAAGAATTTTTTTAAAAGGTCATTCTCATCATTTCGCCTTGGAGATCGTTTTTTATAGACCATTGATAAGATTTCGTAACTTCTACAACTTCTATGTTTTTTCTACACTTAAATATAACCTGCTTGAAATCTTCGAAGTCATACACCGCATCTTTTCGTTTAATATGTGTTTCTATATTGCCATGTACGCCATCTGCAGTCATGTGAGTGTGGCCCTTTGTCAAATATTTTAAAGTTATGCTTTCTATGTTGTACAATCCACAGTTCACTAGAGTTACAAGGGCAGTATACATGATCCAATTTTTATTTTGACTTGTGCAGTTATCACACCATATAATTAAGTGCTGCACGTCTCTATGCTTTTCCAGAAAAGCTATAAATGCATCCACAATGTTATTGGCATCCCTTCCAGCCCAAGCTTCGTGCCAAAGAACACAAGTACTGTTGATATTGGTCATTTTCTGTAAGGGTGCGAATGTCAAATTGAATGCAACCAGTCTACTCAAAAAAAAAGAATCTTTCACCTTTGACATATCAGGCAATAGCATGACTTTTTGCAAATCCATAGAATAATAACGAACTGTGTTAGTATTTTCTCCTCTAGCATCTAACTGATAATTGCAAATTGCTTTATAAGCCTTAGCCTTGTGATCATCATATTTCACTTTTACATTCTCTGGAATTTCTGTTGAACTATATTGTTTCATTTCTTCTTCCAGCTCTCCACAGACCACACATTTATCTTCCTTTGGAAATTTTAATGAAATATTCATATCTTTCAATGTTTGCCGGTATATTTCTTTTGAACATTTATTTTCGTTTGGGTTTTTCTTTTTGAAGTCATTAAACATAAAGTTAAGAGTTAAAGCTCGCGGTAAGTATCGTGCTAATGGAGCATTGCGTCGTCTATAATGACTAACAGCTGGATTAAAACTTAAAATATGATCCATAATAGCATTTCTATTTAAACGCTTCTTCTTGCCCCCTCTGTTCTCTTTCACATCTTCGTAAAAAGATTTACGCTTTATGGCTCTGCTGAATTCTGTAACGACTGCATCTGTTTTGAATCCAAGGGTCTTTAAAAAGAAATTTCGGCACACATTGAGAGCTTCATTACCTTTTGTTAAATAATAATATCGACTTTCCGTCTTAAAAAACTTAGAATTAGGATTAGGTTCAGTAACTTTGCGTCGCTTTACATTTTCAATTCGTATGCATTTATTCAAGAAATGCCGCCGTTGTACATAAGGCAAGTTCCAAAAGTTTTCCCATGTATTCTTTCGCTCTTCTATTGTAAATAATTTGCATTTTCGTTTACAGCCATTTCCACATATCTCTTCAATAAATGGATACTTCAATTTATTTCTCTGTATTTTGTATTTATCAGTTCGAGTTAAGATATTAGAATTAATTTCTTCAGAATTTTCATCATTAATTATTATAGGTCCCGGATATTTCGCTATGAAATGGATCTTATTAGTCAATTCTTTGAATTCTTGAGATTGAGGCGCATTGAAACTGATTGCTTGTTGTTGGTCTTTGAAGATAATGGAATCAGGGTAGCTAGCAATAAAAATAGATTCATCAGGTTTTATTTCATCTGATTTTGGAAGTATAGAGCGAGTAGTATGTTGTCGATTTTCAATAAAATTGACGAGTTCTGTAAAATCATCGTCGGATTCGATGGTAGTGGCATATTTACTGTTAAATAAATCACTTACTGAAAAGTCAGGGTCTGCCACGGAATCGTCGCTGTCGTACAAATTTGATATCTCAGAGACATTATCATTATCGATTTCAGATGTTCTTGACGGACCTGGTAATGGATCATCGTATAAAGCTACAGATTGTTGCTCAGGTTTGCCAGAGATAGTGTTGTCGTTTTCAGGTGTGATGACTGCGTTAAAATTTTGGCTGAAAAGAAGAAATACAATATCCATAAAGCAAACAGCCCACACCATGCAAATAGGTTAATATAAATACTGGAAGCTTTGCCTGAGTAGTTACATTGATGTCCAATCCACTACAAACATAAACACACACTTAAAAAGAGTAACATAGGCAGTTACCAATTTTTATGTAATAAAATTTTAATGTAAGGTTATGATGATATTTTTGCTTAAATTATTGCAAATTGAAATAAAAATAGGCTAAAATCCTTGTACTTACCAATTCTCTTTAGCCCTCAGGGCTTTAAACATTAATGACGAACGATAAAACTGTCGTTGTGCCATTGTTAACAATATTTTTTTGCAAGAACAAACACGAACGATCCGCACACGTCCACACTCTGCGACTTACTAAAACATGGCGCGAAATTTAACGCGTATCGACATGTTTCAAAACCTAGTACGGCACAAGGACAAGATCAAAGCCTAGCAAGGGACAGTTCCTTGCTAGGTTTTAATATTGTCATTGTGCCATACTAGGTTTTGAATTGGTTTTGATAGCAGGTTTTTGTAACAGATGTGGACATGCTAGGTTGGTATTTCCATTATTACGCATACCTATTCTGAAAAATTTGACACCGCCAATTCGTGCGTAATAACCTTTTAACTAGTATCCAGCTAAAACACGTTTTTTTTACAATTTGTCCCTTGCTAGGTTTTGAAATTGGACAGCCGGTTTATTCTTCCATTTCAGCTAGGTAGCTTTTTATTACCATTTTTTTACGTGGCAAGACCTGTCATACCTTTCAAAATAAACTATCGTGATTGGCTGACTGTATGACAGACAATGCATTCAATATTGTGATATGATTGTCAAAAACAAACTAAATAAATTGTTTATAGTTTTTAAAGTTGTTTGTTTTTTTTTGCATTAAAATAGTATAATGGAATAATATCTGAAGATAATGTTGCGCTGGAAAAGTAAGTACAACATCTTCAGCACCTATGTACCTATTTAATTTCTCACGTTTTCATAGAAAATATACCGAGCTTATTGTGTTTCTTTGTTTCAAACAACGAAGTGCTAAATTCAATGAAGATGAGTTGAATTTACTCAATAATCTGTTAAAAAATATAAACATATTTTATTAAATAAACAAACAGGCATGATACCTTTTGTCTTAAAAAGATTTAACTCATATAAGTGTTAAATCATTTTTCAGGTAAAGTTACACCTCAGCAGAGGGAAGATGCCTGGCGCGCCATTACCAATGAATTTAATAGCGATCCCGCATGCTCCTTTGCCAGAAAATCACACCAATTAAAAAATAAATGGGATTATATGAAGCTTTGCCACACCGACTGTCGCGCTTCCAGCGAATAGAGCAGGCCAGGCAGCACTTTTGGACTCGGTGGTCAAAGGAATATGTATCGGAGCTACAAAGCCGGGTGAAGTGGTATAACTTTTGAGACACCTTGAAAGAAAATACGCTTGTTCTTGTCAAGGAGGACAACTCGCGGGTGGGGTTTTGAATTACACATCTGGAAAATTGGATTGAAATGGGTTTATTTATGTAGGGGTGGGTTTCCCCTTTCGATTAATACCCCTCTTGTTTTGCAGAGATGCATAGTTTTTTAATTATACGTGTTTGAAATTTCCTATACTGAAACGATATTTTACATACAAAAATTCAATTTATATGATTGCTTGGTAAAACGAAACGTATATCCAGACAATCCATTTGTGGCAGAAGATGGAATGCACACCCAAAGGATTGAGTCTCAGTGGCGGGTGGTTAAAAGGTTTTTCTATAAAGATAATTATAACCACCTAGAAAATTTTGCTGACATTAAAGTTGAATACAAGTGGAGGCATTACTTGCTAAAATATATAAAAGACCAATTTATGGAGGGTAGGCTTTGAAACAAGAAACATCACTCTGCTGAATTAAAGTTAATTTATTGAATATTTACATTTATCTATTACTTAAAGTTAATGTATTACTTGTAAAAGGCAAGCTCTACCTCCCAAGCTAATAATCTCCATCTGAAAGACTTCACATCACTTTTCTTCTGAACCTCACTATTTCACAATGGAATCCCTACAAAAATCGATGGTAGCTATGGCAGATCTTTTTAACAATGAAATGGCAGAATTTCGTAAGGAGCTGAACAAAAATTCATCAAAAAACCCTGCTTCAACTTCTTCCTCACTCGCTGAAAATTTCAACAATTTCCAAGTATTCATTAATTCAGCCATGGATAACTTGCAGAAACAGATTCAATTTTTGGCATTAGAACTGGATAAAATGCAGATGCATGGTCGTAGAAAATTTGTACTTTTCCATGGAATACCGGAGCATAAAAATGAAGATGTGACCTGTGCAGTTACAAAAGTCATAAGTGAGCAGATGAAGGTAACTGAGTTCAGCAAAACCGATATTGCCAACTGTTATCGGTTGGGTCAATCCATTAAGCCAGAAAAACCTCGCCCAATCCTGGTCAAATTTTCTCAACTCACTTGCAAGGATAAGGTATGGAAATTAAAGACTGCCCTCAAAGGATCTGGCGTAACTTTGTCGGAGTTTTTAACTAAGCTGAGACATGATACATTTGTTGCTGCTCGTCAAAGATTCGGCGTGAAGCGGTGTTGGACCCGTGACGGTTCCATATTCGTGCTGGGACATGATGATGAACGACATCGAATCGTCACCCTGGTTGACCTTGATGCTATCCCGAATCCACCAGAGAACGACGAGGCTGATCTCAAATCTCCACCGCAACAGAAGCCAGCAAGAACTAGGCGCCTAAACCGTAAATAGTCTGATCTATTTCCTTCCTTTATGTCCTGGTTCCTGGTATGTATATGTGTATATTTATCTCTATTTCTTTTCTTGGTATGTCTACCTCCGGTAAAAATAATTAATCGCACCTGTTTGTTTATGTAAATTTGTGCCAGCCAATCTATCAATCTACCTGTCATTATTTATTCTGTCCTAAGCCAGCTGACTGACAGTGCAGTCAATATTTCAGCACATACTGACAATATTGTTGTTGGTCAATAATATTGACAATCTCTTTTTACATAACTTATTTATCTATTTAAAATTGTTTTATTTAATATATTTATCTATATTTTTAATATTTAGCCGGAGGTAGAGCTTGTTTGTTAAAGCTTGTTTGTTAGTTTTGTTTTGCATTTTTTTTTTGTGTGTTATTTATTTTCATTTAAGTACTTATTATTTATCCACATTTTTTTTTTTTTTTTTTTTTTTTATTATTATTAATATAACTAGCTGCTGCCCGCGACGTCGTCTGCGTGAACGCTATGCAGCACCAAACGCACCTACGATTATAACACTGCTAGCGTGATAATATGTAGCCTATATGTTGACCCGACTTCTTAACTATCTTCATGCCAAATTTGAAGTAAATCCATGCAGTACTTTTTGAGTTTATCCCGGAAAGACAAACAGACAAACAGACAAACAGACAAAAATTCTAAAAACTATATTTTTTGTTTCTGTTTCGATTGTAGATCATACCCCAAGTATTCTTTTAAAAAAATATTCAATGTACAGTTTTGACTTTCCTACCATTTTATTATATGTATAGATATGTATGATGGTCAAGATGACAATGGTTTACCTGACTATGTTTCATGTTCGTCACCTTCATCACAGAGTACCGGTAGCTACCACAGTCTATCTCCCTCCTTAAATACTGCACTCGACACTCAATTCTCCAATTTTCACAAAAACTTTAATGTTGTTCACATCAATGCGCAGAGTATTCCAGCTCACTATCCCGATATGCTGGCAGCTTTTGATAGCACTTCTATACATGCTATCCTTATTTCTGAAACTTGGTTTAGGCCATGTCTCTCTTCTGCTTCCTATTCATTGCCAGGTTTTCGTCTAATTCGCAGTGATCGTACAGAGCGGACCGGTGGAGGTGTAGCAATATACCTTCGCTCGCATATTCCTTTTAGTGTTATAAACGCATCTACTACATCACCGACTAGCGCAGTCGACTACTTATTTCTAGAGATTACGTTGAACCACACTAAATTGCTACTGGGAGTTATGTACAGTCCACCAAACGTAAATTACTTTGCGACTTTAGAACACCTATTAGAGGACATGGTACCCTGCTATGGGCATTCCATTTTAATGGGTGATTTCAACACCTGTCTCCTGAAATCTGACTGTCGGTCCACTAGGCTTCGCACATTAATTAGGTCAACCAACCTAAATATTATCCCGTCACAGGCCACACACCATTACCCTCACAGTATCCCTTCTCTTATTGATCTAGCCATCGTCTCCTCCTTAAATCACGTATCACTTTTTGGTCAGTTAGACGCGGATGCTTTCTCCTATCATGACTTAATATTCCTTTCATACAAAATACGTCCTCCCAAAGCAAAGCCGAGAATCCTTCTGCGGCGTAATTTTAATGGCATTAACTTCGAAAAGCTTATTGACGATGCTGCTAATATTGATTGGTCAGCTGCTCTCAGTAACTCATCTGTCGACAGTCAAATAAGTATGTTCAATAATCTCATCACCGACCTATATGACGTACATGCGCCGTTACGTCCAGTTAAAATAAAGCATCTCCCTGCTCCTTGGCTGACTGATGATATAAAATTATGGATGCGTAAAAGAGATAGTGCAAAAGCCAAATACAAATTGAATGCTACTGAAGAAAACTTGGTAGTTTATAGAAATTTGAGGAACCGATGCAATACGATGTGTAGGGACGCACAACGGCGCCACATTCATAAATCAGTTTCTAACGGCGATCCAGCTAAAGTCTGGAAATTCCTCAGAACATTGGGAATCGGTAAAACTAAAAGTGACAACTCTCTTAAAAATGCTAATCTAAACTTATTAAATAGTCATTTCACATCTTCTAGCTCTATAGACGCTTCTGTAAAAATTCATACTCTGAATCACATATCTACTTTACCGACGCCAAATATTCCGTCCTTTTCAATAGGTCAATTTTCAGAATGTGATGTTAAGAGAAAGATACTTTCCATGGCCTCTAATGCGAGTGGATCCGACTGTATTAGTCGTAAGATGCTCATCCCTATCCTAGACATTATCCTTCCTGTGATTACCTCTATACTGAATAATTCCATTGCTTATAGCGTTTTCCCTGATGCATGGAAGAATGCTAACATCATACCACTCCCTAAAAAAGCCAATCCTCTTTCCTTTTCCGATTATCGTCCTATTGCCATCCTGCCTTTCCTTTCCAAAGTGCTGGAGGGACTAGTTCATCAACAGCTCAGCACTTTTCTGCAAAACCATAAACTACTAAACCCTTTCCAATCTGGTTTCCGTCCTTGGCACAGTACTACTACGGCATTACTCAAAATTACGGAAGATATTCGTATGGGTATGGAGCAGAAGAAGCTTACTATTCTAACTCTCCTGGATTTTAGCAATGCTTTTAATACTGTAGATTTTGAAATCCTTTTGCAAATGCTTCGTTCTCTTAACATATCTCCATCGACTATTGACTGGTTTCATACTTACTTGCATGGACGCCGGCAACGTATATCTACTGAGATGGATGTCTCTGATTGGTGTGATATTAATGCCGGCGTACCGCAAGGTGGCGTGTTGTCTCCACTTCTCTTTGCCATATTCATCAATTCGATTACTCTCAATATATCTTCTTCCTACCATCTGTATGCAGACGATCTTCAAATTTATACACAAAGCAGTCTCGAAGAGCTGCCAAATTCTGTAGTGCTACACAATGCGGACTTGAAACTAATATCAGACTGGAGTTACAAACACGGGCTCACTGTCAACCCTCTCAAAACGCAAACAATCATTATCGGCAGTAACAAAATGATACCTCGTGTGAACAATAACTTACTACCTCAAGTCGAATTTAATGGCGTTTCCATTCCTTTTAGTGAGACCGTGAAGAATCTCGGTATCATCTTTGATCGCACGCTCTCCTGGGTACCACAGATCACTGAAGTGAGTAGGAAGATGTTTGCCGCGGTGAATTCGCTCAAGCGTCTTCGCAATTTTCTCCCCGTTGCCACTAAAATTGCGCTAGCACAATCCCTCTTACTTCCTATTCTCGACTACGCTGATGCCAGCTATCTTGACCTAACTGAAGAACTCTTTAATAAACTTGAGCGGCTCCAAAATCTCTGCATTAGATTTGTATTTGGATTACGCAAATATGATCACATATCTGAATTCCGAAATAATCTCAAGTGGCTTCCCATTCGCCTTCGCCGGAATACTCACATCCTATCTGTAGTTTACCGTATTCTGTATGATAAAGCTATACCCGATTATTTGAAAAATTGCATCAACTATCGGTTCAAAAATAATGATCGTAACTTGCGCTCTTCTTCGAATCTCCTTCTAGCGACACCATCACATACATCCACATTTTTGGGCAAATCGTTTCTTGTCAGATCGGTGTCATTATGGAACGAACTACCGTTAAAGATCCGCTTAGCTCGCAATCCGTACAGCTTTAAAAGAATGCTTAAACAACATTATCTTATGAAACATTGTTCATCTTAGCTCTCTCATTGTATATATATTTTGATTATCACTATGTATATATTGTCATATGTAAGAATATATGTGTATGTATATATGTATTATTAGAATGTATGTGTATGTATTATTAGAATTTATATGTATTACTTATTGATATTTAGGTATGACTGTGTAATTATTTGTATGAAGTCTATTTTATAGCCTGTGTTCCAACGCCCATCCTAATTGTCCACTACCTAATCCTGTCAAGACTCGGTTGCCTGGAAGATATCGCTCTACGGCGATAAGGCCGCCTTTGTGCCAATATGAAATTTAAATGTACCATTTTCTTTACTTTGTTTTTATGCTGTTGGTGTACAATAAAGAGTTGATTATTATTATTATTATGTATGCTTACAGCTACACGCCTTTCGGCGGAAAGACCCGACAATTTGACCAGTTATTATTATTATTATTATGGAATTGTTAAATGTAGTAAAACAAGTTTATAAAATATAATAAATAATAAAAAAAATATTGTTGTTTTATTAATATGCGTACTAGTCAAATGTTCAATTATTAACGTACAAAACAAAACGTATGTTGTTCGCCCTTATTAACGATAAGAGTCCAGTATTAACTTAATAATTGTAACTTTTAAAATTTCTGTCACAGACCGACATGGACCGGTTAGGTTAGGAGGTTAATGCAAGGAGCGAAGCAAAGCAGAGCTTTTTTTTAATAAATGCACAAAACCGAGTGCACCCCAAAATTTTATCTTCGATTTTCTCACTTACTACAAGGATCCGCACCTCCCCCTCAGAGGGGGAGGTCACCAACTACCTCCCCTCCCCCCTTTCACCCTCACCCCCCCTAAATTCGACGGTCCATATACTGTAGTTTTACCAAAATCACCCCTAATCAGTGATTGATAACCCTATTTTTGAGGTTATAAATAGCAAACTTCAAAATTCAATAAAAAAAAACTAGCCATCTCCGCAACTCCGCATCGTGGTGGGGAGACCCCCCTTTGCCCCCCCTCCACCCCAAACCTAAATTCCAGATGTGTAATTCAAAACCAATCCCTAGCTTCTATACGAATGGCTACAGGCAGCATCATCATCCGTAGATCTTTTTCTAAAATTTGACCACTACCTATAGAATGCAATGATACAAATGAAATAAGGTGTTTCTCTATTGGAAGTCCGTACTTCCAAGGCCGGGGGCATGTTAAGAACGCATCCCTACGGTTTAAGAAATACTATGTTGGAACGCAACGTAACGGATTAAAGAAGCCTGTGAAATATTCCTGTGGAGAGGAGGAACTTTTATACGCAACGAACTTTTAAGCTTTACGCACACGAATACGTACTAAATCAATTTCTATAATTAAAATCATTTACACTTGTAATACCGAAAAATATAAGGTTTAAATACGACACAAAGGCCTATTATTTAACAGAGTGCAATAAAAGTATTTTTTTTAGTAATTAAACCTTTAGCACACGTACTGTAGGCTATTTTCCATTTTCCAATCAAAAAAAATATACTTTTACGTTATGAGGTCTGAGCTCCGTATAAAGTATACGTAAAAAGTAACTGTAAAAAGTATAAAAAAAATGTGGTGCAACACTTTTTACGGGATACTTTTACGTTTTACATTTTTTTTTACGAATTCGTAAAAGTATAAACTTGGAACAACCGGCTGTAAGAGTTATTTCGATAAAGATTGTGATGACAGGTGACAAATGTCTGGCTGGCTGAGCCACCCATTCCAGCGCTTGCAGACAGTCTAGAAAGCTAGATTCTTATCAAACATGTTAAATACACATTAAAAATTAATAGTGAACGAACAATTTGTAAAAGATATGGTCAAATTATTTGTAGTCTCATCTCTCTCAGTCTCATCATCACAAACTCATACAGTTTGAGTGAGTATGAGTTTGTGATGATGAGACTTTAGTTTGAGTGACTTGAGGATCTTGCATCGTAAATATCGGCAGTTGACTGGTACTATTTTCTTCAGTAATAAATGGCTCAGATGATGTGCTTTGACGAGGCGATTTCAAGTTTATATTTTCTGTTATTTTAGAAACAATTTTCCTTTTGTTTTCCACCGAATCTTCGATATAACCTTCGGTCACTTTGCTGGACTTCCAGCCGCCCGCGCCGTGCCTTTTTAACAGAGTGAGGTTGGCGCCAGAATCAGCCAATAGAGTCGCAGATGTTCTGCGAAAGCTATGCCCGGTGTATAACTCCACGTTGTTCAGTTTTAAATATAGGGCTATCGTTTTGATTTTTAAGACTAATATATGATGGAGGTTTTGGATATGGTTTAAATTACATTCTGTGCATCTCTGAGGGGAGAAAAGTATTTTAAGACGATGAAGGTGAGCATTAAATCTGCAGTGGCCAAATCTTAGCCTACATATTTGTGTGTAAAATTTTCTTTTTAAATAGAACTTGCTTCTAAAAAACTAAGGTGTTACGCCAGAAGCTTTATATATTTCGCCGTACCATTTGCCTGTTTTGTTAAAGACTCGAGGTGGTAACTGTTCCAGTCTTTAATAAAACCACTATTCAAAAGTGGTAGTAAATCACGCCAATGGATGGCGTGATATTCTTTCCTCATTTACACATTTTAGTTCATAGATAGACGATAGTACAGTGTGTCCGCCGGCAGATTTTACACTTTGAACAGGGCTCACGGCGACTAGCCAAACGTCAGCGGGGGGAGCGGGGTATCATTCGGCGCGGGAGTGTTGCGGGTTGTTTAGTAGCCATGAGTCAGTGGACGGGAGCACACCGCGCTTTTGCGGTTGAGGCGTATTTTTCGAATAATAAATCGATCAGTGTGGCGAGGCGTCGGTTTTGTTCTCACTTTGATATCCGACGATTAAAGGATGGTCCGTCAAACCAATTGATATGGACGTGGGTGCAAAAGTTCAGAGAAACTGGATCAACTGGAAATGAGCCTCGGCCTGGACCTTCCGCGACTGTTACTAGCCCTGAAAACGCAGAACTTGTGAGAAGCGAAATTTTGTCAAATCCGCGTAAGTCTATTCGAAAGATTGCAGCATCAACAGGTTTGAAAAAGACATCTGTTCACAAAATTATTAAAAAAAAATTAAAGTTTCATCCATATAAGCTCCAAATAGTCCAGCAATTGAAAGAAGATGACTTCACAAAAAGGCAAAATTATGCTAGAGTTGTTTTGGAAAGATTTTCTACCCCTACGCGGTTAAATAACATCTTTTTTAGTGACGAGGCACATTTTCACATCGGAGGGTATGTTAACAAACAGAACATGCGTTACTGGAGTGCGAGCAATCCAAAAGAAATTCATCAAAAGCCTCTTCACAGCCCGAAGACCACAGTTTGGTGCGCCATTTCCGGAAACGGCATAATCGGTCCTTATTTTTACGGCCGAGGAGAAACTGTTAACGCACAACGATATTGCGAAATGCTGGACAATTTTTTTATACCGGAGCTGCACCGTCATGCTAGCTACAACAATAGAACCCACTTTCAGCAGGATGGGGCTACGGCACACACCGCCAGGTACTCAATGACTAAGGTTGGACAACTTTTCCCCGGAAAATTGATTAGTCGCTTTGGTGACGTAGCCTGGCCCCCTAGATCACCTGATCTGACTCCTTGTGATTTTTTCTTGTGGGGATATCTCAAATCTCGCGTGTACACTAATTCACCATCAACAATAACGGCCCTGCAAGAAAATATCCGACGCGAGATTGCGGCTATCAGTCCAGAACTTTGCAAGCGAGTTTTCGCCAACATGAAAGAAAGATTGGAAGAATGTTTGCGGCAAAAAGGGCGCCATCTGAATGGAGTTATTTTTAAAAACTAAAATCCGCATATTTTTTTTGCAAGATGATAAATAAATAACTTAGATTTTCTTTATATTTGTATTTTATTTTGTTATTAAAAGTATAAAATCTGCCGGCGGACACCCTGTACTAAAGAATAGATGACCGCCTTGCGATTTTTGCACTTTAGCGCCATACAGTATCCACTTTAGGAACCATTTCGACCAAAGCAACCCTAGCTAGAATGCAGCCCGGTCGTACCGCACCACTTTCAAATATTCAGAAATTCGTGGTTCAAGTTATTACTATTGCGCAATTATAATTAGATTCGTTTCATTACATAGGTAACAAATCAAATTAAAACTGCGCAGTAGTAATAAGTTGAATTAAACTGCTCGAAGCATGTTGCTATGGGAGTAAGGAGTACCTACCTCATAAAAAGAACATGCGTCTCATACTACGGCCACACTACCTTACCGTCTACCGGGCTGTTACCGCAATAATTATGGCATTTAATTACCGTTTAAATTACTGCATGAACTGGTGTGGTTATACTACGGCCACACTACCTTACCGTCTACCGGCAATAATTATGGCATTAAAGGGCTGAGTCTAGAGTGTTTGAGCTATCGGCTACAGATGTTTCAGCATAATGTCATGTTATAATTACTTTTATTCGAATAAAGATCTAGTGCAATACTTACCTATCCAATTATCTGAACCACAAAATGTTTGGTTTTTATTTATGTAACAATTTAAGTTGCAAGGTCTCGCAAAAAAAATCAACTTCGATTTCATTTTAATAAATGCAAATTATCATGTTTCACACTAAATATAGGTAACAAATAAGGCATAATACTATTTTTTACTTGATTTGACCTATAGGTACGTATAAGAACATAATTTACCTAAGAGAATATAAGTGTTTTGAAAAACAGTTTAAAAGTGGGTTACCTACAAAACGAAAGAAATATATTTTTGGCGGTCTGCAGTAACACCAAACGTGAGGTTGCGGGAACGATTCCAAGAAAACACAAAACAAGAAAAACAATCTTAAGGATCAGGGTGATTATCCATAAATGTATTCTATATCCTAGGTTGCCCCCTAGTTCGCTGCATGATATCTCATAACACAAGCTTTGCTTAATTTGAGGCCAATGTACTTGGTATGATTGTCTGCGGTTTTTTTTACATTTTTCATTTCCTATATTTTCAAAGTAGGTTGTCCTAATGACTAGCGTGAAGGTATATTGTGGTTTCTTGTCTTGACCAGACCAAATACCATATTATGGTTCACACAGGTGCACAACAGCCAATAATAGTGAAGAACTTATTTGTTTATTAAATATAAAATATATATAGTAAGTTTTTCAGTTTATATGTCTACTTTTAATATTCCATTTTATTAACTGAACACTAAACTAACTAGTAGGTTGATGCCATCGCGTATTTCTAAGTAGTAGCAGGCCTGGCTCACTCCGCGCGGTACATCCGTTATTTACCTACAGCGAAGCGCTCCGCCGGCGTATTTCGAATGGGTCGTGTATCACGCGCGCGCCCGGTCGGGACGTTGTAGATACCTACCTACCGAACAGCACTCACAGTAATTCTATGATCGAGGTCGCAAATAGTATTTAAAAATGGACATAAAAAGAAACAAATATTCAATTAGATTATGTTTAGATTTGATTATGTTCAATTTAGCAAACAAAACATAGGTAGTATTACTAATTATTCGTCGTAACTTTTTTTTCATTTTGTACTTTAGGTAAGTTGAAACAATATTTTTTACAAAGGTAGAATAACAGTAATACCTACATCGGTAGATACTTAATAACAAATAAGGAGATTAATTATTCTTCACTAGGCAGCAACCCTAACAGCGTAAGAAAAGGTAAGAGGCATGCGATAGAAAGAGACAAAACTTCTAGGTATATAAATTTGCAGGTACGTAATGCTGTGCGAGCTGAATTCCACCGTATCGCGTCGTAGCAAGACTCGAATTTATTTAGATCTTCTTGCGGAGTAATTCTTCTGTACCAACTATTACTTATTCTGTGGTAGTAGGTTTAGTTCCCATTTATGGTCTGTTTCACAATGTACGGATAAGCTCTACATAAGTTCCAAATAAGCAATTTTTTACTTATGGGTAGGATAAACACTATTGTTGCGTTTCACGACTGTCAGATAGCGCTATTTGTCACTATTTGAATAAGAAACGCGACGTTTCTTATTCGGAACTTTTATCTTCCACATAATTTATGTGCTACATAGCTATTTGGTACTTTATCCATACATTGTGAAACAGACCCTTAATCTCACAATTTCATCAATCAATATATATAAAACTGTTCCGTTACTGACTGAGTGACTGAGGTACTGAGTGACTGACAGACAACGTACAGCCGTAACTACTAGGCGTAGAGAGCTGAAATTTGGAACAAACATTCTTTAGGGGATGTAGGGGTGCACTAAGGAAGGAATTCCCGAAATTCCCACGGGCACGGGAAATATAGGACTTTTTAGTTTGTAAAAAGTCCTATATTTCCCGTCCTATATAAAAATCTTATTCCTTGAGTGCACCGATGTGAAACTTGGCGTAAAGGTTTTTCAATGTGTGTCTGGTTGTGTTATGAAAGGAATTCCCAAAATTCCCACGGTAACGGGAAATATATGATGTTTTAGTTTGTATGAAAAAATCCCATCCCTTGAGTGCACGGATGTGATAAGTACTTGATATAAAGGTTCCTCAATAAGTGTCTGTTTGTATTATGGAAGGAATTCCCGAAATTCCCACGGGAAGTGGTAAGACTTTTTAGTTTGTATGAAAAATCTTATTTCTTGAGTGTACGGATGTGTTACTTGGCATGAAGGTTCTTCAAAGAGTGACTGGTTGTGCTAAGAAAAAAAATCCCACGGGCACGGGAAATATATGATTTTTAGTTTTTATGAAAAAAACTTATTCCTTGAGTGCATGGGTGTGATACTTGGTATAAAGGATCTTTCAGTGGGTGTCTGGTTGTACAGTTTCTGAAATTTCCAAGAGAAGGGTAGTTAAGCGCATACGAAGTTGCGGGATAAAGCTAGTCTAAATATAATTTGATGAAATTGTGAGGACTGTTTTATTTGATAGGTTCCACAGCAATTATTTTCCACAACATAGGCTCCCAAGTTTTAGGTTTGCATTTGCTGTTGAATTCTTTTATGTTAAATTATGTTGGCTACATAAATTATTTACTGATGCATTATTTACCGGGCATCTTACAATCCTCCATGACATGATATTTGTGATCTTTATTGAAAAAATCTGCTTAAATAATTGAAAAACATTGTGTCATTGTACGATTTATAACCCTCAACAACCCACCGAAAAAATTACAATTTAAAAAACTGGAAAAATCCAGGTCCAATGAGAATAACATGTCGAATATGAGCAGCTCTCGTAAGTAAGAAGTATATTCCTTGATGAGAAGAAATAAAGAAAACGAAAATTAAATTCCCTTGTTGCACAGTAACCAAACAATAACAAAGCGAAAGTTTTTTAATTGAGGGTTGCCGATTGAAGAAAACATTTCCGCAAATAACCCCGCCTAAATATTTCAAATTAAATAATTGTATTATTTTGGTTAAATAACATCGATATTGATATTATACAAAGTTGTTTTTGTTTCAATATTTTCGCAAAAAAATCGGTATACAAAAAAATTATAATAATATTATCTTAAAAACTCAGCAAGTTTCCACTCTTTCTTGGGGTGCCTTACTTTTGTCGCACCAGTAGGGATGTACCTACCTGGCGGAAAATATCACTTTTTCAAGATTGAGGCCGAAGCTGCAGCGGTGTTGTGTTTTATGAGTGCCATTTATTTTTACATGAATCTTTTAAATTTCAACAAAGCTAAAAGAAGAAAAAAAGGGTATCCCAAAGAGACGGTTCGGATTGGAATAATTCTAAAAACTCTAGCGCTTTTTCATTTGACCACTCCATGTCGGTCGATACGTGCGTCGCCGGTGAGCTCATATTGCACACTGGACAAACGGTAGTGTGGCCACAAACACTGTAATTACTGCGGTAATTTTCTTTGATGTGCGAAAAAAGACCGCCGCCGGAGCTATTGCCTACCGCCATTTGCCATATTGATTGGCATTGTAAAATTATGGCCGTAAATCGTGGTTACACCTAGGTGTTGTTTAAATTATGGCAATAATTACTGGCATATCACGGTAGTGTAGCCGAAGCATAAGCATCAGACAATTCATTTTTTATTTTTTATTTATGTCTATCACAATAATTGTAGGCCATAGATTTGATTGGGTCGTCTTCGTCAAACTTAATACTTTTACCACACAACAAATTGTTTACCTCCTTGCACCAATCATTTAAAATGAATCAAATTTACTTAAATCATTTTTCATTTATTTTATCTTTATGATTTGGGCATTTAAAAAATTAAGAGACACAAGTGAGGTGACCAATAATTCAATATAGTTAATTATTTGCGATTGTTCACAATTTGTTTTTAATATATTCAATGTTACATTTTCAATATTTCCAAGCATTCCTTTTACTAGGATAGTAAAGAATACATTTATTTGTATACCTTTTTAAACTAATAAAACAAAATAATTCTTCACCATCTCCTTCTAAATCTTTTTTGCATTCCTCACAATTTTTGGCAATCAATTTATGAATAATATTTATTAGACACCTACTACAGCATGCTGCGGCTGCATATTTCTCAATATCTCTGGTATTTGTACTGGCCAGTAAAATATCTATCTTAGTTAAATCTAAATTTAAATGATTTAAGTTAATTTCAATATTTTTAGGACGGGGCAGAGCAATGTTTTTTAAAAAATATTTTAGACTTTGCAAGCATTATGCTGTCATAATTTTCGTAGTTTTGTAGGCAGCTTCAAATGCCACAGACGCGACGTAGGCATAATAATTTTTGATGTCCGTGGGTCCTTATAGCACCAAAAAAATTCTCCAGAGGATCTTGATTGAAATTGCGCAGCAGCAGCGACCGTAAACCAGAATTGTGAAGTTTTTTTGTAATTTGCTGGAATGATTCGATTGTTTTAAATCCAACTAGAAATAGATGGCACCACCCCACCTCGTGTACCTACTTTTAACTTTCATACTTTTTTAAACTGGTAATCTTTTATACCACAATTTGTGGTGTGGCGATTTAGGAGAGACGGCTGACCGATATATTTTTCCTCTCATAACTTTATTGAAGTGACCATTGACAGAATCAAGCAGTTGGTCGAACAATAAAAAAAGTTCTGCTGTATCTTTACTCTCCTCGAGGATTCTTCCAGTTTGAAAACAAAAACAGGTTATAAGCAATGCAGGTAAAAAGCAAAGTATTTCATAAAAGCGTATGAAAGCATGTGGAGAGTAAAGAAGCCAGAGCCCAATTATCTTCTTTGCCTTTTCTTATCCTTTACTCGACTGCGGCACGCAAAGGATGGTTATGTTTTTAACGCGTAACAACATACAGTTGAATTATAAAACTCCTCCCTTTTGTTAGTCGGTTGAACAGAATATTTATGCCTTAAACTATATTAAGTCATGCATGAATATATTCGTTAGTATTAGATCATAGGTATCATTTTACTGCCTTGTTAGTTTAATTTATTATCGTTAATGCAATCCGATACCTAGAGTTTTTAGACTGCACAACGTAATTGTAACTACCTAAGTCTGTTTTTTAGGTCGAAATACCGTTTCCGTTTATCTACATTATAAAGGGTCCGCCATCTAACGTTTTTTTTTTCAACTAGTGCTTATTTCGTGAATGGTAACACTTAGCTCATGTCTGATTTGATAGATAATTAGTTTTATCCTTCCGCTGAACGAATATGGTTGTGTATACGCTTGAACAACTGACCATCCAATGCGTTTTCGCTTCGCTAGTTGGGCCTGCGATCGACTTACAGAAGATGCCGATTTTACCAAAAAAACATTTTTTCACATGAAGCTCATTTTGATCTTGGCGGGTATGTAAACAAGCAAAATTGTCATATTTGGGGCACAGAAAACCCGCACGCATACATTGAAAAGCCGATTCACCCAAAACGAGTCACTGTTTGGTGCGGATTTTGGTCCAGAGGCATAATTTTCGAAAATGTGCAAGGAGTGGCCGTTACAGTCAATGGCGATCGTTATCGGGCCATGTTGAACGAATTTTTGTTCACAAAAATTGAAGAGGAGGATATTAGCAACATTTGGTTTCAACAGGACGGCGCTACGTGCCACACAGCCGAAGCTACACTCGATATTTTGCGCCCTTATGATACTTGCGATACCGTCGTCGTACCCACAAATCAGGGTCTCGGTCTCGCGAAGGATCCGTCAAGAACGCGTAAGGCTCTATAGTGGCGCGATTAAACGCTATCGAGGGTAGTATCAATAGTGGTCGGAGTGGCGTACACTCACCGTCACGACCTCCTCCCTCACAGCACCGCCAAGTACCTACGCCGCAAAAAGAAGAGGATTCCTTGGTTACAAACGCTGCAGAGCGCCTGCTGGCAGCCATAAATTGTGTCCCGGTGAGATCAAACCAATATTTTGTGTCTGATTTTGATCCCAGTGTTCATGACGTCGATACGTGGCTTAGTGAAGTGGATAAAGCGCGAAGTGTAAACCTTTGGGACGATATGGAGTGTCTCTGATCAATAGATACTCCACTTATGCGGAGTACGCGCGTAAATTTCTTTTAAGGCTCAGAATAGTGACTGGGCTCAGTAACGAATTACTAACAAGTATCATTATAAGAGGCATTACTGATCCTCAAATTCGCGCTATTGCCATGAATTCTAAAATGACGCCTGACAATTGTGGAGTTTTTGTCAAATTTTGTTAAACCGAATTTGAATCTTACAAAAAGAATAGTTCCTTATGCTAATAGTCAATTTAATTATTATCCTTACAACAAACGAAATTTTGATTCAAGTAGCTCAAAAGTTAAATGCTATCAGTTTAGTCAGTTCGGGCATAAAAGTGTCGATAGTCCGAAGCGTTCGCGGACACAATATAGCGATAAAAACTTGTCATCGTCGGGACCGCAAATAAAAAGTTGTGCCTTTTGTAAAAAAAAAGTAGGTCATTTAGAAACTGATTGCTTTGCTAAAGAACGTTCGAATTCTAGGAATACTAGTGTTAATTTTTGTCGTGAAATTATGAACCTTAGAAACAGTGACGTAATAACAGGTGTTATTTCTGGAATTCCTGTCGATGTTTTGATAGATAGCGGATCTTGTATTTCGTTATTGTCTTCCGATTTATTAAAACACTGTCCTTTTAAATTAAAACCTACGCACCTATTGTTACGTGGATTAGGCGGCATGGAAGTACAAAGTAAATTATTCGTTACGTTGCATATTGAATTATGTGATATCACTTTAGAAGTTGACTTTTTTATTGCGGTCGGTAAATATTTAAATACCCCAATGATTATAGGTACCGATGTTTTAAACAGAAAACGATTCTGTTCAGAGGGTGAATCTGTGCAACGAGCTCACGGCGGAAACTCTTTGAATGTGAGTTTAATGTTTTGCTTGTGTTTCAGAAGATAGTTACTGGCTTTGCGTAACTGTGTGTGCGAGTATGCAGGTGTGGCTACCGACAGAATAGGTATAGGAGTTAAATAAAACAAACACAGATATTTAATGAAAATGAAGCAGCTCTGAAAAGAACTATCATATGAATTAAGAAGGCAGCAAGGCACACGACAGAATTGGTATAGGATTTAAATAAAACGCACAGATATTGAATGAATAATTATGAAGTAGTTCTGAAAAGAACTTTTAGTTTAGAAGTAAGCAGCACAGGTCACACACATGGCGTTCGAATTTTTCGCACGCTCCGCACGCCGGCACACGCACGCCGCCGTTTGGATGTCTCAAGCCGCGCGCGCGCTCCCAGCGCGACGTGTTGTTCACGCGACGTGTTGTTTTTTTTTTTTTTTCCGCCACAGTAATACTTACTACCGACTTCACGCCCCTAAGGGAGCCACAGAAGGAGAGGAGGTGAATGCTTGATGCACGAAGAGGGGACCTTTGGGGGACTACCCCGCCAGCCAATCCCTAACAGTGCGGGACTCACCGAACCCAGCGTTACCCGCTAAACACCCCCTTTGCTGAGTTGTCCCGAGTTGGGTTAATAAAACATTAAACCCGTCACGAAAGCTTATCGCAGGACCGAATCTGTAACAATAAAAATTGAAAGCGACGTCGTATGAGTTATAAACACATGTTGTGTGAATTAATTGTTAAGAACAACCTAGAACCGGTTGGCTTGTTGAAGCTTCCTCACGAGGGAGGCGTGCTTGGATAGGATGGGGAGAGCATCGGCGAGAGAGTCCTGGCCGGCGTTTAGTGCAATGCCGAGCTCAAGAATCTCGTCGATAGGAGCGACGGTGACCCAGAACGCCAAGCGATCAAAACTGACCTTCGCGTTCTGTACCGCGGGTTGGGCGGGCGGCCGCGACTCCGTAGGCCCAAGCGGTAGGAGTGACGTTCGAAACGGGTTTCGATGCGCATTCCACGGCCTGAGGGGCCTTAGCTTGAGGGGAGCCCTTAGGGGGCTGGGGGCGGTGTATCCAATTAAGGGGATCGGCCGCCGCTTTGGAACGGACCGAGCGCGGCGCCTTAGGGCACCCGCGATAGTTCGCCGTGTGGCCGGACTGGCCGCACAGGACGCAAGACGGATCTGTCGGGGACTCAAGGGTGCGGGAGCACTCCTTGGTGGAATGATCCTCTAGGCACTTAACGCACCTAGGTTTGGCGAAGCAGTTATGTGCCGCATGACCATAGAGTTGGCAGCGGTGACATTGACCGGGGTGACCTCTGTTGTGAGGTTTTTCAACACGAATATGCGAGAGGCCGCATACAGTGCGGGCCCCATTGCGAATTAGGGAGTTCCCAGCTGTGTTATTCGTGAGAATAACAAGCGCAAGGGGAAACTGTTTGCCCCGTTTGCTGTGCAACTTGTGCACGGACTCAACGGGGAAGCCTTGAGATTTAAGATCCTCGGCGATAAGATCGTTCGATAGCTCGAACGGCACTCCCCTAAGGATAACGCGGGCTTTACGCTCTTCCGGGAGAGCGTGAGTATGATAGGCGAATTGCCTTTGAGTGAGTAGGGAAGTCAGATTCCTGAAGTCGATCAGAGTACATGGCTCGATCTTAATGAAGGCACCGGTGTTGGTTGCCTTCTTGTAATTGATCTTGGGGGCAGTCAGACCCCCCGAACAGAGGGTCGACACCTGTCCCCAAAGATGTTTATCCCGAAGGAAGACAGGGGGAGGGGGCTTAGAGCTCGAGGGAGGACCCGCGGGCTTAGAACGCGGGGCAACCTTGGGGCGCATTGCCGCCTTAGGGGCCGCTACCACCTCGGAAACCACCGCTGGAGAGGGCGTGGGAGGAGCGGAAGAAGCGGTATTCTTCTTTTTCCTATTAGAGGACTTTTTACCTCGGACTGGGGTGAATGGAGTATCATCCGTAACAGTGTCATCCGAGTGGGACGCACTGACGGGCAAAGCCTTGCGTTTAGAGGCAGCGGATTGGGCGGAGGACTCGGCAGACTCGGATTCGGAAGATTCCGATTCGGAGATGCCGTCCATGTACTCTGAGGGGCCAGGAGACACCGTAGAGCGTTGGGACTGGGCATCGAAACCCGGGGGGACCTGAGGGGTCTGAGCGGCTTGAGCCTGAGCGGTCTGAAACAGAGCGACTTGGGCCTGGGCGGCATTCAGTTGCGTTTGAAGCTGCAACATTGCATTTCGGAGGTGTGACTCATGCACGTGAAATGTGGCGAGGAGTTTGGCCTCAGAGGCCTGAATAGTTTCGGCCACGCGAGCCTCCACTGCTGCATCGAACCTAGCTTGCTGAGAGGGGTCCATGATGGAGTACCCTCTGAGAAGATTGAGCGTGCCGATGAACGGCGAACGAACCTAACCTAACGAAAAAACCGATGCCGATGAACGGCGGCGGAATAGCTGAAAAGAGGGGGTGAGTGCTCCTAATTCGAGCAGGCACCTAACCGTCCCCCTGGGAAAGGCCCAGTGCAATGGGTTCGGGTCTGCCGGATTTGTTAGCCCTGGAGAGCTAATAGCGTCCCGGGGCCACGCTAACGAGCTTCGTTGTCACCGTAAGGTATCAACTCGTTCAAACACGGAACTTGGAAGTTTGTTTAAAGTTCGTCCTTTTCAGCACGAAAATCACTCAAACTTCCAAGTAGTAAGATAGCGAAGTTCGCGAATGCGTCGTTAGCACGCAAGTGGCGCCACTGTCGCAAAACGGCACTAATACGCGGCAATACCGACCGGAGAGCCTCGGAGTCGATAAGCGGTACAACGGAACGATAACGATAAGGGTCCTGCCGAGTCGACAAGTCCCTTATCGATAGAGACGGGGAGCACTGAAAGCACGATAAACACGACCACTGCGCGCGAACGATGATAGCGAACTCGAACGAGCGTCGTCTGTCGTCACTCGCCCCCCCCGAGGGGGGAACGGGGAAATCCGCTCGGGGCATTGGCCCCTTTCGGGAGGCAGCAGCGCAGCCCAAAGAGTTGGGCCGGTCCTTGGGGTGCCTTAGGCGCGGCATCGATGGTGGCCTAGCTCCCATCGCAATCAAGCCCGTCAGCGGTCTATCGCAAGACAGACGGCCGTCGGGCGATCAGCGTAGGGAGCTAGGGGATCAGCTGGCCAGCTACTGCCTCCAGCTGGGAAATGCCCAGAGCTAGGGCGGGCGCCGGGTCCTTGGACATGCTCAGCGCGTTGAGGGCTGTCCTGAGTATAGCCAGCGCGGCCTTGATGGCGGCGCCGGCTGGGCTGTCTTGTCCGGTGGGGGCCGCAACCGTCTCGACGCACGGGGCGGAGTTTGGTTTGCGGCGCCGTCTCCTCCTGGTCATCTTCGGTGTGGCCGCCGCCCCTGGGTTGGCGGGAGCCATGAGGCTAGCCTGCCCCAAGGCGGCGGGGACGTGTCGGGTCTGGGCAACTGTGCCGGCCTTCCGGTTTCGCAACTCGCGCTGGAAGACCCGGCAGGCTGCGCTACTTGCGGGGTGTGACTCCCCGCAGTTAGCGCACGTGGCGGGTTCTTCGCGCGGTCGCGGACAGGCCCCGGCGTGGTGTCCCTCCCCACACCGCACACAAGCCAGAGGCCTGTGGCAGTTGTGGGAGGAATGCCGGAACTTTTGGCAGCGATGGCATTGTGCGGGGCCCCTCCTGCCGCGCCAGGCCTCAATTTTGATGCCCGGCATGCAGAGGAGCTCCGAGACTTCGTATATTTTTGGGAAGTCGGCGGTCCGGGCGATCTGGGCGTAGTATATGCAGCCAGGGCGCCCATGGCGGGCGCGAATGGGCCGCACATACTCTGCCTCAAGACCGCGGCGTTGGAGGTCTTCTTTGATCTCTTCCGGTGGTGTGTCAGCGGGGAGGCCGCGTATCGCGACCTTGACATGTCGCTCGGCTGTAAGAGAATAGGAGAACCAAGAGATTCCCTCATCCTTCTCCAGCCGGGCGAGATATCGCTGCACGACGCGATACTCCACGTCGTCAGCTGGCACGAAACGCAGGCCCTTCCCGTGCGGTCTCGCGTTCGCCGGCCTGCCGAGCTCATCCATCAACCGGCGGAAATGAATCTGCCAGTTGGGGAGGTGCTCGACGATGAGCGGCGGGTACCGCAGTTTCGGCGGCGCCTGTCTAGGCGGGGAGGCTGGTCCGGCGTACCCGCCAAAACCTGGCCCGGCGGGGTGCCCGCGGGTTGCGGGCGCGCTCTGGGCGGCTTCGGCAGGGTAGCTGGCGTCGGCGGCGGCGCAGGGAAGAATTCGTCGCCGGCTCCTGGTGTGGAGGGCGACAAACACGCTTCCGTGTGCGCGGCCTGAAGTCGGTAGACCGGAGGTGGAGTAGACAGGCCGTGGTACGCGTACACCTCGGCCATTATCTCCTGCGCTTCCTCCGGGGTCAGCTGCTCCAGTTGTTGTATTAAGATCCCCCGCTCGGGTGAGGGGGGAGTGCGGTGAGCGACTATCTCGCTCTCGCCAGCGGCCGGAGAGCCGGTCCGGTGCGGGGAAACCGCCGGCGTCCTTGTCGGTGGCAGTGTCGGCGCGCTAAACGGTGATGCTTCGCCAATAGCATCAGCAACGTTTGCAACAGCCGGCGTAGCCTCCAACGCGGGCGGCGACAGCGGCCACCCCGGCTTGCGGGCCGGCTTGACGGCCGGTGGCGGAGCGGGCTTGCTTGAAGCGTTGGACTCGGCAGCGGGTCTTCTGCTCGACTGCGGCCTGCCCTCCCGCGCAGCCGCCGATTGGCGGCGCATGGTAGGAAGCGGCGCAGGAGCGGTGGACTTCCGCGGCGGCGGGTGGCTCGGCATACCGGGAACTCGCGGGGAGCGACTGCGTCCCTGCGACCCTTAGTCGGGTTGCGCCGTCTTTCCAGGGCCCTTACCCGGGGCTTGCCGCTGGTGGCAGACCGGGCAGGTACCGAGGGACGGACGGGCCCCCCAACCAGGACGACTAGCGTTGGTTGGCAGTCACTCCGTTACGGTAACGGGCGCGCAGACTTCACGATGAAGTCGCGCAGGAAACACTAGTGAGCGAGAGGTCCGAGCAGGTTCCCTTTTTTCGTACAGCAGTCGCGGCCAATCCTCGAACGAGCGGCGGCGACGCTGCTCGTTTTATACAATGCGCGTATTCTCCTAATTTGTGTTGCTTTATTATTCACACACTTGTTGTTGTCTTACTCAAATGACCTTGATAATTTTGTATAAAAATAGCACATTTTACTACTAAAATACATTCCACATTTTACCTTCTGAACCTCTTTTATTCAAGAAACCTTCCGCCTAAGTTCCGCCAAAGTGGTGACCCCGAAGAACAACAAAGAAGAGGAATCCCTGCCCGACTGAAGAAAAAAATACAAGAAAAAAAAAGAAGAGGAATCCCTGCCCGACTGAAAAAAAAAATTACAAGAAAACAACGGAATCCCTGCCCGATTAGAAAACCACTCAGAAGAACGAATAAACATCAAAATGTCGACAGAAAAACCGCATATAGAAACCGCCGTACCCGACGAAAGCTCAAACCCAGCCTGCAAACCGGAAGCCCGTGAAGTCTCCAACATTTCACTTACGCTACGCATCCCACCATTCTGGAGAGACCGACCGAGACTGTGGTTCTACAGCTTCGAAGCAGTAACCCACGACACCAAAAAAGGACAGGCACAGTTAGCGCAAATGGTGATTGCACAGCTGGAAAAACAAGATATTGAACAAATAACCGACCTACTGTACAACCCACCTGCTCAAGACTACTACACTGCGATCAAGGAACGGTTAATCGCAAGTTATGAAGAATCCGACAGCCGCCAATTCCAAAAACTACTGTCGGAGATGGAGCTCGGCGATCAGAAGCCTACACAATTGTTACGACGAATGCGTGACCTCGCTCGAAATCGTATCCCAGACGCCACGCTTCGTCACCTATGGACGAACCACTTGCCGCCACACATCCGCTCCGTGCTCGCCGTAAGCGAGTCGTTTAGTAAACAAACGGCTTTAGAAGAGCTCGCCTTACTCGCAGACAAGATGATGGAGCAAAACAGAGAAGTCGCAGCCATTTCTACTCCACCGCAACAAGTTCAAGCATCATCATCACCAGGTGATCTGCACTTTCTGGTTGAAGAAATCCGCAAACTACATATCGAGATCGCAGAGTTGAAGACCTATAATAATAGATACGAAAATCATCGCCGTCCGTGGAATCGTTCCCGCTCACGACAAGGCCACTCAAGATCGCCGTCTCGCTCGCACAATCACGCGCACTCGCGTTCCGCAACTCCGTCGCCATTTTGTTTTTACCACCGACGTTTTGGCGCTCAAGCAAGAAAATGTACAACGCCGTGTACATTTACGATTGAGAAGACGGAAAACTAAATGGGAGGTTGGGTGAGGCGGATGCCAACGGTCCCAGTCTTGCATACCGCCTATTTGTGACCGATAAGAAAACTGGTCTATCGTTCTTGGTAGACACGGGTGCTAATATTTCCGTTTTACCAAGAAGAAAGGGCCAGATATCCACTCCTCTACCATTCAAGCTCTACGCCGCTAACAACACCGTCATTCCTACCTATGGCGAGAAAACACTAGAACTCGATCTGCAACTTCGCCGACCCTACAAGTGGAAATTCATCGTAGCCGACGTTTCTAAACCAATATTGGGAGCCGACTTTTTAAAGCATCACCAGCTTATCGTCGATCTCAAGAATCGAAAATTAATAGACAACGTAACCAACCTACGAGTCAACGCACCAGTTCAAGCTACAGACATACCTACCGTTCGTAGTATCGACATTCAACAGTCATACCACGATATACTAGCAGAATTTCCTGGCACTACGAGACTGACTTCGATGAACCTTAACAGCAGTATCAACGTTCAACATTACATAGAAACCGAAGGCCCACCAGTTCACTGCCGAGCAAGACCCGTACCTCCTCATCGCTACGAAAAAATAAAAAAGGAATTCGAAACAATGATCGAGCAAGGTCTATGCCGACCCAGTAAGAGTCCTTGGGCATCACCACTACACGTCGTACCAAAGAAAAATGGTGACATTAGAGTAGTCGGTGATTACCGGCGTCTCAACACAATCACCAAGCCCGACCGGTATCCTGTCCCACGCATCAAGGATTTCACCTACCACCTGACCGGTGGCATGACCATATTTTCGACCCTGGATCTCAACCGAGCCTACCAGCAGTTAAAAGTCAGGGAAGAAGATATAGAGAAGACAGCAATCATTACACCGATGGGATTATTCGAGTTCCCACGTATGTGTCCTGGTCTGAAGAACGGAAGTCAAACATTTCAACGATTCATCCACGAAGTACTCCGAGGGCTCGATTACGTATTCCCATTTGTCGATGATCTGCTGATAGCATCAAAGGATGAAGACCAGCATCGTGAAAACCTACGCGCCGTTCTCACAAGACTTGAAAAACACGGCATTACAATCAACCCAGCAAAATGTAACCTTGGCAAAAAAGAAGTTACCTTTCTTGGGTATACAGTAAATAAAGACGGGATCAAGCCACCTTCTAACAAAACCGAAATCATACAAAACTACCCAAGGCCAACAAACATCGAAGAATTACGCCGATTCCTTGGTATGATTAATTTCTACCGCGACCACATACCAAACGCCGCATTAATCCAAGCACCGCTGAATGCCTACCTACACAACGTAAAGAAACGAGACAAACAGTTATCGAATGGACCGACCTAGCAACGCAAGCATTTGAAGATTGTAAAGCTAGCATAATACACGCTACTTTACTCGCTTACCCATCACATAACGCTACCTACGCGTTATCATGCGACGCGTCCGATAAGGCAGCTGGCGCGGTACTACAACAACATTGAAGTAAGCTAGGTACTAAAAACTAGAAAAATATTAGAAATCAAAATTAATGATCTGTAAACTTTATAGTTATTCTTAACTTAACTTTAGGCAAGCTATCCAAAGTTATTTAATAGGTATGTAAGATTAATTGTAAATTGATTGTTTTTCACTTAATAACTATTTCTATTTTTATATCTTTCTAAAAATAATTAATGTACCATAGGTACTAACTTATTATTACCCGTAGTTTTGTCTTATTTGAACTTCTCTTTCACATGTTTATGGATTTTACACCAAGTTACCTTTTTGTATTGATAAGAATTTTTATATAATTATGTAGCACATAGGATTGCCTTCAAACTCTAGTAATAAAATCCTATGTATATAAGGCTAAATATAAAATAAATAACAAAATATGTAAACTTGATTAGGGGACAATTGTAAACTTGACTATATTTAAGATCTTTAAATTTAAATAGTTAATATTCTTAATTTAGGCTTTCTTGCATTTTGTAGCAATTAAAATTGTTCATCTTTTAATATACATAACCCTTAATATAAGTTATAAACAAAACGACAATTATAGAAATAACTTAGAATGTAAGAGGAAAAACAAATTAAAATAAAATTTAATTGCGGCTCTCCTTACGGTATTGCTCAGTTTTGGAGTCTTAACGGCAGTCTGAGAGATTGATATTGACTTCAATTAACAAACTAACTCAAGATTTATTTTCTATCGTGCTCTTCATACTGCCTGCCTGAAAAATACCGCAACGAAGCCAAGTTATTATCGTCACTACGAAGTTTTATTTCAAGATCACATTGGTACTGCCCAACCTCCACATTTCCATACAGTCCACTGCTGGGTAGTATCAACCAATGGTCCTTCGAGAGCCGGATCTCTGAAGATTGCGTCAAACCTAGTGAAGCCTTCGTGGAGTCTTCGTGGTGGCGTCGAAGAGTCTCCGTGGTGCCGTCGTGTGCAGTCTTCGTGGTGGCGTCGAAGAGTCTCCGTGGAGCCGTCGTGTGCAGTCTCCGTGGTGCCGTCGTGGTGTCGTCGTGAAGCCCCAGGATCGAGAGGCAAGACGGACGGCGCTGGAAAAAGCCATCACGCGGCCACCTAGCGGTGTTAAACGGCCATCAAACAGCGTGCGTTAATGCCATTTATGGTAGTGTGGGTTACCAAACGCGCCCACGAGTCCACAGGGCTCAATAGTCTGACCTCTCTGGTAAGGTTCTATTACTGAGGGTTTCTCAGAGCTGTTTTACGGCCTCGAGGAAGCTGACGAGTTGGGTTGTTCCTACCCTTCTCCGAGCAGCCCAAGGTGGTAGCGCTCTCTGCCAGGTGGTTCCCCTACCCGCCCTATCCTATTTCCACCCTCGGCTGACGTCATCACGCTAGGAAGTCAGTCGAACTGCTAGTGTTAGGAAATAGGTATTATAAGTTAGGGTTTTTATTGTGTTTAGTGAATATTTAGATTAGGGAACCCCCTCGTAGCACCATGTCGGACGGAAAGAAGCTAAGGTCAGGCAAGAAAACCGGTACACCATTGGACAGTGAAGCATCAGGAACCACAGAGACCAATACGTGGAGCCATGGGACCGGCACAGAAGAGCAGTCACGCAATAGCACGCAACAAAGTAGCGAACAGGTGACAGAATCGAGCGGAAATATAGAAGTAACGGAAGTGTTAGTGCAAACGTTAGCAAACAGTGCACCCGGGACGGTTGTAGGTATGCCTGTCGCGAGTGATAGGCCCGGAATCGATATATCTACTTCGCAGTCTAGTAAATTATCTCAGATTAAGGCGCAGTTAGAACTTAGGGCCTCCGAATTAGAACGGGCGCGGGCGGCAACCGCATATGCTGAGACTCGTTTGGAGTTAGCCAGATTCGAACTGGCAACTGTTGAAAACTCCAACGAGGCGGATGTCACCCCCGAACCTATTGACGGTAGGGTTCATAGTTGGATCAATGATCAAAATAACGCGCGAGTAATTTGCGAACGGGAATGTAGGGCACAACCGGCTAGCGTACCTCCGTGTGTAAACGTTCAGATGTCTCACCCAGTTAAGAGTCGCGAAAATATTAGTGATGAAAGCGGCATGTCGGTGCTAGCCGACGCGATAGTAAAGGCAGTCAATCTTAGTAAGTCAAACAGTCAATCAATACCTAAATTTATGGAAGAGTTGCCCTATTTCGAGGGCAACATATCCGAGTGGATTCCATTTAAATCGGTGTTTATAGACACTCAGAACTCGTATACGGGAGTTCAAAATGTAGCTAGGCTTCGTAAGGCGCTCCGCGGCCATGCTAGAGAAACCGTGCGGTCTTTAATGTATACTAGCATCGAACCAAGTGCTATAATGGAAACATTAGAAAGACGTTACGGTAGGCCGGAAATGTTGATATTATCGGAGTTAGAGTCTTTAAAAAAGCTACCCCGCATGTCAGAAGACGGGAAAAATATTACGATGTATGCTAGCAAGGTAGCTAACACCGTCGCCTCGATTAAAACCTTAAATCAACCTCAATATTTATACTCACCAGAGTTAGTAAGTAGAGTTATAGATAAATTAAGCGTAATTTTAAAATATAAATGGTTCGAATTTAAATCAATGTATGCCGACATACCAGAATTAGTTTTATTGTCACAATTTTTAAACAAAATGGCAGATCAGTGCGGTGCTATGTTTTCATACAATTTTAATAGGGAAGAACGCGCCTTTAGTCGGCAACCGAGGCCGGTTAACGCCGTGAAAACATACAAACATCGCTCGCGTTCATACAGTAGCGACTCATCATGCCCGTCGGAAAACGAGCGCGAACCGAAAAAGGCAACCGTTGCTGCAGTGGCTCACCGAAAGAGTTTAAATAAAAAACGCAACTCGAAACCCCCACAAGCCACACCTTGCCACGATAAAGTCGATAAGGGCAAGTGCGCATTGTGCGGGGGTACTCACTTGATAAAAGAGTGTGCGGATTTTGCCAAATTTATTTATTTATTTATTACTTTTACATAATTAAACACATCTATCTATCTATCTATCTATATCTATCTATATCTATCTATATCTATCTATCTATATCTATCTATATCTATACTTATAATAAATCTGTAGAGAGGTCAATTCTGTACATGAAATATATTTTCAAAATAACTATCAGGGGGCGATTAGTGATCGATACTGATGCCAAAAATGCAATAAGTAAAATTTTTGTCTGTCTGTCTGTCTGTATGTTCCTTATAGAAACAAAAACTACTCGACGGATTTTAATGAAACTTGGTAAAATTATTCTTCATACTCCTGGGCAGGTTATAGTATACTTATCATCACGCTACAATCAATAGGAGCAGAGCAGTGAAGGGAAATGTTGGAAAAACGGGAGAAGTTACTTCATTTTTTAAGCTTCCGTCGCGTGTGCTGCCTTAATGGTTAAAGCTACATAGAAATCATGTATGACAGAAATATTCTTCATAAAATTATATAAAAAATATCCCACAACAGTATATGTCTATATTTTATGGTTGACTCACAATAACACGTGTAAATCCCGATAGCTTAGCAGTTCGGAGCTTTCTGATTATATTTGTTTACTCTTACGTTTATAATACTCTCACTCATCCCTAATTAAAAAAATTAACATTATTACCTATTCAATAAAAAAAGAATCATAGAAATCGGTATAGAAACACCAAACTTATACATGAAATACGCTAATAAGCCATCGCGTGAATACTGAATGATATAAGGATTATTTTTGCGTAACGGTTGCCGCGCTCGACGCGGCTCGCGGCGGCGGTAGGGTATAAAAAGGCGGGAGGCGAACGCAAGCTTTTAAGCGATTTAATATAGGTAGGTACAGAAGGAACAAGCGTTACATTACCTGTCAAATTTCCCCAACCAATTTTAACTTATTATAGAGGGCATAGAGTTCAAATTCAAGTAAAAAAAATTGACAGATTTGTAACGCTTGATGTACTGCCTTCTGTACATACACAGATAAAATGGAAATCAAGGTTTTCTTTATTTCATGATCGTTTCTGCCTCTTGGAAGTCAGAAACCGTAGATTTCTTCGGAATAAAAAGTAACGTATGTGTTAACTACTATACCAAATTACATTAATATTGGCTTAGCCGTTTGGCAGTGTAAAGCAGCCATACATAACTATAGGTAGAATTGTATGTACACTGATAATGGCTGGATGGATGGGTTTTTGCTATTCTTTAACGCAAAAACTACTTAGCTTTACCTAGAATAACAATAAGCTAAGTATAATTAATGAAGATATTGCATGAATTAAGTAAAATTGAAGGCATTAAATAAAACACTTTTTAACCGGATTAATGGCGTATAATTTATATTTTACATTTTAACTCGACGTTTTGGTGTCTTTGCAGAACCCGTGGTCACGAGCGACTGTTAAAATTTAAAATGTAAATATACGCGATAAATCCGGTTAAAAAGTGTTTTATTTAATAGTCATAATAGTCATCGCGAAAACTTAAGACAATATTAAAATTTAAGGCACTTTGGCACCCGATTTGTTTATAACGCTATGTGCCTTTGTAATGTACCTAATAGATAGTTACCTACATATGTTTGTGGTTAGGAGTTATACATATTATATGGGCGAAGATTCTTCATTTTTATTTTTGTTATTAAAGATAGTTAGGACCTTGGAGAAGAAAATAACCTACTCGAAATACTAATTCAATACAGAATACAGAAGTCGCCGCGGGCATCATCTATGTAATATACCTACCTACCTATACTTTTTCACATAACCT
Organism: Stenoptilia bipunctidactyla; assembly: GCA_944452665.1. Classification (NCBI taxonomy): domain Eukaryota; kingdom Metazoa; phylum Arthropoda; class Insecta; order Lepidoptera; family Pterophoridae; genus Stenoptilia; species Stenoptilia bipunctidactyla. The sequence continues at coordinate 12,369,928 of OX101743.1, forward strand.
AGGTGAAACTGCGGATCACTGCTTTGTTGTAACAGTTTTTGAAGTAATTCTGTCCGTTTATCTATCAGTAATGCTTTCACAGCTAAACTACTGAGTCGATTTTGATGAAATTTAGAATAAGGTAAGTTTTAACTTCAAGGAGGATATAATAATAGTATTTATCCAACTCTAATAAACGGTATCCAGGCGGACGAAGTCGCGGGTCACAGCTAGTTTTACAATAAGAATTGTCTTAAAGCCCTTTCTGGGTTTGTCAAGACAATGGTTCTCTTAACCATAAAAACAAACTTATTTAAAACTTAATTTAAGCTAATAATAAAAACGAATAAACGTTATAAATATTTTACAACTTAAAAATAACTTTTCACTATAATTTAACATCTATTAAACATTTCTATAAGTATTCAATTCGTCAATATAAAGTGCGGTGATCAAGCATTCAAACAAGAAACCGGTTTGGTTGGCAACTACAAGACAAGTATAAAGGATGTTCCAATCTAGCTGTCGACTTACTTAACATTATTTTTCTTTTTTATTGTTGCAAGTAATACTTTTTTAGTCTATTTTTTATATTGTTTTGTGTGATTTTGTTTCTAATATTAAAAGGTATGTTATTGATAAGGTGGGGAATTAAATAATGAGAAGTTCTTTTGCCGTATTCGTTATTGAACTTCGGTTTCAGCAGTATTTTATTTGAGATACTTCTAGTTCCTATCCTATGGTTTTTTAAGGTTTGTATGTCAGTACGAAAGTATTGTTCCATAAGTAAGTTTAGTTCAACCTTTTTATGTATGGGTATAACACCACAAAATTTAAATAGTCCTTTTGGGTTATCAGTGTATTCAATCTTGATTTTTTTTGGTACAATTAATTTTAGAAGTCTGTATTGAATATTGTATATTGTGTCCAGGTACGTTTTGTACGTGCGACCAAAGCTACTCAAACCATATGATACAATACTTTCTGCCAGAGTTTTGTACATCATTAACAAAGTGTTATATGGTACTTTGCATTTAAGTATGAAAAATTTTGCTAATATTGTTCTAAGTTTCATGCACACTTTGTCGATATGTTTAGCCCAGTTAAATCTATGATCTATTACTAGTCCCAGGTACGTATGGTCAGTAACTTGTTCTATATCGGTGCAGTTTATGGTACATTTCGAATGGAGTGAATGAAGGCAAGCATGACTATGAGCTACTATTTTAACCCGAGAAGAAGGATGAATGTGGCTTGAATGTACATGCATTAGTTTAGTTTTGTCCGCGTTAAGAACCAGTCCTGAGTCATGTGACCATTTACAAATTGACGTAAAGTCATCCTGTATCATAGTTTGTGCAGTTAATTGGTCATCGGCTGCTGCCAAAATACAAGTATCGTCAGCAAACTGATAAGTTTTACAGTGTTTGATGACATTAGTGAGGTTGTTTGCATATGTAAGGTAGTGCAACGGGCCTAGGACTGATCCTTGCGCTGTTCCTCTTGTGACTGTTACCGTATCACTAAGTGAGTTACCAATTTTTACTTGGTAACAGCGATTATTAAGGTAGTCTTTGCACCATTGCAATAGTTTACCTCGTATACCACTGGTCTCTAATCTCTCTATAAGAAGGTCGTGCCGCAACGTATCAAAAGCTTTCCCGTAATCAATAAATATTAGAATGACGTGTTTTTTAGCGTCCAGGCAGGCATTGACGTCATCCGTGAAACGCGACAGTAATAGTGAAGTGCTTTTCTTTGGCTGAAATCCGTATTGATGTGAGGATAGTATGTTGTTGGTGCTATAGAAATCCTGTATTTTCTTACACACGAATTTTTCACAAATTTTATCTAAAACGGGCAGGTTTGTGATTGGTCGAAACCTTGCATAGTCATTAATGGGACCGTTTTTGTGAATAGGACGAACAATACCGGTTTGCAGTTGTTTTGGATAACGGCCAACTGACAGACTTGTATTAATAAAGTGAGTAATTGCATTTACTATCCTATCTGATAAACGGATAATATCTAATGCTCTAATGCCGTCAATACCTGGAGCTTTACACGGGTTGATATTTTGGATTATTTTGTGAATTTCTCTTGTTGTGGCTTTTGGTAAGTACATTGATCTATCCACTGGTATTTCATAGTCGTTTTTATTCAATAGGCTATCTTTGCAATTAGATAAAATCGAGGTCACATTGTGTTGAAATTGAGTAGCAAAATTATTAGCTATATTTTTCATATTATTGTTGCCACTAAATGCTCTCATGATAAAGTTATCAATGGAATCGACGACTTTACCCGATATCCTATTTATAATTTGCCACAGTTTCCTAGGATCGTCCTTAAATTTATAAATTTCGAACCTGATTTCTTGGTTTTTTAATTTACTAATAATTTTATTACTTTTATTTCTGATTTTATTGTATCTCCGAAAAAAGTTTATCACGCGTTTTTGTTAAATCAATAAATTAAACGTCGCAAAGCGGTGGGAAACAGCGAAGAGCAACAGGCTGTGCTTTAGATGTTTAAATGAAGCACACAAACGCATAATGAGATGCAAATATAAACCGTGCGGCATAAATGGTTGTGAAGCGTCGCATCATCGCCTTCTACATCACGGGCAGGAATCGAACCCGGGAACTGCGGATGCGACGATAAACTCAGTTAACCACGTTAGCGCGTCAACCACGTACCTTAAGATTTTACCGGTTGAGCTGAGTGGGCCGTTAGGTACAGTCACCACGCACGCCTTGTTAGACGAAGGGTCAACAATGACGTTGATAGAGCGGGATGTGGCTCACAAAGTAGTGTCGCCCGGTAGGCCGGAACAGCTCACCATCGAAGCTGTCTGCGGTAGTAAAACAAATGACTCGGAGTCGACAAGGGTTAAGCTGAACATCCGAGGCATATGTAGCCGCGAGCTAGAAACCATGACCGCGCATACGATAAGCGCTTTGAGCCTCGCTCCACAAGAAATAAACCGCGAATTAATAATGCAGTGTGAACATCTCATAGAATTAGAGGACGAGTTGTGTTATAGTCAAGCCAGGCCAACCATAATTATAGGCCAAGATAACTGGCATTTAATAGTTTCGCGCCAATTACGCGTTGGAAACAAAACACAACCCGTAGCCTCGTTCACTAAATTAGGTTGGGTTCTACACGGACAGAACTCACAGCCGCGTAGGTACCTAGGTACGGTAAGCCACGTTAGGCATGTGACCAACGAGGATGCCGTATTAGAACTCGTTAAAGAGCATTTTAGTATAGAATCATTAGGAATCGAACCGCGCAAACCGGAAAAAGATCCCGAGGTACGGGCTCTAAAGTTGTTAGATTCTACATGCGCGAAGTTACCTAACGAGAATAGATACGAGGTAGGGTTGCTATGGCGATCGGACGATGAGGTAATGCCCGATAACCGCCAACAAGCCCTCAGCCGTCTGTATAACCTCGAAAAGAAATTAGATAAAGATACGTCTTTAAAAGCGGAGTATAGTAAACAGATAAAAAACCTTATCGAAAAAGGTTACGCCGAAATAGTCGAGGCACCGTCGTCATCACCGCGATTATGGTATTTACCACACTTTGCTGTGACGCACCCACAAAAGGGTAAAGTAAGGCTAGTTTTCGACGCCGCGTGTAGAACAGCCGGTAAATGCCTAAATGACGCACTCGTAGCGGGTCCCGACTTATTGCAGTCACTTTTCGGCGTATTAATTCGCTTCCGCGAAGGCCAAGTAGCAGTTGTGGCAGACATTAAAGACATGTTTTTACGAATAAAAATAATTAAGCGCGATCGTGACAGTCTACGATTTTTATGGAGGGGCGAGGACCGCAGTACACCGCCTAGGGAATATCGTATGACATCCTTAATATTCGGCGCCGCATCATCTCCATGTACTACGATAGAAGTTAAAAATAAAAACGCAGACTGCCATAAGCAGGATTACCCGGAGGTCGCGCGCGCTACAGTCAGGAATTTTTACATGGACGATTATCTCGGAGTATTCGATACAGTAGAGCAGGCAAAATCTACAGTAGTGAACATGTGCAAAGTACATGCTAACGCGTCGTTCGAGTTACGCGGGTGGGCATCAAACGAGCCCGACGCAATCAGCGGTGTAATCGACACGAAAAATAGCCAGTCGACCGCGTTAGGTAAATCGGACTACGAACGTACGTTAGGTTTAATATGGAACCACCGCAAGGACGCTATAGGTTTTAGCTTGAATTTAAGAAATACACCTCCGGAGGTAATTAAGGGAGAAACGGCTCCCACAAAAAGACAAATTACCAGTGCCGTCATGTCAGTATTCGATCCGTTAGGGCTAGCCGCACCGATCACGATAGCGGGCAAAATGCTCATTCAAGATGTCTGGCGCGCTGGGATAGGTTGGGATGAAACAGTGTCATTCGACCAGCATGTTAGGTGGAAAGCGTGGTTACAAAACCTAAACTTGTTAAAAGATTTAAGTATCCCGCGCTATATACCTAAACCCTCTAACGAGGGGGAGTTACACGTGTTCTGTGACGCGAGCGAGAAAGGCTACGCCGCCGCGGTCTATATAGTCACCGAAAGAAACGGTACGCGACAATCACACTTGCTCGCAGCTAAAGCACGAGTCACGCCACTTAAGCCGATATCAATACCGCGATTAGAGCTCCAAGCCGCGACGTTAGGTTGTAGGTTAGCTCACTCCATTAAGAAGGAGACCGACTACTATATAGGCAAATGTACTTATTGGACCGACTCTAGAACCGTTTTAGCATGGATAAAAGCAGACCCGCGAACTTTCAAATCCTTTGTAGCTCATAGGTTGGCGGAAATTGAAAGCCTAACGGCACCCGTAGATTGGCGTTGGGTACCTACGTCGGATAACGTAGCTGACGATGCTACGAGAGGTACACCAACCCAATTCAATTCGAGTCACAGGTGGTTTACGGGACCAGCATTTCTAACACGCGAACAAAAGGACTGGCCTGTTATACGAACGTCAACGAAAGTCGAGTCAACTGGGGAGGAACGTAAACCTGTAAATACGGTAATAATTAGCAAAACATACGATCACTTACCCGATCCCTCGCGATTTTCATCGTATAATAGATTGTTGCGTGCTACGGCGAGACTGCTACTCGCAGCTGAGGTATTTAAAACCCGAAGGCTACGAGAATCACAGTCAAGAACAAGAGATGTTTCAACGAAACACTTACTTATCGCCGAAAGAACATTACTTCATAGATGTCAAAATGAATCCTCCCATGAAGAAAGAAGACGTCTAAAGTCAGATCGTCCGCGGCATCGATTCGCCGCCCTGTTATTCTTCTCGACCGACCTAGCTTACAAACTAAAACGGTGCTTGCGCACGAGGGGGAGACTGAAGTAAGCTAGGTACTAAAAACTAGAAAAATATTAGAAATCAAAATTAATGATCTGTAAACTTTATAGTTATTCTTAACTTAACTTTAGGCAAGCTATCCAAAGTTATTTAATAGGTATGTAAGATTAATTGTAAATTGATTGTTTTTCACTTAATAACTATTTCTATTTTTATATCTTTCTAAAAATAATTAATGTACCATAGGTACTAACTTATTATTACCCGTAGTTTTGTCTTATTTGAACTTCTCTTTCACATGTTTATGGATTTTACACCAAGTTACCTTTTTGTATTGATAAGAATTTTTATATAATTATGTAGCACATAGGATTGCCTTTAAACTCTAGTAATAAAATCCTATGTATATAAGGCTAAATATAAAATAAATAACAAAATATGTAAACTTGATTAGGGGACAATTGTAAACTTGACTATATTTAAGATCTTTAAATTTAAATAGTTAATATTCTTAATTTAGGCTTTCCTGCATTTTGTAGCAATTAAAATTGTCCATCTTTTAATATACATAACCCTTAATATAAGTTATAAACATAACGACAATTATAGAAATAACTTAGAATGTAAGAGGAAAAACAAATTAAAATAAAATTTAATTGCGGCTCTCCTTACGGCGTAGCTCAGTTTTGGAGTCTTAACGGCAGTCTGAGAGATTGATATTGACTTCAATTAACAAACTAACTCAAGATTTACTTTCTATCGTGCTCTTCATACTGCCTGCCTGAAAAATACCGCAACGAAGCCAAGTTATTATCAAGTCACCACGAAGTTTTATTTCAAGATCCCATTGGTACTGCCCAACCTCCACATTTCCATACAGTCCACTGCTGGGTAGTATCAACCAAACATATTGGCGGGAAATGGCAACCACTCGGTTATTTTTCAAAAAAGTTCAATGAAGCCCAACAGAAATACTCAACCTACGACCGTGAGTTACTTGCTATGTACATGGCAGTAAAACACTTCAGAAAAATGTTTGAAGGTCGTTCAGTCATCATCTTCACGGACCACAAACCACTTATATACGCCATGAGCAAAACGCAGTCTACAACCAAAACACCGAGGCGTACAAGACAATTATTATTTATAAGTGAGTTTACCACCGACATACGTCATGTTAGCGGTAAACAAAACATAGTAGCCGACGCACTCAGCCGCATAGAAACGATAACAACGCCATCAACAATCAACTACGAAGAAATCGCTAAGTCTCAGCTACAAGATCCACTTTTAAAAGAACTTCAAAAACAAGAAAATCTCAAAATAAAAAAAATCATAATTCCGAACTCCGATATTCAGATTTACTGCGAAACCTCTACAAGCAGTATTCGACCTTATATACCAGAAGAATTTCGTTACGAAACATTCAAAACCGTGCACAATTTAAGCCACCCAGGAACACGTACGACTCGCAAGCTGATTACAAACAAGTACTTTTGGCCTACAATGAACGCAGACGTCACTAAATGGAGTAAAAGCTGTATTCCCTGTCAACAAAACAAGATACAGCGGCACACAACTTCTTCAGTTTCAAATTTCGCGCCAACCGACCGATTTCAACATCTACACATAGACATCGTCGGACCGCTGCCTACTACAAGTCAAGGTCACCGTTATCTTATCACTATGATCGACAGACTTACTAAATGGCCCGAAGCTATACCTACCGACGATATAACCGCAGAAAAGGTTGCCGACGTCGTTTATAAACACTGGATAGCGAGATTTGGATGCCCTACGACATTAACGAGCGATCAAGGTCGACAGTTCGAGAGTCAATTATTTCAACAACTTACGAAAACTATGGGTATAAAGAAAACAAGAACAACGCCGTATCACCCGCAGAGCAATGGCATAGTCGAACGCTGGCACCGATCACTCAAAACATCGCTTCGCGCAAGATAAACGAACTCTAACTCGTGGATCGAAGAAATACCTACCGTGCTACTCGGATTGCGAGCCGCCCTGCACACAGACACAGGCGTCAGCGCAGCCGAACTTACCTACGGCTACAACCTACGACTACCCGGAGATTTTTTCGATGAAACGACAGAGATACCTACAGCTATGGATTATACCTACGTTGAAAGATTACGTAAAATTATTCAAGCTAACAAGCCACAGTTCGTTACCTCGCATCACAACAAACAATCGGTATTTGTACACAAGGACCTACTTGATTGTAGTCATGTCTTCGTGAGGACCGACGCAGTCAAGAAACCACTTCAACCACCATACGAAGGGCCGTACCTAGTTGTCAAGCGATCAGAAAAAGTTTTCACAGTCCATTTACCGAATCGTCAAACCACTATCTCAATAGATAGATTGAAGCCGTCTTACCAGTTACCTTCTAACACAAGTACCACCATAACCTCAGAAGAAAACCCACAGTTACCAGCGTCAGATCTCCCGAGACAAGTCAGTGTGACGCCACGATCAGAATTGAAAACACAAACAACACGTTCTGGGCGTAACATCAAACTGCCTGTACGTTTCACTTGAAGGGGAGTCCTGTGGCTACCGACAGAATAGGTATAGGAGTTAAATAAAACAAACACAGATATTTAATGAAAATGAAGCAGCTCTGAAAAGAACTATCATATGAATTAAGAAGGCAGCAAGGCACACGACAGAATTGGTATAGGATTTAAATAAAACGCACAGATATTGAATGAATAATTATGAAGTAGTTCTGAAAAGAACTTTTAGTTTAGAAGCAAGCAGCACAGGTCACACACACGGCGTTCGAATGTTTTCGCACGCTCCGCACGCCGGCACACGCACGCCGCCGTTTGGATGTCTCAAGCCGCGCGCGCGCTCCCAGCGCGACGTGTTGTTCACGCGACGGCCGCCGATGGAAAGAACGAGCGTCGTCTGTCTTCGCTCGCCCCCCCCCGAGGGGGGAACGGGGAAATCCGCTCGGGGCTATGGCCCCTTTCGGGAGGCAGCAGCGCAGCCCAAAGAGTTGGGCCGGTCCTTGGGGTGCCTTAGGCGCGGCATCGGTGGTGGCCTAGCTCCCCTCGCAATCAAGCCCGTCAGCGGTCTATCGCAAGACAGACGGCCGTCGGGCGATCAGCGTAGGGAGCTAGGGGATCAGCTGGCCAGCTACTGCCTCCAGCTGGGAAATGCCCAGGGCTAGGGCGGGCGCCGGGTCCTTGGACACGCTCAGCGCGTTGAGGGCCGTCTTGAGTATAGCCAGCGCGGCCTTGATGGCGGCGCCGGCTGGGCTGTCTTGTCCGGTGGGGGCCGCAACCGTCTCGACGCACGGGGCGGTGTTTGGTTTGCGGCGCCGTCTCCTTCTGGTCTTCTTCGGTGGGGCCGCCGCCGCTGGGTTGGTGGGAGCCATGAGGCTAGCCTGCTCCAGGGCGGCGGGGACATGTCGTGTCTGGGCAACTGTGCCGGCCTTCCGATTGCGCATCTCGCGCTGGAAGACCCGGCAGGCTGCGCTACTTGCGGGGTGTGACTCCCCGCAGTTAGCGCACGTGGCGGGTTCTTCGCGCGGTCGCGGACAGGCCCCGGCGTGGTGTCCCTCCCCACACCGCACACAAGCCAAAGGCCTGTGGCAGTGGTGGGAGGAATGCCGGAACTTCTGACATCGGTGACATTGCGCCGGGCCCCTCCTGCCCCGCCAGGCCTCAATTATGACGCCCGGCATGCAGAGGAGCTCCGACACACTGTATATCTTGTGGAAGTCTGTGGTCCGGGCGATTTGGGCGTAATAAATGCAGCCCGGGCGCCCATGGCGGGCGCGTATGGGTCGCACGTACTCCGCCTCGAAACCGCGGCGTTGGAGGTCTTCTTTTATTTCATCCGGCGGGGTATCGACGGGGAGGCCGCGAATCGCGACCTTGATATGTCGCTCGGCTGGAAGAGAATAAGAGAACCAAGAGATTCCCTCTTCCTTCTCCAGCCGGGCGAGATATCGCTGAACGACGCGGTATTCCACGTCGTCAGTCGGCACAAATCGCAGGCCCTTCCCGTGCGGTCGCGCATTCGCCGGTCTGCCGAGCTCGTCCATCAACCGGCGGAAATGGATCTGCGAGTTGGGGAGGTGCTCGACGACGAGCGGCGGGTACCGCAGTTTCGGCTGCGTGGGCGGCGTCGGCGTGGCGGCGGCGGCGCGTGCGGCCGGCTTGGTAGCCGGCGCTCGAGCAGCAGGCCGCATCACCGGCGTCGCACTCTGTGGCTGCGCGGTCGCGGGCCGCTTTGCGGGCGGCGACGGTGTCGGCGGTGAGGCCGCCACCGTGGCGAAGTCTCTTCCAGCGGGCGCCGGAGCGCCGTCCTTGTCCGGTGAGGTGAACAAGGCCGGCTCGACGGCGGCTTCTTCGATGTCGGGGAGGGGCGCCCCGTGGTCGGGAGCGCGGCTTCAGGGGCGCGGGGCGCGGCGGGGGTTGCCTCGGTGGGCACCTTTCGCCGTCGCGGCACGCGGGGTGGCCTCTCTAGGCGGGGAGGCTGGTCCGGCGTACCCACCAAAACCTGGCCCGGTGGGGTGCCCGCAGGTTTCGGGCGCGCTCTGGGCGGCTTCGGCAGGGTTGCTGGCGTTGGCGGCGGCGCAGGGAAGAATTCGTCGCCGGCTCCTGGAGTGGAGGGCGACAAACATGTTTCCAGCTGCGCCGCTTGAAATCGGTACACCGGAGGCGGTGCAGATAGGCCGTGGAACGCGTATACCTCGGCCATAATCTGCTGCGCTTCCTCCGGGGTCAACTGCTCCAACTGTTGGATTAAGATCCCCCGCTCGGGTGAGGGGGGGGGGTGCGATGGGCGAATGTCTCGCTCACGCCAGCGGCCGGTGAGTCGGTCCGTTGCGGGGAGACTGCCGCCGTCCCTTTTGGCGGTAGGGTCGGCGTATGAGACGGCGATACCTCCGCCCCGGTGGTATCGCCGGTCTCGACGGCTGGCGGAACCTCCGGCACAGGCGGCGGCTGTCCCTCCAGTTTGCGGGCCGGCTTAGCGGCCGGTGGTGGAGCGGGCTTCATTGAGGCAGCGGGCTCTGCGGCGGGTCTTCTGCTCGACTGCGGCCTGCCCTCCCGCGCAGCCGCCGGTTGGCGGCGCATGGTAGGAAGCGGCGCAGGAGCGGTGGTCTTCCGGGGCGGCGGGTGGCTCGGCATACCGGTATGCCAAACGCAGGAAACTCGCGGGGAGCGACTGCTTCCCTGCGACCCTTAGGGCCGTATTTTAAAACGATACTTAAAACTAAAACTAGTTTTAAACAAAGTTTAAATCGTTGAGCTTATTATCAAACGTAACTTAAAACTGCGAAAACCAAAGGAATATCAGTAGAACAAATATTAGTTTAATCACAGTTTAGCTTTATTTTAAAACTTAACTTAAAACTCTATTTGCGTTTGCTTATTATTGAAAGAATATTAACTGCCAAACTAAACTTAATCATAATTTTGAACACAGTTTTATACGCGTTTTGGTAGGTTTGGTCATACCCACACTTAAGTAGAGAAATTTACATACATTTTGGCTCCTTGTAATATAATAATATTCTATTCTGTGAATTGAATTTAAGCGATTGCTCCGCTCACTATTTAGACTAGATAAAAAACACACAAGTTGCAAAAAGGTTATAAGAAATGGACCCCCCTTTGAATCTGTTTTTTTTATTTTCTACCACATGTTTAAACTTCTTTGATATTTCTTTCAGAAGATTGCGCTCTTGCATCGTAAAATTGTTTTTACGAGGCATTTTGCTTTCTCTAGCTTAATTACTTAATTGTATTATAGTAAGTAAGTATTAACATAGGAAAGGCAAGGCCGAACGAAAAAAATTCGAATATAACCCAATCAAACAATTAATAAAAAACGACAACGAACGAAGGTTCACGTCACGTCCGTCCGTAACGTCAAACTGTGGGGGATAGCTCCAGTGGACTGTATAGTCTATGAATTCGATAACGATTTAGTCAAATGATGCGCTATCCACCCACTCTATTAGCTGGAATCGATGCGAGGGGCAAAAGGAAATTTTTTTTTTTTTTTTTTTTTTTTTTTTTTTTTCCTGCCAAAGAATGACACCCTACTATGGCGCCCCAAAGGGCGACCACAGATAGGGAGGGGGTGAATACTCCTAGTACGCACTGGGCCCTGCACGGGGATAAATCCCCGCCGACAGTAGAAACCGCTCGCCGACGGAATGCTACCGTATACCCAGCCAGTGTGAGACTTCTACTCACTAAACACCCCCTTCTCCGATCCCTAACTCAAGAGCTATTCATAGATCGTGTAATGAGCTACCACCCCGTGGGATCCAGGGCGGCGCATCAGGCATCCTTTGTGACTTCGGGCTTCTATTGAGAGTCTTCGGGCTTGAGAGTTTCACTGTTCACTGTTGCTTGAGGCTTCTTTCTTCGGAGGCTTCTTTCTTCCGGAGATCTTCTCTCTTCGGGATCTTTTCGGCGAATCCCACGCGAATGCTTCGCTGGCGGAGTGTGGCGCATTCTTAAGTGATTTTGTGCAGGCGCGCAAGGATACCGCACAAGAGAGAGTAATGCAAGCGTGCGAGCGGGACACACATATGTCTGTCTCGCTCGAATCTAATTCGAAATTTCTAGACTTTTCTAATAAGATTCTAACTGGATTCGACTATTCTTATTAGATCTTTACTATATTCTAATTTGAAAACTATTTACAAATTCTATTATCTATTTAGATCTCTCTCTGTGTGCGGGAATGATAAGACTTTCAAACCATTTCTTTATTTCCATAATCAATCCTAATACAAATCAGGCTATTTTAAACTATAATCACGTAAGTTTCATTATCATAGCGGCTATTAATCAAATTACAAAGGTACAAACGATTAAGCAAACACTTTTAAGCTATAAACTATTACAAAACACTGTTTTAAAGCACTATTTCTTATACCTAACGCTATTAACTATAAACACTATAAAAACACTATGAAACACTATTTTAAACGTTCTTAGCTCTTTAAGGGTCGTATTATAGAACAAAACTTAAAAGCAGTTTAATATGTTATTAGATGATGTGAGTTTAAATAACGATTCCGGTTTTAAGTACGCGTCGCATTACTGAATGAATATTAAGTTCTGTTTAACTAAATCTTACTTATTTATCCGTACTTGGCTTATAACAGTTTTTACTATGGATAATATCTGTTCTCGTTTACAATTTAATAAAAATTATAATTGGATTCGTTTTACGCATACTTTATTTTTGTATGCTAGATTTGAAATCGTTTTTTCACCTAAGAAGAGTATTAACTGTAAGGTATTTTGTAAGAATTTCAAAGCAAATATATTAAAACTCTATCAAATGGCTTGAAGCTACCGTACTTACCTAAAATAAGAATTAATAAAAACTATTAGAGTCAATGCATGTTACCGCGAACGGAACGTTTAAATAGTTTGACGTACCTTCGTTCGTTGTCGTTTTTCATTAATTGTTTGATTGGGTTATATTCGATTTTTTTTCGTTCGGCCTTGCCTTTCGTATGTTAATACTTACTAACTTACTATAATACAATTAAGTAATTAAGCTAGAGAAAGCAAAATGCCTCGTAAAAATAATTTTACGATGCAAGAGCGCAATCTTCTGAAAGAAATATTAAAGAAGTTTAAACATGTGGTAGAAAATAAAAAAACAGATTCAAAGGGGGGTCCATTTCTTTTAACCTTTTTGCAACTTGTGTGTTTTTTATCTAGTCTAAATAATGAGCGGAACAATCGCTTAAATTCAATTCACAGAATAGAATATTATTATATTACATGGAGCCAAAAAGTATGTAAATTTCGCTACTTAAGTGTGGGTATGACCAAACCTACCAAAACGCGTATAAAACTGTGTTCAAAATTATGATTAAATATAGTTTGGCAGTTAATATTCTTTCAATAATAAGCAAACGCAAATAGAGTTTTAAGTTAAGTTTTAAAATAAAGCTAAACTGTGATTAAACTAATATTTGTTCTACTGATATTCGTTTGGCTTTCGCAGTTTTAAGTTACGTTTGATAATAAGCTCAACGATTTAAACTTTGTTTAAAACTAGTTTTAGTTTTAAGTATCGTTTTAAAATACGGCCCTAAGAGTCTTATAAAACAATATAACACTATCTATATACACTGTTTAAAGTTTATATAACTGTCTTATCGTCACTGTCCTGCACACAAACTATTTAAACGTTCCGTTCGCGGTAACATGCATTGACTCTAATAGTTTTTATTAATTCTTATTTGAGGTAAGTAAGGTAACTTCAAGCCGTTTGATAGAGTTTTAATATATTTGCTTTGAAATTCTTACAAAATACTTTACAGTTAATACTCTTCTTAGGTGAAAAAACGATTTCAAATCTAGCATATAAAAAGAAAGTATGCGTAAAACGAATCCGATTATAATTTTTATTAAATTGTAAACGAGAACAAATATTATCCATAGTAAAAACTGTTATAAGCCAAGTACGGATAAATAAGTAAGATTTAGTTAAACAGAACTTAATATTCATTCAGTAATGCGACGCGTACTTAAAACCGGAATCGTTATTTATACTCACATCATCTAATAACATATTAAACTGCTTTTAAGTTTTGTTCTATAATACGACCCTTAGTCGGGTTGCGCCGTCTTTCCAGGGCCCTTACCCGGGGCTTGCCGCTGGTGGCAGACCGGGCAGGTACCGAGGTACGGACGGGCCCCCCCAACCAGGACGACTAGTGTCGGTAGGCAGTCACTCCGTGGAACACGGGCGCGCAGACTTCACGGTAGAAGTCGCGCAGGAGACACTAGGGGCCGTATTTTAAAACGATACTTAAAACTAAAACTAGTTTTAAACAAAGTTTAAATCGTTGAGCTTATTATCAAACGTATCTTAAAACTGCGAAAACCATACGAATATCAGTAGAACAAATATTAGTTTAATCACAGTTTAGCTTTATTTTAAAACTTAACTTAAAGCTCTATTTGCGTTTGCTTATTATTGAAAGAATATTAACTGCCAAACTATACTTAATCATAATTTTGAACACAGTTTTATACGCGTTTTGGTAGGTTTGGTCATACCCACACTTAAGTAGCGAAATTTACATACTTTTTGGCTCCTTGTAATATAATAATATTCTATTCTGTGAATTGAATTTAAGCGATTGCTTCGCTCACTATTTAGACTAGATAAAAAACACACAAGTTGCAAAAAGGTTAAAAGAAATGGAGCCCCCTTTGATTCTGTTTTTTTATTTTCTACCACATGTTTAAACTTCTTTAATATTTCTTTCAGAAGATTGCGCTCTTGCATCGTAAAATTATTTTTACGAGGCATTTTGCTTTCTCTAGCTTAATTACTTAATTGTATTATAGTAAGTAAGTAAGTATTAACATACGAAAGGCAAGGCCGAACGAAAAAAATTCGAATATAACCCAATCATCCATTAATAAAAAACGACAACGAACGAAGGTTCACGTCACGTCCGTCCGTAACGTCAAACTATTTAAACGTTCCGTTCGCGGTAACATGCATTGACTCTAATAGTTTTTATTAATTCTTATTTTAGGTAAGTAAGATAACTTCAAGCCATTTGATAGAGTTTTAATATATTTGCTTTAAAATTCTTACAAAATACTTTACAGTTAATACTCTTCTTAGGTGAAAAAACGATTTCAAATCTAGCATACAAAAAGAAAGTATGCGTAAAACGAATCCGATTATAATTTTTATTAAATTGTAAACGAGAACAAATATTATCCATAGTAAAAACTGTTATAAGCCAAGTACGGATAAATAAGTAAGATTTAGTTAAACAGAACTTAATAATCATTCAGTAATGCGACGCGTACTTAAAACCGGAATCGTTATTTAAACTCACATCATCTAATAACATATTAAACTGCTTTTAAGTTTTGTTCTATAATACGACCCTAGGAGAGAGAGAGGTCCGTGCAGGTACTCTTCGGACGTACAAGCAGTCGCGGTCAATCCAGAACGAGCGGCGGCGACGCTGCTCGTTTTATACAATCGGGGAGACGCGGCAGCGCGCGTGTATTGAAGCGCGTATTCTCCTAATTTGTGTTGCTTTATTATTCACACACTTGTTGTTGTCTTAGGGCCGTATTTTAAAACGATACTTAAAACTAAAACTAGTTTTAAACAAAGTTTAAATCGTTGACCTTATTATCAAACGTAACTTAAAACTGCGAAAACCAAACGAATATCAGTAGAACAAATATTAGTTTAATCACAGTTTAGCTTTATTTTAAAACTTAACTTAAAACTCTATTTGCGTTTGCTTATTATTGAAAGAATGTTAACTGCCAAACTATACTTAATCATAATTTTGAACACAGTTTTATACGCGTTTTGGTAGGTTTGGTCATACCCACACTTAAGTAGCGTAATTTACATACTTTTTGGCTCCTTGTATAACTGCCGGCACGTAACTTGGCCAGAATCGTAAGATGCGCAGAAGTCGATTTTCAGATCTCCTTGGGTTGCGGGACGCGGGGCGGGTGACGCGAAGTTTGACGTAACATCGTTCCGAGCGCGTGATTGGTTCGCCAGCCGACCTTTGCCTCACGCACTGTGTTTACTACCCGTTCGCTCCCGTGTACACTTACGTGCATCAATATTGTACCTCTTGTTGTAGTTTCGTTATCGTTAAGTTTTTGTTTTCATATTGTTAAGTTTTTGTTTAGTTTAAATAAAAAAAGAAATACTTACAAAAAAACCTACCACTCATGTAGATACATTTGATCAGTCCGTTATAAGAACCTGTGTACATAACTTCCACAACACAAATAAAGAGCTACCCACCGTAGTAAAACTGCAAAAAAATTTAAAGGAAGATTTAAATTTTATGATATATTATTCAGACGGGTTGTGTTTTTTCAGTTCAGTTCTCACGGAGTCCACGGGCATTAAGTGCTACACGCTTTAATTAATATAAATGCTACATTGTAATAAAATGTTTAATGACAATTTGAATGTAAATTAATGATTATATAATTTTATTTTTTAGTTTTGTATTTTATTTATTATCTATCTAATTGATTGCTTTTCCTGGTTAAAAGATAGTTTTTAAGCTTTATCAATGTTATTCAAATAAAAGTGACCAAGACCATATATTGATGCACGTGAGTGTACATGCGCAAACTTTCCCCCACTACGCCATAACGTGGCCAAGTTATCTGCCGAGAAGTATAATATAATAATATTCTATTCTGTGAATTGAATTTAAGCCATTGCTCCGCTCACTATTTAGACTAGATAAATACACACAAGTTGCAAAAAGGTTAAAAGAAATGGACCCCCCTTTGGATCTGTTTTTTTATTTTCTACCACATGTTTAAACTTCTTTAATATTTCTTTCAGAAGATTGCGCTCTTGCATCGTAAAATTATTTTTACGAGGCATTTTGCTTTCTCTAGCTTATTTACTTAATTGTATTATAGTAAGTAAGTAAGTATTAAGGCGAGGTGGTAGTACAGAGGCCGCGTTTTTACTTTTTTTAAAATGATATCAGACCTTGAAACTAGGGTTTAAAAATGTGAAAAAAATATATATACTAATTAAGAATTTCGTCTAGTCAAATTCGTATTCGGTTACACGATGCAAAGAATTTCGCTCGATAGAATAAAATCCCAAAGTTACTTCCTTTTGTTTCATTTTTTGTATAGTGTGATTTAAATATTGATATTTTTAATAAAATTTTTGTACTTAACTGTAGTCTTTAAATATTCATAGACAAATTCGCAGAGTTAGAGCAGATAAAATAATAAACTTAATAACTATGTTAAAATACCTTCAAAATGTCTACAAAAAGAGGCCTGGTACGCTTGGCCAGTCTCGCTCTGGCGGTTACGGACGACGGACCTGTGTCAGTTTTATCTCCGACAGTTTCGCGAACCAAACTAGCAGCTTTTGACGAATACAATTAAATTAACAAGTTATTTAAGATGGGCAATAAACAACGTAGGGGAGAGGGGGGCACATTGGAACACTTTTTAAATAATATATTATATTTTTCTGATTTTCTTAACAATCACGACTTTTTTTATTTTAATATGAGATATGAGGTTTGTACTATATAACAAAAATGATATTTATTTATTTTGAGTAGCTAAAGTAACAGATTTTTTATTTTTTTTAAAACTTAATTTTGTTCAAATGTGCCCCTTGCGCGGGGCACTTTTGAAACCCCTAGGGGTAGTTTTGAAAAATCAGGATAAAAAGGAAACCAAGCATCTTAGAATATGATCAACAGTTTATTTATGCTACTTGTACCTAATATTGCCATAGTACACTTTCATTTATTTCTTACAATAAGTATTATTGAGTAAACTTTACAAAACTCTGAAAAAGCCCTGGGGCAGTCTTGAACAAAGATAAAAATACTCATTATTATAACCGATAACAAATCATACATACATACATAACTTCACGCCTGTATCCCTTACGGGGTAGGCAGAACCCAGAAAACGTAGAGTAAGAGTAACCAGAGGCTATGAAACCATCTGAGGTCTCGTTTGACAAATTTAGAGTCTTCCATGCTGGACTGGGAGTGAAAGTAAAACATAGAATGTGCCAGCTGCTTCTCTTCCCGGGCATACCGTAAAAGTCAGTTAAGGGACAGAGGTTTATTTGACAGTTTTGCGGGCGATAGGCTGACCCCCTGTCACTGCAATAGTCTCTCTCCATCATTATAACAAATCATATATTGCAAAAAGTATTTAAAAGTAATAACATTCGTAGTTATCTCAAAAAATATGACATTAAAGAGCCTTAGGAAAATATTTTAAACAAGTAAAATTTAAAATAAATAATCTAAATAACCGTAACGATCTAATAAATTAATATAAAAAAGGGAAATATAATCAACACTTTGGTAATTAATACATAATGCGCTAGTAGGAACTTTGGTATGTACTTAGCCCATCTTAAATTTAGTAAAGTCAAAATTGAAATATAATAAAGCAGCTGTACGAGAAGTTCCTGCAGTAGGACATGGTTTTGGTAGCTTCTCTATCACATCTGACATAGGTATGAAAGATTGATCTTCTTTTTCAGGGAAAAAATAAATTGTAACTGAATTTCTTTTTCATAAAAGAAACTAAAAACATAAATTAATATTAAATTATTTTATCAAAGCTATAGAATTCACCTTAGTATCGTAAAATAAAAATACTTACGTTATTTATAAATACATTAAAAACATACAAATAAACAAACAAATATACTGAATTAATATAAAAAAATTGTATTCAATGGGGCACTTTTGAACATTTGTTCAAATGTGCCCCAGTGATTTTGTTCAAATCGGCCCCAATACCCACCTTCAGAAAAAAAAATTCTTCGACTAAAAAATAACTTGTTTTCAATGATCGCATGTTTGTTAAAACTGAGTCTATGATATATTCAACACTATAAAATAATCACAAATTGAAAATAATACCCACGTTTTCCGTTATTAGCTTACAACTAAAAAAATATCTGTTTATTTTCGTCGACGTAAAATAACCGACCGTTTTTTTGGATAATGACATTGACATTGATGCTAGTTGAGAACTGACTCATGTGTAGTTCGGGGCTACCAGTTTAAAAAATGTAATGGAGGCTGGAAAAGATAAAAAATACGTTCATAAATCGAATAATTCAAAACTGCCCCTGTTCTAAACTGCCCCCCTCTCCCCTAAACTAAAAAAGTCGTGCAGAGCCATAGCAATAATAAATAAACGGAATGCACTGCAAAGATATGGGAAGCAGTAAGTAAATATTTATATAATTTGGTTTACAATTTCAAACTCTGATTGATAATTTATAAAAATATCATGCCTGAAATTACGGCCATATTGCCATTGTATAAAAATATCATTATAACTACTAAAGATTACTACGATTTATATTATGTCAATAACAGTACTTATAGGTTGGTACCGTACTACATTTACTTTTTATCATAGGTCAGTGGGGCAACCTCAAAAAACAGACCCTGCAATAAATAATGATGCGGATTCAACTGAAAATAGGTAAGTAAGAAATGAATTATTATAAATCGAAAATTAACTTGTATTTTTTACGAATCAAGGGTAAGTTTGTTAGAAACGTGTTCTAAATTAGATTTATTAAAATAAAATTATACTTTCACTATAATATAATTAACATGTGCTTGGTTTTCAGGCCCATGGATATTGTAACAAGTAGTAATAATGCTGACTTGTCCCAAAACTCTTTTACTACATTGAAGTCTGTTGAGACACAACAAATTGCAACGTTTACGTAAGTATCGCATTTGGTACGACAACATTTATACAGGGTGTTTTTAGGATGATGACGAAAACTAATTTTTTTTAGGAACTGGATAAGGAAAAAAATATTTTTTTTTGTTTTTGTTGTGCATGGAATCTAACTAAAAAATACGACGGGCTTATTTGACGGGGTTATAATTATAGTATGAAATTTAGAGACGCATGCTAAAATGTAGAAAACGAGTAAGGAGGTATTTCCGAGCTGATACAAAATTTTGATGAAAGTTGTGCTTGTTAGGTATACAAGCTATTACTGAACATTTTTTTAAATAATTGTGATCCATTTGTAATGTATTTTAGTTTGGAATAATGGTCTGAACTGTACCTTTAAATGAAAGGTTTTACTACTTCGTTAACTTCGAGTTGGCCGCTCACACCCTCCCCGCCTCGCCACCGTTTCGAGTTCCTTGACAGCCTTATTAGTATTATTTTAAAACAATATATTTTATTTTGAATATGACTTAATTTCGATTTTATTATAAATAAATAAAACAAATGTTGGAAAAAGGCCGCTACTATCTTAATTTGATTTCAATAATAAAAAGTATTGCAGTAAAAATACAATTATCATATTTATATAGATGGTACCATTGATGTCCCTGTGCCAGTATTATGTTACATTCATCGACGGGCAACTCGAAGCGAACATGTAGTAGTTCATCCTATTAATAAGATCCGTTCCCAAAAGTTTACAAGGGACCCCATTGCTCTATTACTAAGACTCCGCTGTCCGTCTGTCTGTTTGTCACCAGGCTGTATCACATGAACCGTACTAGCTAGACAGTAGCAATTTTTACTGGTGATGTATTTCTATTTCCGCTACGCGAGTGAGGTCGCGGGCAAAAGTGAGTCAACCGTATGGCTCAATTACATACTGCACTAAGTAAAATCATTGTGAATGAAGTCGGTTTTTTAATGCTTTACATTACCTGTTTTGCTCTAGGTTTGTTATTCTAATTGAAAATCACTTTGTGACATCTTATCATTGCTCTCTTAAAATTTTTAGTTAGATTCTATGCAGAAAAAAAAATATTCTACTCATCATTTTTGACTGTTGTTTGTGAGAAAAAAACCTCTGTTTTTATGTTAATAGTGTCCTTTATTCTCAATCTATTAAAGTGTAAAAATAGTAACTACTATGATAATACCTAAGATTTGCAAAGTTCACATTTTATTAACAGCTCCTAACAATATATAATAATGCTCAATTTACAAATGTTATACTATCCCAACATTATGCTTTCTTTTTTTCAGAGACACTGAAGAGACAGAAAATCCCCTGATAGTAGAGAATGAACTCAAAGAAGATGAATTTCAACCTATTTCCGGACGACGAATTATTGATATAAATTATATTTTACAGGAGTTACAAGAAAAAGCTCGTCATAACAATCTATTTGACTGTACAATAGCTAACTTTCGCTTAATTAGTGAAAAACGACGAGGACTTTTATCAGTTTATCGCTTCGAATGCAATATGTGCAAACAAAATTGCTTGATTAACTCTGAGGACCCAAATGACAAAGATCAAGTAAATCTAAATATAACTGCCACTACTGGAATTGTAGCTACTGGTATCGGCTTTTCTCAATTTGAAGAACTATGTTCAGCAATGGATATTCCAGTATTCGGTTCAAAATACTATTTGAAATTAGAGGATGAAGTATTTGAAAAATGGCAAAAGACAGCAAGTGCTTCCATGGAAGCTGCAGCTCAAATGGAGAAGGATATCGCTATCGCAGAAGGTAGAACTAAAAACGGCATCCCTGTAATTGATGTTTATGTTGACGGATCATGGTGCGCTAGATCTTACGGTACTAATTTTAAAGCATCATCAGGCACAGCAGCTATAATCGGTAGAAGAACAGGTCAAGTCCTTTACATTGGAATAAAAAATAAATATTGCTTGGTTTGTGCTCGCGCTGAGCACAATAATATGGCACCAAAGAAACACAAATGCTTTAAGAATTACAATGGTTCTTCAACCTCAATGGAGACAGAAATAATTGTAGAAGGTTTCAAGGCGTCGATCTCAATGTACGGAATCATATATGAGCGAATGATAGGTGACGGAGATGCTTCTACTTACGCTGCAATCCTTAAAACGAGACCGTATAACTCTGAAAATGTGACTGTTGAAAAAATTGAATGCCGGAATCATATATTGCGTAACTTGTGCAAAAAACTTCGTAACTTAACTACCGAAACAAAATTTATACTAGCGCACCGTAAAATGCTCACTAACGTCAAAATTATGACGCTGAGAAAATCAATTGTACAGTGTATAAGACATCACAAAGCCTCCAAAAGTCCTCGCAATGTAGCAATAACAAGTCTTCACAATGATATTATTAACAGTGTTGCACATGCTTTCGGCGACCATAGAATGTGTCAAGAATACCACTGTACAAAAGATAGAAATGACAACGAAGAGCTAAAAAAGGTCCAGAACTCTACTTTCATGTTCAGAATAAAGGCGATTGTTGCAAACGTTGCCGCAAAATCACGCAGTTTAGTCGAAGATGTTGACACAAACACTGTTGAGTGTTTCAATAGTGTTATCGCCAAATTTATAGGTGGTAAGCGAATAAATTTTGCACTGAAAGGAGGGTACCAAGGAAGGTGTTCAGCAGCTGTTCTTTCTTTTAACTCTAAATCCACACTATCAGCCATCCAGAAAGCTTTTTTAAATAAAAGTCCTAAAGGTTTGGTTAAGATTGTGGAAAGAAAGAGGGCACAAAAACGAAAATTTAATTTAGAGCATCCAGTAAAAAAAATAAGGAAGTTAAAGATGTTAATCAGAAGCAACATGATTATGGCCCAGCGAGCTCAGCGCCAGATATGTCACAACATGAATTAGAGGAAGCAAAAGAAGATTTTCTTAAGAATTTAAAAATACTTACTTCTGATAGGCAAGCTATTGAGAGAGCTACAGTTTTGCAAAGAGATAGTAGTGAATGGCTCGAAATCCGAAAAAATTTAATCACCGCAAGTTCTTTTGGTCAAATATGTAAAAGGAAAAATAGTTTGAATACTGCTCCCGTGAAAAACATATTATACCAAAAAAAATTGACACATGTTGCTGCTGTGACATATGGAATTGAAAACGAAAAGCAAGCACTTCAACAGCTACAAATACAAGAAAATGTAAATATTATGTCTTGCGGTTTGTTCATCGACAAGACTAATCCATTTATTGGAGCAACACCTGACGGATTAATAGGCGATGATATGCTAGTCGAAATCAAGTGCCCTTTATCTGCAGCAAAGAAAGGACTAACAGATGCAATACAGCAAAACAAAATACAAATATTAAAATATGATAAGAAGACTTGCATCAGCACAATAAAAAAAACGGCTAACTGGTTCTATCAAATACAGGGACAGCTTCATGTCACTGAAAGACGATATTGTCTGCTCGGAATCTGGGCTGGAGAAAATGAGCCCCTATTTACAAAACGTATCGAAAGGGACGATAATTTTTGGAAATCAAAAATGGAGCCTAAGTTGATAAAATTTTACAATAAATGTTTATTGCCGGAAATTATAGATAGTAGACACGCACGTGGGATGATGCTAAGAACATTATCGTTACAAGATGACAAGGAAAATGAAAATTATAAAGACTCCGCAGCCTTGCCACCACCTTCTACACCTGAGTCACAAATGGAAAAGAAAGATTCCGTAGAGTTCATAGTGACTCCTCAGCCACAATCATATTTACAGCTGGGTAAAAGCACTCGGCAATTAAATTTTGAAGAACTTTAAGATTTTCATTATATTTTACATTTAAAGTTTTATTTGCTATTTTATTCCAAAACATCTTTGAAATAAAGAACCCAAAATAAGGGACATATTGAGTTTAAATCAGTTTGAACGTGTGAAATCTAATTAAATTCAATTTTGTTTGTTTCGCATATAATACAAGTTAAAATTATGTCGGGGTCCGTAATCAAACATTGCATGGCGGATAACAATTACATTAAAAATCTTAGATTAGATAAGTTTCATGCAAAACTTTTCGAGGATTTTAGTTTTCGTCATTATATAAAATACACCCTGTATAAACATGAGACAAATATGTAGATAAAAACTAAAAATATGACATGACTTCTCAAACAAATCTAATAGGTTGGTATCAAGACCCCTATTCCATAGACATGTTTCTCAGGTTCAATATAGGAAGGTTGTTTTATATATTACATACTATCTGTGCCCGCGGCTCCGCTCGCGATAATTTCGGGATAAAAAGTATCCTGGGATACAAAGTTTCATGATGATTCGTCTAGTAGTTTTAGCGTGATTGCGTAACAAACATTCACGCTTTCACATTTATAATATAAGTAAGGAAGTAAGGATTTTTAAGGGATTATAATTCTAAGGAAATTTACTACTTATAAGTTTTACTTTCGATATTGTTTTATAACCTGATTACACAAATTCATAATTATTACTTACTAAAATTCAAACAGAATTTATTTCTGAAGTCAAAATAAAGTTATATTTCTATACCGTGGCGTTGGGGGGGTCATGCGAGTTCACAGTCGCGGCGTTCGCGCGAAGTATTTTATGCGCGGCCGGGACAGCGCTAAATGCCTACTTTCGCAGGAATACCAAGCCTTAACATACGAAAGGCAAGGCCGAACGAAAAAAATTCGAATATAACCCAATCAAACAATTAATATAAAACGACAACGAACGAAGGTCGAATAAGGTACGTCCTCCTAAATCAAAGCCTAAAGTTGTATTGCGACGTAATTTTGGAGGTATGAATGTGGAAAACTTGCTTATTGATGCTGCTAATATGGATTGGTCTTTGATTGATAAAACTGTTGATGTTAATGAACAAGTAAGTCTTCTTAATAGCTTTTTGACAGAAATTTATGACCGACATGCACCTTTTCGTAAAATTAAGTTAAAACACCTTCCGGCTCCATGGCTAACTGACACCATCAAACTTCTTTTACATAAGAAAAATCTCGCAAAGGCTAAATTCAAAGCAGACCAATCCGAAGTAAATAGGGAGCGTTATAGATCGATCAGAAATTACTGCAACAAGGTGTGTAGAGATGCACAACGACGCCACATTCACGCATCCGTAGAAAACGGTGATCCAGCAAAAGTATGGAAATTTCTTAAGACTTTGGGTATTGGCAAACAAAAAAATTCTATTACTTCAAATGTCGACCTTAACTTACTTAATAGACATTTCTCCTCAGTTTCCAAAATGGACGGATATGTAAAAAACCGTACATTACACCATCTTTCTCACTTGCCACGCCCGGACATAACTCCTTTCACATTTAAGCGTTTCACTGATAGTGATGTTAAGCAGAGTATTCTTAAAATTACCTCCAATGCCATGGGTTGTGACAGCATTAACCGTAATATGATAATTCCTATCCTTGATATCCTTCTCCCGACGTTAACTAAGATCCTCAATAACTCCTTATCTTCATCAACGTTCCCTGATTCCTGGAAAGTCGCAAACCTTATACCGTTACCAAAAACAAATAATCCTGTAGATCCATCTGACTATCGACCAATTTCAATATTACCTTTCCTTTCTAAAGTCCTCGAACGTCTAGTACATCATCAATTATATACTTTCCTTAATCACAACAGTCTCCTTAACCCATTCCAATCTGGATTTCGTTCCGGACATAGTACGGTTACCGCGCTGGTGAAAATAACCGATGACATAAGAAGTGGTATGGATCATCAAAAACTGACACTACTTACTTTGCTGGACTTCAGTAATGCTTTTAATGCAGTTGATTTTGATGTTCTACTTGGTACTCTTTGCTGTCTAAACATATCTCCTGAAGTGATCGACTGGTTTCGCAGTTATTTGCAAGGCCGCCGGCAACGTATTTTAGTCGATGACAAAGTGTCCTCATGGTGCAATACTGTCGCCGGTGTGCCCCAAGGTGGTGTGCTCTCTCCGTTATTATTTTCAGTTTTCATTAATACTATAACGACCCCCCTATCTTCTTCCTACCACTTGTATGCAGATGATCTACAAATCTATACGCAATTCAGTCCCGACAGCATCAATTTGTCCATTAACACTATTAATAAGGACCTTGGTTCAATACTTGAATGGGGTAAATATTATGGTTTAAATATTAATCCTTCAAAGACTCAAGTTATCCTTATTGGTAGCTCTAAACTCATAAACAAAGTCGATTATCAGCAACTTGCCCCAATAATTTTTGATAACGTCATCATACCTTACAGTAGAGTGGTTAAAAATCTAGGAGTTCTCATGGATTCCACACTGTCATGGAAACCTCAAATAGAATCTGTCAGCAGAAAAGTTTTCTCTGCTGCACGATCTCTCCGAAAGCTACGAAATTTTCTGCCAATACCTACCAAAATTGCTCTCGCACAATCACTTATACTCCCAATACTGGATTACGCTGACACTAGCTATCTTAATTTGACCGAAGAGCAACTAAACAAGCTTGAGCGCCTTCAAAATATGTGTATTAGATTCATATTTGGTTTACGAAAATATGATCACGTTTCCGAATTCCGCGTAAGGCTCAAGTGGCTCCCAATTCGTCTTCGAAGGAATACTCATACACTAAATCTTTTATACAAAATATTATTCAACCCTTGTCTGCCAATCTATCTTAAAGAACGCTTTAGTTTTCGCCATCAACACCATGAACGTAACTTGCGGTCTGCCAGCAACTACTTGCTGGCAACTCCCCGTCACAGTTCCCACCTTTATCAGCAGTCGTTCACGGTGAAAGCAATATCTCTTTGGAACTCATTACCATCTTCTCTCCACCACGCTAAAACAATAGCTTCTTTTAAATATCATTTAAAAAACTTCTATCTCTCAAACTTATCTAATTTTATATAGAATCTATGTTAATACAAAGAGTACTTTGTTCTTCCTACTTATATATCTATTTTTAAATTAATGTTTTTATATTTTTATATGTATTTCATATTATATTATTACACCTATTTATATACTTTAATTAGTAACATTTATAAAATAATAATGCCATGTTTACGTTTCTTTTTAATTTATTTTAAGATAAGGTTGCCTGGAAGAGATCACTTTGAAGTGATAAGGCCGCCCAAATTGTACATTTAATGTTAAAACTGTATTTTTATAAGTATCCCACTCTATGCAAATGGCAATAAAGTGTTTGAATTTGAATTTGAATTTGAATTTGAAGGTCACGTCACGTCCGTCCGTAACATTGACATTAGAATAGAACTTAATGGTCCGTAACGTCAAACTATTTAAACGTTCCGTTCGCGGTAACATGCATTGACTCTAATAGTTTTTATTAATTCTTATTTTAGGTAAGTAAGGTAACTTCAAGCCATTTCATAGAGTTTAATATATTTGTCTTGAAATTCTTACAAAATACTTTACAGTTAATGCTCTTCTTAGGTGAAAAAACGATTTCAAATCTAGCATACAAAAATAAAGTATGCGTAAAACGAATCTGATTATAATTTTTATTAAATTGTAAACGAGAACAAATATTATCCATAGTAAAAACTGTTATAAGCCAAGTACGGATAAATAAGTAAGATTCAGTTAAACAGAACTTAATATTCATTCAGTAATGCGGCGTGTACTTAAAACCGGAATCTTTATTTAAACTCACATCATCTAATAACATATTAAACTGCTTTTAAGTTTTGTTCTATAATACGACCCTTACTCAAATGACCTTGATAATTTTGTATAAAAATAGCACATTTTACTACTAAAATACATTCCACATTTTACCTTCTGAACCTCTTTTATTCAAGAAACCTTCCGCCTAAGTTCCGCCAAACAGGTCTATATGTGAGCTATCCGATGCGCACGCACTGCGACTGAGAGACCTGCCTCGCAGACGTGTCTCTGACGTGCGGAGGCTCTGCCTCGTGACGTGTCTTTGACGCGTGGAGGCCCAGCCTCGTAACGTGTCTCTGATGCGTTGGAGGCCCTGCCTCGTGGACGCTTTTAGCGTGATAGAGCTCTCGGGGCCCTAGCTCCGTAGGAAGGGGCCCTCACCCCATAGACGCGTTCCTAACGTGTGTAGTAAATCGTTAGGGCATAAGTCAGGTAGGACGAGCGAGTGGTGGCCCGAGAGTTGCGCAGCATTTTTCGAAAGTAAGTTACTCTCGAAAGTTTTTAATGTTATTTATGTTTCAGTGGAACGTTTGGTTCTTGCGTGCGTATGAGCGCGAGACGGGAGTTTGGTTTGCTGTTCAACAATGGAGAACTGTGAGAACCAATGGCAATGCCCTTCAAGACCAGCAACCTAGTGTTCCTGGCTTGGCAGACGTGTGTTGTATACACGTATCAGGTGTTGTCCTGGCAGACGTATCTGTTAGATGCGTATCAGGTGTTGTCCTGGGAGACGTGTCTTGTGTACACGTATCAGGTGTTGTCCTGGCAGACGTATCTGTTAGATGCGTATCAGGTGTTGTCCTGGGAGACGTGTCTAGTGTACACGTATCAGGTGTTGTCCTGGCAGACGTATCTTTCAGATGCGTATCAGGTGTTGTCCTGGCAGGTGCTGTCCTGGTTTTTTTTAACGGGTTCAAAACCTGTAGAGCTCGTATACGAGCTCGATTATGAGCATGTTAGAGTTTGAAGACGTGTGAATTCATCTGAAAGCGAAGTGAATTATCTCATGTTGTGAAAGTGTGATTTTGTTTGAGGGCCTTGAATGTGAGATGAATGATAGAATAGGCAACGGTGTCTGTTGATTTGATTAATTAACTATTTTCATTTAAGGTTGCGACGAAAACATCTCCGATGATGCTGATGAGCTCTCAGGTGTTTCCGCTGGCCCTGCTAATGCTTCTATTAGAGGCAAAAGTGACTCGGATGACAGTTGCGATAAGGACGCCTCTGTCGCGACAGCTCAAGTTGGAGGAGAAGACATCTTGGGTGCAGCCGAGGACGGTGCACATTCAGAAGTGGCCGTATAAGCAGAAAACAACTTAGTTATGTTGTGAGTCGCAGCGACCGCCCGACAACCTGCATAAATAGCGCGCGCGCACCGCGCCACGGGTATTTTGTTCGTTGTCTCTCGAGCTGTAAGGTTGTTGGTGGTCGGTGCGATTTGCAGTAAGTCCTTTACTTGTAATTTCAAAGTGATTCATAATGTGTTTGATGATATGTGATTTAAATTAATGGCTGTTTGTGAATAATTGTATTTTAGAGGTTATTTGATTATTTTTGAAGTAAATAATTTAAGTTTGTAAAAGTTGTTCTTTTTTTTATTTTATTCCTGCTTCTGATGCTAAAAATATTATTTAAAAGCTCTACTAGTCTTATATGCTTCTTTTGTGCTTTTAAGTAAAAACTTTGGCGTTAGACAATATTTTTTGATTTAAGTACCTATATTCTTTATTCCTCAGTCAGGTTTTTTAGTTTTTGTAATTTATTTTTTTCTTTTCGTTTGAGATTCGGAAGCGTATCGATAGTTATCTTAGGGCTCTTGATATACAAGAGCTTTTTATTGGGCCCGCATCTGTTGAAGGCTTATAGAATAGGTAAAAATGAACCATTTTCACTATGGAACTACCCCTCCTAAGATTTACCGTTTTTGAGTTATTTCACTTTTTTAGGATTTTAGTGTAAACACCCATTTTTCACTAGTTTTCGTGAGAAATAATAAAAATCTTCGCTATCTAACTGCTTTTTTTACGTTATCATGTAAATGATGAATGATTTCGTAATATGAAGCAAAAAACAAAAGTGCTTTTCTAAAGTTAAACCAAAACATCGCACTTAAAATAAGTCTTCTGTCAAAAAGTCCTAGTAATTTATTGGGTTGGGGAAAAAGTTTCTTCGCATTTTTTAAGAAAATTCGAAACATTTTTTAATATAGTTTATTGACATTTAACTAAAGTATGTATGTACCATTTTGTTCAATAACCTTTTGCCATCTTGTAGGTAGGGACATGATCCCATAGCTATAAAAATTTAGGGACCTCTCATCAAAATACCGCGACAAGTGGTTGTGTACCCAGCTTTTTTCAAATGCACCAAAACTGTTTTGTGGTCAATTCCCAGTTCTTCAGCTACGTCGTAACTACTGAAGATTAGACGTTTAGGCACTAATCCAGATTTAAGCTAATCTAAGGGTCGTATTATAGAACAAAACTTAAAAGCAGTTTAATATGTTATTAGATGATCTGAATTTAAATAACGATTCCAGTTTTAAGTACGCGTCGTATTATTGAATGAATATTAAGTTCTGTTTAACTGAATCTTACTTAGTTATCTGTACTTAGCTTATAACAGTTTTGTCTATGGATAATACTTGTTCTCGTTTACAATTTAATAAAAAATGTAATCAGCTTCGTTTTTAGTTCACTCTCTTTGTGTATTTTAGGGCCGTATTTTAAAACGATACTTAAAACTAAAACTAGTTTTAAACAAAGTTTAAATCGTTGAGCTTATTATCAAACGTAACTTAAAACTGCGAAAACCAAACGAATATCAGTAGAACCAATATTAGTTTAATCACAGTTTAGCTTTATTTTAAAACTTAACTTAAAACTCTATTTGCGTTTGCTTATTATTGAAAGAATATTAACTGCCAAACTATACTTAATCATAATTTTGAACACAGTTTTATACGCGTTTTGGTAGGTTTGGTCATACCCACACTTAAGTAGCGAAATTTACATACTTTTTGGCTCCTTGTAATATAATAATATTCTATTCTGTGAATTGAATTTAAGCGATTGCTCCGCTCACTATTTAGACTAGATAAAAAACACACAAGTTGCAAAAAGGTTAAAAGAAATGGACCCCCCTTTGAATCTGTTTTTTTTTTCTACCACATGTTTAAACTTCTTTAATATTTCTTTCAGAAGATTGCGCTCTTGCATCGTAAAATTATTTTTACGAGGCATTTTGCTTTCTCTAGCTTAATTACTTAATTGTATTATAGTAAGTAAGTAAGTATTAATATACGAAAGGCAAGGCCGAACGAAAAAAAATCGAATATAACCCAATCAAACAATTAATATAAAACGACAACGAACGAAGGTTCACGTCACGTCCGTCCGTAACGTCAAACTATTTAAACGTTCCGTGCGCGGTAACATGCATTGTCTCTAATAGTTTTTATTAATTCTTATTTTAGGTAAGTAAGGTAACTTCAAGCCATTTGATAGAGTTTTAATATATTTGCTTTGAAATTCTTACAAAATACTTTACAGTTAATACTCTTCTTAGGTGAAAAAACGATTTCAAATCTAGCATACAAAAAGAAAGTATGCGTAAAACGAATCTGATTATAATTTTTATTAAATTGTAAACGAGAACAAATATTATCCATAGTAAAAACTGTTATAAGCCAAGTACGGATAAATAAGTAAGATTCAGTTAAACAGAACTTAATATTCATTCAGTAATGCGACGCGTACTTAAAACCGGAATCGTTATTTAAACTCACATCATCTAATAACATATTAAACTGCTTTTAAGTTTTGTTCTATAATACGACCCTTAGATTTGAAATCGTTTTTTCAGCTAAGAAGAGTGCTAATTGTAAAGTATTTTATAATAATATTAAATCAAATATATTTAAGGTATATCAAATGGCTTGAAGTTGCCTTATTTACCTAAAATAACGGAACGGAACGTTTAAATAGTTTGACATTACGGACGTGAGAATATTCGGATTTTTCCTTCGGTCGTTCGTATATTAGTAGGTACATACTTACATACAATTAATTAAATATCTCCAGTGTGTGCATACAATTCTCTAGCAAAATGGCTCGTAATTTTTTTTTACGCTGTAGCATAAAACCGCAAACACACTAATATATTTTTTAGTTCCGGC
The DNA here is from genome assembly GCA_944452665.1 of Stenoptilia bipunctidactyla. Taxonomy (NCBI): domain Eukaryota; kingdom Metazoa; phylum Arthropoda; class Insecta; order Lepidoptera; family Pterophoridae; genus Stenoptilia; species Stenoptilia bipunctidactyla. Next base: position 12,401,404 of record OX101743.1, read on the forward strand.
AATATGGGGCAGCTTATGTGGTCAGGCTTGGACACACTCACATTAAGCAATGGCAATATAAAACCTTTCACGCCTGTGAGAAACGGTATCTCGTTTTGAACTCATTTTCTGGTATTGTGTACAGATCTTGCGCATTTATCAATGAAGTTCTTGGTATTCGAATGTTATTAAATAAATTATTATCATAATCTATAGATTCAAAGGGGTCCATTTCTTTTACCCTTTTTGCAACTTGTTTTTGTTTATCAAGTCTAAATCATGAGCGGAGAAATCACCTAAAATTAATGCACAAAATAGGATATTATATTACTCACAAGGAGCCAAAAAGTATGTAAAGTTCGCTACTTAAGTGTGGGTATGACCAAACCTACCAAAACGCGTATAAAACTGTGTTCAAAATTATGATTAAGTATAGATTGGCAGTTTATATTCTTTCTATAATAAGCAAACGCAAATTGAGTTTTAAGTAAAGTTTTAAAATAATTTTGTTAAATTTTAATTTTGTTTAAATTTGTTCTGCTGATATTCGTGTGGTTTTCGCAGTTTTAAGTTACGTTTGATACGCTCGACGATTTAAACTTTGTTTAAAACTAGTATAAGTATTAAGTATTGTTTTAAAATACGACCCTATGAAATGGCTTGAAGTTGCCTCAGGTAACTTCCCTAAAATAAAAATTAATGAAAACTATTAGAGTAAATCCATGTTAGCGCGAACGGAACGTTTACATAGTTCGAAATTACGGACGTGACGTGAACCTTCCTTGTCGTTTTAAATTCGAAATTGTTTGAGTGAGAATATTCGGATTTCTTTCGTTCGGTCGTTCGTATATTAGTACATAGTTACATATTGTGGGGTAACTCAGCGTCAGCTCCTTCTTACCTTTCCAAAGATTGCTCGAATACTTGGCGTCTACTTGCAGTTAAGAATTCTTAATTGAAACGGCAGTACTTCAAACTTATTTCGTTTAATTATTGATTACTAGCCGCTGCCCGCGACGTCGTCTGCGTGAACGCTATGCAGCACCAAACGCACCTACGATTAGGTATAACACTGCTAGCGTGATAATATGTAGCCTACTTATATGTTGACCCGACTTCTTAACTATCTTCATGTAACTTCACTAACTATCTTCGTGTTCTTAACTATCTAAATTTGAAGTAAATACATGCAGTACTTTTTGAGTTTATCCCGGAAAGACAAACAGACAAACAGACAAAAATTCTAAAAACTATATTTTTTGTTTCTGTTTCGATTGTAGATCATACCCCAAGTATTCTTTTAAAAAAATATTCAATGTACAGTTTTGACTTTCCTACCATTTTATTATATGTATAGATTTACAAAGGTACATCGTTTAGGTAGGTACGTATCGAGAAGAGCGAATGAATGCAGAGTCAAAAAAATTCTATATAAATACAAGTCAGAACTAACTGTAAATGTGTCTGTGAGTAATCTACCAATCAGAAGTAAATTATACAATACTAGGATAGATGGCGCTAACTTTAATTATACAACCAATAAACTTTAACTAGATTTACGCTAGGTGGCGCTCGTACGTCGTTTGAATACATTTCAATGGCGCCAACATACCGCCGGCCTTGGAAGCTCCCAGTTAGATTCCAACCTCATAGTCGTTTAGTTTCTATGATGTAACAGCAATGATGACTGGCAGGTACAGGTAGGTACAGCTAGGTACAGGTACCTACTCTTCTTTTGGCTGCAGTGGCAGCGGGCAGATCTTTGAAAACGCTCGCTGGATGTTTCCCGTAGCCGTACGAATATCGGCGACCCATGTGATGCCGTCTTTTCCAGGCTATACTCGTGTAACTCTACCCATTCTCCACTTGAGTGGGGGCTGATTCTCATCTTTGAGTAGAACGAGACTGTCGAGTTTGATATCGTCTTGATGTGCCTTCCACTTAGTTCGCACCTGCAGCTCATTGACGTATTCCAGGGACCAGCGCTTCCAGAAGTCGTAGTTGTTCGATTCGGTCATAGCGCAGCAGTCGACATGTCGGCAATGTCTGCAGCAGCCGGAGCGGTCATCGGTCGGCCAATGAGGAAGTGAGCTGGAGTCAAGGGTAAGTAATCACCTGGGTCTGTGGACATAGGAGAAATGGGACGGGAGTTCAGGACGGCTTGGATTTGTACTAATACCGTGCTGAGCTCCTCGTACGTTAAATGCGCGTTACCCAATACTCGTCTAAGGTGGTGTTTACATGACTTCACCCCTGCTTCCCAAAGTCCCCCAAAGTGAGGCGAGTATGGAGGGATAAATTTAAAAGCAATGCCATCGTTAGCGGCAAAGTTGACTATTTCTTTTGAACTATTTTTTAACAATTGAGAAAATTATTTTACCGCTCCTACAAAATTTTTACCATTGTCGGATATTATTTCTAACGGCTTACCTCGTCTATAAATAAAACTCTTTAATGCTAAAATATAATCAGCCGTAGATAGATCACTAACGAGTTCTAAGTGTATACATCGAGTTGCAAAACAAATGAATAAGCAAATATAACTTTCAATTAATTTAGAGCCGCGCCCTCTACGATTTAATCATAGATGAATATAAGTACTAAAGTATAGATGACCGTCTCGCGGTTTTTGCACTTTAGCGCCACACAGTATCCACTCTAGGAACCTTTTTGACCAAAACAACCCTAGAATGCTGCCCGGCCGTACCGCCACTTTAAAATTTTCAGAAATTCGTAGTACCAGTTATTACTATTGTGCAAGCTGCGCAATACTAATAAGTTGAAATAAACTGCACAAAGCATGAGGCTATGCGAGTTGGGGGTAATAAAACAATATGCATCTCAAACAATTATTTATTTTTTCTTAATTATTTGTGTTTGATATAATAATTATAGGCCATAGATTTTTTCGGGTCGTTTACGTCAAACTCAATGCTTTTGCCACACAAATTGTTCACCTCCTTGTCCAAAATCCCTCCAAAATCAATGCAATTCCTTTTCTTAACTCACTATCTCACTAGAAAGTCAGCATCCTATGTAAAAATATCATTTCACAAAAGTAAAATCTTTGATTTGAGATCGTAAAAACGCGAGGAGTGAACACTATAATCAACGTACTTTGTAGAAAACACTAACAAAAGAATTCAGCGACAAAAAACACACAGAAAAAAAATAAGCAAATGCAACGAATGCAAAAATCTGATTGGTTGAATACTATACTATAAATACGCGGCCTGGTACTTTAGATATATTGATATCGAACGCAGAAAAAAATACAAAAAGTTCCTGTAGTGCCCGGCGCGTAGCGCTAGTAGTAATAGAATTTTGGTATTTGTATGGAAGACAAACTAGCATGGATTTAATATGAAAACTGGCCCCGCGTAGTCAACGCCTACTCTAAAAAATGGAAAATTCGCGTTCAAAAGGCAAGTTTCCCATTATAGGTGCTGGGATTTTACCTTTCATGCGTGTACATATTATACAATGATTAACGACTTTACGCGCTAGATTTCTACCGCCGAGCGGCCACCAACTCTCGCGAATAGTACACAATAAGAGCAGTGGTCCTGCATGTAATAATTTCTTATGCTCACTCTGAAACAAAAGCAATGTAAATCGACTTTTGTTACATAACAATATCGGGTGTCGTTTATTGTACTCGAAATTTGGATTATTACCTAAGCTACCACCTACACGAATTAATTTATTTTCATCCAAAAATACATTTAACCCTAAAACACGCTTCATAAAATCTTTACAATTATCTATTTTCTTATTACCTACTAAACTTTGATATAAATTATAAAATGATTGCATCTGAGCGAAACGTGCTAACATTTGCTGCGACGCATCCAACTCTAAGACAGATAAGGAACCGGTTTTACGCGCCTGTTTACTGCGCGCTGCCCGTGCGTTATGAATGAACCGTAATACATACGCACCTGTTCGCTTTAATTTTATGAATGACGAAAATCTCTCAAACTTAAACAATATCTCAATATTAACGCATAATACGCTTACTTTCTTATGATTAATTTCAGGTAAATCATTTAATTCAATTGTCGGCTGCTTACGCGGTAACCAGTCGCTGCTGTGTAGGTACTTACGTACAGCAAATCCAGGCCTTTGCTGATTGAATTCCATTCCTTATCAACCCGAGACAAAATCTGGTCCAGCAAAGCATCACTGAAGAGTTCTGGCATTACACTCTCAGAGTTTCTGACAAGGATGCGGCATGATGCTTTCTTAGCGGCGCGGCAACGCTTTGGCATAACTAAATGCTGGACTAATGCTGGTTGCGTCTTCGTACAGTGTCCAGATGGAAACCGGCAGCAGATTTTATCTCTATCAGACTTGGATGATATACCCGAAGAAAAAACACCGCAGGTAGTAGAAGAATCTCGGCCGGAAAAACAAAACAAGACCATTGTTTCAACAAGGCGGCGGGCGGTCAAGAAATAGGCCCTTTACATGTTCATCAATGTCCTCGAATAATAATAGGTAACTTCTTTTTGAATGTCATTAAAGTAAAGTAACTCTATCAATCTAATTATCCAAACAATCTTCGACAACCCACTTTATGTTTTAATTTGCTTAGTTGTTTGTTTGATATAAGTAAACTGACATTCAGTGACAGCTTGATAGAAACGTCACTGTCAGCTTCGTTAAGTTTAGTTCATTTTTTTTTTCACTTTTTGATTGATTTTTTATTTTTTTTTAAGAAAGGCCTCAAGTACAGTTTATTTTGTTTTGTTTTTACTTCACATTTCTATTAATTAAGGTATAAAGAAGTTGCTTGTAACATTTAAATAGTTAAACACTACTCTAATTGCATCTCCGTTTCAGTATATTTTCTTTTGTAGCTTCTGTTTTTTTTTCATGTGTATATTTTTGTAATAGCTGGTGGGTAGAGTTTGCCTTTTTTATAGATATATTTATTTATAATTATATGTTAGCGTAGTGGTTATTTAAAATTTTATTCGTATTTACATATTATATTATATTTATATATAAGTACATACTCATCAATATATATAAAATGGATACTTCTGAAGCTATAAATGAATCTGATATATTTCCTGATTTTATGACCTGCTCATCTGACGGTTTGAACAGTTCCGAAAGCTTTTACAGTACCTCTCCCTCCTTATCTCAATACCTAAATTCACAATTCTCAGGTTTTCTGAAAAATTTCAATGTTGTCCATATAAACGCCCAAAGTATTCCGGCACATTATTCCGATATGCTAGCAACTTTTGAAAGTAAAGACATACACGCAATCCTGGTTTCTGAGACCTGGATGAAGCCCTGCCTACCGTCGACTCATTACGCTTTACCTGGCTTTGTCATGCTTCGTAACGATCGTATCAATCGTACGGGAGGCGGCGTGGCTATATACTTACGGTCACATTTACCTTACAAGATATTAAGCGCTTCTAACACTGCATCTGGGTCTATAAACGCAATTGAATATCTTTTTGCAGAAATTAGTCTCAGTACTACAAAGCTACTTTTAGGCGTAGTCTATAGTCCAAACAATACTGTCAACTACTTTTCTACTTTAGAAAATAAATTAGAAGAATTGATCCCGCTATTTAACCACACTATCATCATGGGGGACTTCAACACCTGCCTGTTGAAGAACGATAGCCGTGCAGCTAATTTGAAGTCCGTAGTCAACGCCTGCAATTTAAACATTCTCCCATCTCGTGCTACACATTTTTTCCCCGACTCCACGCCTTCACTTTTAGATATTATGATTGTGTCTTCCTTAGAGCACGTCGCTATCCATGGCCAAACTGAAGCAAACGCCTTCTCATACCATGATCTCATACATTTATCCTACAAAATTAAAACACCTAAATCAAAGCCCAAGATACTTCTGCAACGGTCTTTTGGTGGAATTAACTTCGATCATTTTCTTCGCGACGCACAGCAAGTTCAGTGGGATGCCGTAGTAAATGCTGAAAATATCGATGATCAAATTGACATTTTTAATTCCCTTTTGATTCAGCTTTACGATCGGCATGCTCCAGTACGACCCGTAAAGATCAAACATCTTCCTGCTCCGTGGCTTACTGAGGAAATAAAAACTTTGATGAACAAACGCAACCGCGCTCGGCTTAAATATCGCAAAGAACCAAATTCGACAAATTTCGAAAAGTATCGAAACTTACGAAATCGCTGTAATACTATGTGTAGAAATGCACAACGACGCCATATCCATGATTCTATATCAAAGGGAACCCCAGCAAAAGTTTGGAGCTTCCTTAAAACTTTAGGTGTTGGCAAAAATAAAAATACAACTCTTCCAGATAACTTCGATCTAAACTCAATTAATCAACATTTCTCAACTTCTGGCTCTATAGATGATGCCTCTAAAAATTGTACATTAAATCAACTGTCCTCTTTGCCCGCACCTCAATACGAATTATTCAATTTTAAACAATTTACCGAATGTGATGTTAAGAAAGCTATAAATTCCATTACCTCCAACGCTATTGGGTCAGACTCCGTTAGTCGTAAGATGATTATTCTTCTTCTCGACTTTCTTTTGCCCATAATTACACACCTGCTAAACAAATCCATTTCTTCTAACCAGTTTCCATCTTTATGGAAAAACGCCGAGATTATTCCTATACCAAAAAATAATTCCCCTAGTTCCTTTAAAGATATCCGACCCATTTCTATACTCCCTTTTCTTTCAAAAGTTCTCGAGCGCCTCGTCCACCAACAGCTTATTCAATTTCTTGAGAAAAATAAAATATTAAATGACTACCAATCTGGCTTTCGATCTGGCCACAGTACCATCACAACATTAGCAAAAATTACCGATGATATCAGAAACGGCATGGAAAACAAAATGTTAACTGTTCTAACATTGTTAGACTTTAGCAATGCGTTCAACACCGTCGATTTTGATATTTTGCTACAACTACTGCGCTTAATTAACATATCTCCATCGGTGATTGTTTGGTTTCATACTTACTTGTGTGGACGACGGCAGCGTTCAGTTATCGGTGATGCCGTTTCATCTTGGACCGAAGTACAGGCAGGAGTCCCACAAGGTGGCGTGTTGTCTCCTCTCCTATTTTCTATTTTTATAAATACAATTTCCAAAGATTTATCTTCTTTCTACCATATGTATGCAGACGACTTACAAATTTATCTACAGACTAGCTTAGAAGACTTACCAGCTAGCATCGATACTATAAATCAAGACCTCTCAAAAATACTTTCTTGGAGTTCTGCTCACGGTCTTGTCGTAAATCCCTCGAAAACCCAGGCGATAATTATTGGCAGCCAAAGACTCGTTAACCGCATAGATTGGTCCCTCTGCCCTAACATTAAATTTAATGAAGAGGTTATTGCTTATAGCAAAAATGTGAAAAACCTTGGCTTAGTTCTCGACTGCACGTTATCCTGGAAGCCTCAGATGGACGAGTTAAGTAGAAAGATGTTTGCAGCCACCTACTCGCTGAAGCGCCTTCGCAATCTTCTTCCTATTTCCACCAAGATATCGATTGCACATGCTCTCTTTTTACCCATTCTTGACTACGCAGACGTATGCTATCTGGATGTCACCGAAGACCAACTTAATAAGCTTGAGCGCCTCCAAAATCTCAGTATAAGATTTATATTTGGTTTACGCAAATATGATCATGTGTCTCAATACCGCACTAAGCTCAAGTGGCTTCCCATTCGATTTCGCCGGAATATTCATGTTCTCTGTCTACTGTATCGTCTACTGTTCAATCCTACTGGTCCGCGCTATTTTCATGAATATTTTAAGTTCCGTCACACCCAACATGAGCGTACTCTACGATCGTTAGACAACCTCATGCTCAGCACACCTTCACACTCTACGGATTATCTAAGCAAATCATTCATGGTTCGAGCAGTAAGTTTGTGGAATAAACTCCCTTTAAATATAAAATCAGCAAAATCACTCCATTCATTTAAAAAACTCCTAAAATCCCACTATTTATCAGCAAGTGAAGTTATTTGATCACTTATTTAGGTACTATAATGTATGTTATGTATATTTATTGGTATGTTTAGTATATCCATTTATGTATTTTTATAAATATCATTTTTGTATAGTTTAAGTATATTTTTATGTAGTGTATGTTTTATGTAGGTTTATAGGTATGCCCCAAGCTAAATTTTCGAATATTCCACATCCATGGTTGTCTGGTAGAGATCGCTTCACAGCGATAAGGCCGCCAATTGTATATCTTTTTTTTTTTATGTGTTTCAATTTTTTGTATTTTTTGTAAGGCATACAATAAAGTGTAAATAAATAAATAAATAATACTTGGGACCGTTCCACCATAGGCAACTTTTTTCAAGATCGTTGACGTTTAAACCTCTTGATAACAAGTCGGCAGGGTTCTGCTTGCCGTCCACATGCAACCACGACGCATCACCTGTCAATTCATTTATTTCAGTACTTAACTCGATTTTGTACGAAGGTTTTAAGTAAATGTTGAGATGTAGGTATTTAGCCAACATATAACAATGGTGGAGTCTGTATGAAAGAATATCTCTGTAAAATTCAAGCGAGGGCCGCCAGACTGTTGAAAACACGTTGAAAACCAATGCTTCCAACCAAGGTTAAGGAAGGTTAAGTTGTTGTCAACCAATTCCGAGTCATCCACACTATTACAAACTATGGTTTCCAACAAGGAGACAAACAAGAACACAAGCCAAGGTCATGCCAGGCCACGCCCCTTAATCGTCAGTGTGCTCTGATCTCTCGCGTTGGCAACATCTTCGCGATGGCAGTTTTGTATGCAATTGAGGATACAAAGAAGGAAACGTTGAAACGCAGGATAAAAAGCTTCAAAACTCGAGTCATTTCTAGTTATAGTTACATAGTAAAATAAACAATAACAAGCGTACACACTGTCCTAAAAACAGACATACATCTACATAGATAACGCAAATGCATATCCTTTGCGTGTCCGAACCCCGACCAAGCGTCAAGGTTGGTCGCCTCTAGATTTAATATGTATTGTAATATGCGTGTATGTATGTCTGTTAGAAAATCGAGTCCACAATATCAATATTGTTCTTAATAATCGATTTCATCGGCGGTATCGGTGTCTCTGAATCTTTTTGTATTTTCCAGTAATAAATATCAGCTGTGACGTCACAATAGGTCTTAAAAAGTCGGCACGCTTGGTTCGAATACAAATCGTGGCACTTGCGTTGTCTATGTAGATGTATGTCTGTTATTCTAAACACCGCCGTTTCCAACCCGCCAAGGTCATGTAATTTGGTTGTCAACAGCCGTCTTCACTGTTGGAAACACGTTGTAAACTAGCAAGGTCACCTTGGTTTGATGTTTTGTTTCCAACAGTGTATTTCGGCTTTAAGAGAATTGCAAATTATTTTATATAATTTAGAACCAATTAATGCACCACAAAGTTCTAATTTTGGAATGCTAATCGTTTTTACTGGCGCAACTTTACTCTTTGCACAAAGTAACATAACATTAACCGAGTTATTATGTATCGATCGTATGTACGCACATGCCCCGTATGCAACTTGTGAGGCATCTGAAAAAATGTGATTAATGATATCGATTATAATCATGATACCTAGCAAATCGTGGAATTTTAATTTCATTTAAATGTTGGGTTACCGAATCTACAAAGGTTAAGAACTTTATTTTCACGTTTTCAGGAACTAGGTCATCCCAGCCAAGTTTACATAACCATAAACTTTGCATAAATGTTTTTGCTATTGCAATAGTAGGAGTAGAGTAAAATTGGGAAAGCTGGTGCACGGTTCCCTGAAGTCTCCGGAACTCGAGTGCCTTGGCAATCCAGTATCCGGGACAGCGAAAGTGCACATCGGAGCGCCTGTTCCAGGCGCTTTATTGTGCGTTCGCTGTCCCGGATACTGGATTAGTTATTATTAAATTGTAAACGAGAGCAAGACAAATCCATAGACAAAACTGTTATAAGCTAAGTACGGATAAATAAGTAAGATTCAGTTAAACAGAACTTAATATTCATTCAATAATACGACGCGTACTTAAAACTGGAATCGTTATTAAAACTCAGATCATCTAATAACATATTAAACTGCTTTTAAGTTTTGTTCTATAATACGACCCTAAGGGTCGTATTTTAAAACGATACTTAAAACTAAAACTAGTTTTAAACAAAGTTTAAATCGTTGAGCTTATTATCAAACGTAACTTAAAACTGCGAAAACCAAACGAATATCAGTAGAACAAAAATTAGTTTAATCACAGTTTAGCTTCATTTTATAACTTAACTTTAAACTCAATTTGCGTTTGCTTATTATAGAAAGAATATTAACTGCCAAACTATACTTAATCATAATTTTGAACATAGTTTTATACGTGTTTTGGTAGGTTTGGTCATACCCACACTTAGGTAGCGAAATTTACGTACTTTTTGGCTCCTAGTGAGTAATATGATAATATTCTATTCTGTGGATTGATTTTAGGCGATTGCTCCGCTGACGATTTAGATAAACAAACACAAGTTGCAAAAAGGGTAAAAGAATTGGACCCCTTAGATTGATTATTATAATAGTTTATTATGACATTCGAGTACCAAGAACTTTATTGAGAGATGCGCAAGATCCGTACAGAAAATGAGTACGGATCTTGAGAAAATGAAAATGAGTTCAAAAAGAGATGCTGTTTCTCACAGGCAACAGTGAATGGTGTTATATTGCCATTGCTTAGTGTGAGCACAGAATAAGTAATAGTACCGTTGGTACAGAAGAATTACTCCGCAAGAAGATCTAAAAGAGTCTTGCTACGACGCGATACGGTGGAATTCAGCTTTACGTACCTGCAAATTTATATTGGTACCTAGAAGTTTTGTCTCTATCGCATGCCTCTTATCTTTTCTTACGCTGTTAGGGTTGCTGCCTAGTGAAGAATAATTAATCTCCTTATTTGTAATTAAGTATCTACCAATGTAGGTATTACTGTTATTCTACCTTTGTAAAAAATATTATTTCAACTTACCTAAAGTACAAAATGAAAAAAAAAGTTACGACGAATAATTAGTAATACTACCTATGTTTTGTTTACTAAATTGAACATAGGTAATCAAATCTAAACAGAATCTAATTGAATATTTGTTTCTTTTTATGTCCATTTTTAAATACTATTTGCGACCTCGATCATATAATTACTGTGAGTGCTATTAGGTTAGGTAGGTATCTACAACGCGCGCGCTTGACACTCTACTTATTCGAAATCCGCCGGCACGGAGCGCTTCGCTGTAGGTAAATAACGGATGTACCGCGCGGAGTGAGCCAGGCCTGGTGTGAGTTTGTCCAAGTCTGACCACAGGGGATGCCCCATATCTCCGGAACTACAAAATATATTAGTGTGTTTGCGGTTTTATGCTACAGCGTAAAATTATTTTTACGTGGCATTTGCTAGGGAATTTCAGCAAATGCCACGTAAAAATAAATAGGGAAAGTCAGTTATTATTATTATTTAAAAATATTGACTAAACTGATAGCATTTAACTTTTGAGCTACTTGAATCAAAATTTCGTTTGTTGTAAGGATAATAATTAAATTGACTATTAGCATAAGGAACTATTCTTTTTGTAAGATTCAAATTCGGTTTAACAAAATTTGACAAAAACTCCACAATTGTCAGGCGTCATTTTAGAATTCATGGCAATAGCGCGAATTTGAGGATCAGTAATGCCTCTTATAATGATACTTGTTAGTAATTCGTTACTGAGCCCAGTCACTATTCTGAGCCTTAAAAGAAATTTACGCGCGTACTCCGCATAAGTGGAGTATCTATTGATCAGGGACACTCCATATCGTCCCAAAGGTTTACACTTCGCGCTTTATCCACTTCACTAAGCCACGTATCGACGTCATGAACACTGGGATCAAAATCAGACACAAAATATTGGTTTGATCTCACCGGGACACGATTTATGGCTGCCAGCAGGCGCTCTGCAGCGTTTGTAACCAAGGAATCCTCTTCTTTTTGCGGCGTAGGTACTTGGCGGTGCTGTGAGGGAGGAGGTCGTGACGGTGAGTGTACGCCACTCCGACCACTATTGATACTACCCTCGATAGCGTTTAATCGCGCCACTATAGAGCCTTACGCGTTCTTGACGGAACCTTCGCGAGACCGAGACCCAAACTCAAACTCAAACTCAAAAATTCTTTATTTCGTAAGTATTTAGATACATTTGAAATAAGTCAAATAATTTACAAATTGAACTGAATCTACCACCACTTCGGAAAGTCGATCTGTTGAGAAGAAGTGGCAAGAAACTCAACAGCAATCATCTTTTAAAAATAAGAGAAATCATCTTCTTGCATCCGGATATCACTTTTCACATCAACACTTATCCATAAATCTAACAAAGGGTTAATCTTAAATATTTTAGGATTTTATTATAAAATGAAGCGTACACATTGACCCATGAACGAGTTGATCTTCTGGAGTCTACTATTATATTTATACAATAGGCAATCAAGTACTAGACAGAAACGTAGACATAGATATAGAGGTAAAGATAGAAGCAGAGATAGACGTAGCGATAGAGGTGAGAGAGAATACAGATAATGTGGATGGGGATGAGGATAGTCGTGGACAAAGACAGGACGTGGACATGGAAATGGGGAAGTCGGAGTCAAGTTGAAAAAAGTCATAAAGTCATCAGCAAAACGACCTGGCACCACTAGCAGCACCCGTTCACGAGTATAACGCAAGCACCAGCCATCACCCTCCTCAACCATATTTTAGGGAAGAGGGTGACCCGACACCCGACGCTACCGCTAGCCTTGCCGCCTGAGGGAGCATGACGTTCTTGCTGTTGTATGGACAAGAAGGAGATGGTGGTGGTGTTGGATAAGAAGGAGATGGAGTTGGAAATGGAGTTGGAGATGGAGTTGGAGAAGGAGTTAGAGATTGAGCACTTTAGAAAAACAATTTACAACCAAGGACTTTTATCGTCCATATATTCAGATATTGTATAAAAGCCTTTATTACACAATTTTTGTTTAATAGTTTCTTTAAATTTATCAAGCGGTAAGTCTTGAATATTTGTGGGAACCTTATTATAAAAACGTATGCATTGACCCATAAATGAGTTAGTGACTTTATGAAGTCGACTATTATAGCCGGCTAGCTTATACTTATTTCTAGTATTAACATTATGTAAGTCACATTTTCTACGGAACATGTTTAAGTTCTTTTTTACAAACATAAGATTTTCAAAGATATATTGTGACGCAAACGTGAGAATATTTATTACCTTAAACTTATTTCTAAGTGTCGCTCTAGAATTAAGTTTGTAGATTGCGCGAATAGCCCGTTTCTGCAGCACAAAGATAGTTTTAATATCGGCGGCATTTCCCCAAAGGAGAATGCCGTATGTCATTAAGCTATGAAAATAACCAAAATAAACCAATCGCGCAGTAGCTTCATTAGAAATATTTCGCATCTTTTTGACGGCATATGCTGCAGAACTAAGTCTCTTCGCCAATCTTTCTATGTGTGGTCCCCATTGTAGTTGAGCGTCTAGGGTTATGCCAAGGAACACTGCTGAATTTACAGGGCTCAATTCTTGTCCTTTTACAATTAAATTAGTATTTACATGCCGGACATTAGGCAATGAGAATTTTAAAAATTTAGTTTTATTTTCATTGAGGAGCAGGTTATTGGCTGAAAACCAATTCTCCACGATATCAATACAATTGTTTACTTCAAAGCAATTATTTAATTGCCTACTCACTTTAAAAAGAAAAGAGGTATCATCAGCAAACAATATGACCTCACACTTGTCTTTTACCATAAATGGCAAATCATTTATATAAACTAAGAATAAGAAAGGCCCAAGAATCGATCCCTGGGGCACTCCCATATGTACTGCTGATCCCGATGATCTCTTTCCATTAATATCAACTCTTTGCATTCTATTGCATAAGTAGGATTTTATAAAATCAAGTGCCCTATCATTGATTCCATAGTGGTGAAGCTTCATGAGGAGTGTATCGTAGTGAACACAGTCAAAAGCCTTGGACAGATCACAGAAGACACCAAAGGCATCCTGTGACTCCTCCCAGGCATCAAATATATGTTTGATAAGCTCAACACCGGCATCAGTTGTTGAGCGACCCCGTGTGAAACCAAATTGATTCGGATTCATTATATTATTGCTATAGAAATGTACAACTAGTTGATTTAAAATAAGTTTTTCAAAAATTTTGCTGAGTGTTGGTAATATAGAAATCGGTCTAAAGTTACAGGGGTCAGTCATGCTTCCTGCTTTAAATACGGGAATAATTTTACTTAGTTTCATTAAATCCGGAAACACACCATTATCAACACAATTATTAAATATACTGGCTAAATGAGGTGCAATACCGTCAATGATAGATTGGATGATTTTAACAGAAATACCATCCAGATCAGCAGTGTTCTTAATTGTTATACTTTTAAAAGCTTTCAATACCTCACTTTCAGTAACATGCCTGAAAGTAAAGTTAGTTTTACACTTATTTACATTATTTTCAAGAAAAGACTGTGCAGCTTTGACTGATGAATTTAATGTCTTCGTAGTCGAAATTGGAATGTCTGCAAAGAATTTTTCAAAAGCTTCAGCAACTTCTGTATTTGATGTCAACAGTCGATCACCAATTTTCAGTTTATATTCCGCGTTTCTTATGTTTGACTTTCCAGTTTCGCTGTTAATAATTTGCCAAGTAGTTTTAGGAATATTAACACTATTTTGAATTTTATTATTAATAAAATTTGATTTTGCAATACTACATACACTTTTAAACATTTTGGAGTATTTTTTAACATACTCCTTAAAATTTTCACTATGATTGTATGTTTTTTCATCATATAACTCATATAATCTGTCTCTGCTTTTAAATATTCCTACTGTTGCCCAGTCGCTAAATTTAAATGACTTATCATCTGCTTTAATTGTTTTTGATGTAAATACTGTTTTATGTTCACATTTAATTAAATTAAAAAGACAATTATATTCCATAGCAGGGTCATCATAACATTTAAGTTCCCACAACTTATCCAAGACATTACTTCTGAATCTCTCCAGCCGACCGTCGTTCATGGGTACAAACTTAAACTCTCTTATTGCCTTATTTGTGCCAATGTTAAAAGATGCTAGTTGCCCGCTGTGATCTGATTTTAACTTATTAATTATGTATTGGGTGGTGGGCGATGCATCTGTGAAAATGTTATCGATACATGTTGCTGAAGTGGCTGTTACTCGTGTAGGCTCTAAAAAGAGATTTTTAAGTCCATAACAAAGAAACAAATTTGTTAGCCTTCGGCTAAGGGATGATTGTATTAGTAAATCAATATTAAAATCACCACAGACAATGATATTTTTTTTAGTATCACTAAGTTTAAGTAAAGCTTCCTCCATGACCTTTTCAAACAAATCATAGGATGAAGCTGGTCTCCTGTATACGCTTATTATAATAACTTTCCCTAGCTCAATACATGCCATTTCAATGGTTTGCTCAACAGAAAGACTAACAATATCTGTTCGTTCTTTAAATTTCAATCCTTTGTGTGTAATAATCAAGGAGCCGCCACAATTGGCCTGGATTCTACTGTATGAACTAGCTATTTGATGATTATTGAACGATAATATCAAATATCATTTGATGGTCTTTTAGCCAGTGCTCCGTTACACACAAAATATCTACTTTTTCCTGATTCATGAAAAGTTCAATTTGTAAATCCTTACCCAGCATGCCCTCAATATTTTGATGAGCTACATTTATAACATTTTTGGGTACCCTGATTTGTGGGTAGACGACGGTATCGCAAGTATCATAAGGGCGCAAAATATCGAGTGTAGCTTCGGCTGTGTGGCACGTAGCGCCGTCCTGTTGAAACCAAATGTTGCTAATATCCTCCTCTTCAATTTTTGTGAACAAAAATTCGTTCAACATGGCCCGATAACGATCGCCATTGACTGTAACGGCCACTCCTTGCACATTTTCGAAAATTATGCCTCTGGACCAAAATCCGCACCAAACAGTGACTCGTTTTGGGTGAATCGGCTTTTCAATGTATGCGTGCGGGTTTTCTGTGCCCCAAATATGACAATTTTGCTTGTTTACATACCCGCCAAGATCAAAATGAGCTTCATGTGAAAAAATGTTTTTTTGGTAAAATCGGCATCTTCTGTAAGTCGATCGCAGGCCCTACTAGCGAAGCGAAAACGCATTAGATGGTCAGTTGTTCAAGCGTATACACAACCATATTCGTTCAGCGGAAGGATAAAACTAATTATCTATCAAATCAGACATGAGCTAAGTGTTACCATTCACGAAATAAGCACTAGTTGAAAAAAAAAAACGTTAGATGGCGGACCCTTTATAATGTAGATAAACGGAAACGGTATTTTGACCTAAAAAACAGACTTAGGTAGTTACAATTACGTTGTGCAGTCTAAAAACTCTAGGTATCGGATTGCATTAACGATAATAAATTAAACTAACAAGGCAGTAAAATGATACCTATGATCTAATACTAACGAATATATTCATGCATGACTTAATATAGTTTAAGGCATAAATATTCTGTTCAACCGACTAACAAAAGGGAGGAGTTTTATAATTCAACTGTATGTTTTTACGCGTTAAAAACATAACCATCCTTTGCGTGCCGCAGTCGAGTAAAGGATAAGAAAAGGCAAAGAAGATAATTGGGCTCTGGCTTCTTTACTCTCCACATGCTTTCATACGCTTTTATGAAATACTTTGCTTTTTACCTGCATTGCTTATAACCTGTTTTTGTTTTCAAACTGGAAGAATCCTCGAGGAGAGTAAAGATACAGCAGAACTTTTTTTATTGTTCGACCAACTGCTTGATTCTGTCAATGGTCACTTCAATAAAGTTATGAGAGGAAAAATATATCGGTCAGCCGTCTCTCCTAAATCGCCACACCACAAATTGTGGTATAAAAGATTACCAGTTTAAAAAAGTATGAAAGTTAAAAGTAGGTACACGAGGTGGGGTGGTGCCATCTATTTCTAGTTGGATTTAAAACAATCGAATCATTCCAGCAAATTACAAAAAAACTTCACAATTCTGGTTTACGGTCGCTGCTGCTGCGCAATTTCAATCAAGATCCTCTGGAGAATTTTTTTGGTGCTATAAGGACCCACGGACATCAAAAATTATTATGCCTACGTCGCGTCTGTGGCATTTGAAGCTGCCTACAAAACTACGAAAATTATGACAGCATAATGCTTGCAAAGTCTAAAATATTTTTTAAAAAACATTGCTCTGCCCCGTCCTAAAAATATTGAAATTAACTTAAATCATTTAAATTTAGATTTAACTAAGATAGATATTTTACTGGCCAGTACAAATACCAGAGATATTGAGAAATATGCAGCCGCAGCATGCTGTAGTAGGTGTCTAATAAATATTATTCATAAATTGATTGCCAAAAATTGTGAGGAATGCAAAAAAGATTTAGAAGGAGATGGTGAAGAATTATTTTGTTTTATTAGTTTAAAAAGGTATACAAATAAATGTATTCTTTACTATCCTAGTAAAAGGAATGCTTGGAAATATTGAAAATGTAACATTGAATATATTAAAAACAAATTGTGAACAATCGCAAATAATTAACTATATTGAATTATTGGTCACCTCACTTGTGTCTCTTAATTTTTTAAATGCCCAAATCATAAAGATAAAATAAATGAAAAATGATTTAAGTAAATTTGATTCATTTTAAATGATTGGTGCAAGGAGGTAAACAATTTGTTGTGTGGTAAAAGTATTAAGTTTGACGAAGACGACCCAATCAAATCTATGGCCTACAATTATTGTGATAGACATAAATAAAAAATAAAAAATGAATTGTCTGATGCTTATGCTTCGGCTACACTACCGTGATATGCCAGTAATTATTGCCATAATTTAAACAACACCTAGGTGTAACCACGATTTACGGCCATAATTTTACAATGCCAATCAATATGGCAAATGGCGGTAGGCAATAGCTCCGGCGGCGGTCTTTTTTCGCACATCAAAGAAAATTACCGCAGTAATTACAGTGTTTGTGGCCACACTACCGTTTGTCCAGTGTGCAATATGAGCTCACCGGCGACGCACGTATCGACCGACATGGAGTGGTCAAATGAAAAAGCGCTAGAGTTTTTAGAATTATTCCAATCCGAACCGTCTCTTTGGGATACCCTTTTTTTCTTCTTTTAGCTTTGTTGAAATTTAAAAGATTCATGTAAAAATAAATGGCACTCATAAAACACAACACCGCTGCAGCTTCGGCCTCAATCTTGAAAAAGTGATATTTTCCGCCAGGTAGGTACATCCCTACTGGTGCGACAAAAGTAAGGCACCCCAAGAAAGAGTGGAAACTTGCTGAGTTTTTAAGATAATATTATTATAATTTTTTTGTATACCGATTTTTTTGCGAAAATATTGAAACAAAAACAACTTTGTATAATATCAATATCGATGTTATTTAACCAAAATAATACAATTATTTAATTTGAAATATTTAGGCGGGATTATTTGCGGAAATGTTTTCTTCAATCGGCAACCCTCAATTAAAAAACTTTCGCTTTGTTATTGTTTGGTTACTGTGCAACAAGGGAATTTAATTTTCGTTTTCTTTATTTCTTCTCATCAAGGAATATACTTCTTACTTACGAGAGCTGCTCATATTCGACATGTTATTCTCATTGGACCTGGATTTTTCCAGTTTTTTAAATTGTAATTTTTTCGGTGGGTTGTTGAGGGTTATAAATCGTACAATGACACAATGTTTTTCAATTATTTAAGCAGATTTTTTCAATAAAGATCACAAATATCATGTCATGGAGGATTGTAAGATGCCCGGTAAATAATGCATCAGTAAATAATTTATGTAGCCAACATAATTTAACATAAAAGAATTCAACAGCAAATGCAAACCTAAAACTTGGGAGCCTATGTTGTGGAAAATAATTGCTGTGGAACCTATCAAATAAAACAGTCCTCACAATTTCATCAAATTATATTTAGACTAGCTTTATCCCGCAACTTCGTATGCGCTTAACTACCCTTCTCTTGGAAATTTCAGAAACTGTACAACCAGACACCCACTGAAAGATCCTTTATACCAAGTATCACACCCATGCACTCAAGGAATAAGTTTTTTTCATAAAAACTAAAAATCATATATTTCCCGTGCCCGTGGGATTTTTTTTCTTAGCACAACCAGTCACTCTTTGAAGAACCTTCATGCCAAGTAACACATCCGTACACTCAAGAAATAAGATTTTTCATACAAACTAAAAAGTCTTACCACTTCCCGTGGGAATTTCGGGAATTCCTTCCATAATACAAACAGACACTTATTGAGGAACCTTTATATCAAGTACTTATCACATCCGTGCACTCAAGGGATGGGATTTTTTCATACAAACTAAAACATCATATATTTCCCGTTACCGTGGGAATTTTGGGAATTCCTTTCATAACACAACCAGACACACATTGAAAAACCTTTACGCCAAGTTTCACATCGGTGCACTCAAGGAATAAGATTTTTATATAGGACGGGAAATATAGGACTTTTTACAAACTAAAAAGTCCTATATTTCCCGTGCCCGTGGGAATTTCGGGAATTCCTTCCTTAGTGCACCCCTACATCCCCTAAAGAATGTTTGTTCCAAATTTCAGCTCTCTACGCCTAGTAGTTACGGCTGTACGTTGTCTGTCAGTCACTCAGTACCTCAGTCACTCAGTCAGTAACGGAACAGTTTTATATATATTGATGAAATTGTGAGATTAAGGGTCTGTTTCACAATGTATGGATAAAGTACCAAATAGCTATGTAGCACATAAATTATGTGGAAGATAAAAGTTCCGTGACAAATAGCGCTATCTGACAGTCGTGAAACGCAACAATAGTGTTTATCCTACCCATAAGTAAAAAATAGCTTATTTGGAACTTATGTAGAGCTTATCCGTACATTGTGAAACAGACCATAAATGGGAACTAAACCTACTACCACTACTTAGAAATACGCGATGGCATCAACCTACTAGTTAGTTTAGTGTTCAGTTAATAAAATGGAATATTAAAAGTAGACATATAAACTGAAAAACTTACTATATATATTTTATATTTAATAAACAAATAAGTTCTTCACTATTATTGGCTGTTGTGCACCTGTGTGAACCATAATATGGTATTTGGTCTGGTCAAGACAAGAAACCACAATATACCTTCACGCTAGTCATTAGGACAACATACTTTGAAAATATAGGAAATGAAAAATGTAAAAAAAACCGCAGACAATCATACCAAGTACATTGGCCTCAAATTAAGCAAAGCTTGTGTTATGAGATATCATGCAGCGAACTAGGGGGCAACCTAGAATATAGAATACATTTATGGATAATCACCCTGATCCTTAAGATTGTTTTTCTTGTTTTGTGTTTTCTTGGAATCGTTCCCGCAACCTCACGTTTGGTGTTACTGCAGACCGCCAAAAATATATTTCTTTCGTTTTGTAGGTAACCCACTTTTAAACTGTTTTTCAAAACACTTATATTCTCTTAGGTAAATTATGTTCTTATACGTATAGGTCAAATCAAGTAAAAAATAGTATTATGCCTTATTTGTTACCTATATTTAGTGTGAAACATGATAATTTGCATTTATTAAAATGAAATCGAAGTTGATTTTTTTTGCGAGACCTTGCAACTTAAATTGTTACATAAATAAAAACCAAACATTTTGTGGTTCAGATAATTGGATGGGTAAGTATTGCACTAGATCTTTATTCGAATAAAAGTAATTATAACATGACATTATGCTGAAACATCTGTAGCCGATGGCTCAAACACTCTAGACTCAGCCCTTTAATGCCATAATTATTGCCGGTAGACGGTAAGGTAGTGTGGCCGTAGTATAACCACACCAGTTCATGCAGTAATTTAAACGGTAATTAAATGCCATAATTATTGCGGTAACAGCCCGGTAGACGGTAAGGTAGTGTGGCCGTAGTATGAGACGCATGTTCTTTTTATGAGGTAGGTACTCCTTACTCCCATAGCAACATGCTTCGAGCAGTTTAATTCAACTTATTACTACTGCGCAGTTTTAATTTGATTTGTTACCTATGTAATGAAACGAATCTAATTATAATTGCGCAATAGTAATAACTTGAACCACGAATTTCTGAATATTTGAAAGTGGTGCGGTACGACCGGGCTGCATTCTAGCTAGGGTTGCTTTGGTCGAAATGGTTCCTAAAGTGGATACTGTATGGCGCTAAAGTGCAAAAATCGCAAGGCGGTCATCTATTCTTTAGTACTATCGTCTATCTATGAACTAAAATATGTAAATGAGGAAAGAATATCACGCCATCCATTGGCGTGATTTACTACAACTTTTGAATAGTGGTTTTATTAAAGACTGGAACAGTTACCACCTCGAGTCTTTAACAAAACAGGCAAATGGTACGGCGAAATATATAAAGCTTCTGGCGTAACACCTTAGTTTTTTAGAAGCAAGTTCTATTTAAAAAGAAAATTTTACACACAAATATGTAGGCTAAGATTTGGCCACTGCAGATTGAATGCTCACCTTCATCGTCTTAAAATAGTTTTCTCCCCTCAGAGTTGCACAGAATGTAATTTAACCATATCCAAAACCTCCATCATATATTAGTCTTAAAAATCAAAACGATAGCCCTATATTTAAAACTGAACAACGTGGAGTTATACATCGGGCATAGCTTTCGCAGAACATCTGCGACTCTATTGGCTGATTCTGGCGCCAACCTCACTCTGTTAAAAAGGCAATGCGCGGGCGGCTGGAAATCCAGCAAAGTAACCGAAGGTTATATCGAGGATTCGGTGGAAAACAAAAGGAAAATTGTTTCTAAAATAACAGAAAATATAAACTTGAAATCGCCTCGTCAAAAGCACATCATCTGAGCCATTTATTACTGAAGAAAATAGTACCAGTCAATTGCCGCCATTTACGATGCAAGATCCTCAAGTCACTCAAACTAAAGTCTCATCATCACAAACTCATACTCAAACAGTAAATATTCCTACAAAGAATTTGACCATATCTTTTACAAATTGTGCTAATTACACTATTAATTTTAGTGTGTATTCAAAATGTTTCTGTTTAATAAATGTTCATAGAAACCTGCTATCTTGATTTTTTACTTACCTCAGTCTATATGTAAAGCGGAGTGTTTACCTCGGATGTAAGCATAAATTGCATACTCGACCTAATTAGCGCCCTCGCTGCACTCGGTCGCCAAAAACCTCGTATGCAATTGATGTCCTTGGTTAACAATCTACTATTTAGTCCGCTTAGTTACGATGCAACAAATTATGTCGAAACGGAACGTAACGCTATGGTCCTCAAAGTGAAAAATGTACTAAAATTTACGATAAGTGACAATTTTAACAAAATCTTTGATTAAAATCAATTGCTTAATAATTGATTAGTATCAAAATACATTAATTGCAGTAGAATTCATTGAATTTTACCAAAGAACTCCAATCTCAAGGTGGAACTAGCAAAACGACCGCTCCGTAGCGTAACATTAAGAACTCTGTTTACCGCGAAAAAACAAGTATCATAAACGGATTTGATCATTGCTTTGCTTTTAAAAGTATTGCTAGGCTATAAAATGCGGTTTTTCAGGGGTTTTCTTGTTCAATAAGGCTGATTCAGCGTACCTAACTAAG
The DNA here is from genome assembly GCA_944452665.1 of Stenoptilia bipunctidactyla. Taxonomy (NCBI): domain Eukaryota; kingdom Metazoa; phylum Arthropoda; class Insecta; order Lepidoptera; family Pterophoridae; genus Stenoptilia; species Stenoptilia bipunctidactyla. Next base: position 12,424,145 of record OX101743.1, read on the forward strand.
TGGACAAGTTCCACTGGGTACAAGAAGTACTTACTTACTGTTGAACTTTTAGTATTTTTTATAATAAAACTATATACTTAATAAAAAGTATTTCTAGCCTTTTTAAAATATAAGTGATACACCTACTTGAGTACTTACGCTTAAAAAAAGCGTAAGTACTTAAAAAAAATATATATATATATTTAACTAAGATTTCACTTTAAGTGTAAGGGTTTCTATAGATAAGCATGCGTACGACACCGTGAAACCACAACTCTTGATTATTAAAATTACCTGAATTTTAGATTTTCAACCTTTTCTTAAATAGGTATAGATATCTTGAGTTATATATTTTCATTATCAAGCAGAGAATTTGCAAAGACAACAAAAAGTATTGTTTTATTTTTTAGTTTTCAACAACGTCATTTTAAACTCACTCTACACGCTAAAACACTCCCTTTGTCCACTAGGATCCATTGAATGGCTCCATTAATGGATCCAAAAAAACTTTTTCCTCCTTTTTAATCCACTGTTCAAATCAATGGATTCAAACACACTTTGAGGGTTGGATCCTCTAATAAGATTGCTGGCTTAATTTTCTTTGTTTTGGAAGTACTACTGAATAGAAAAGTGACAAGAATTTTTTGGTTTTCTCAAAAATAAATAATAACAACATCCATTTTGAATTTTATAATTATACATTATATATACTACTTATCTAATTTTTTCTAAAAATAGTGGAACAGAAATTTCCCTGTTAATTAGTTCCAATTGGCATTCTTGTATGAATTCATCATATTGAATTTGTTTCTGAGTGCGTTTGTTTTTTCGGCTAAGTTTTATTCGGACCGCGTTACGTTTTGCATCTTTGGTCAAATAATTTAACACCGTCACAAAATTCGGGTTTTTTCTTCCAAGCCGTTTGTTAATTATCGAGTTCCATGCCTCTACGCAGTTATTTGTGCGATGCCTTTCTCCAACTGTGATCCATATTTTGTGCCAGAAACTAGCTGGTTTAAAATATTTCTCCATGTAGGTCCGTAGTTTTGTAAATTGATTGTTATTGTTGGTCATTTGAGAACAGATGTAATTCCAACCCTGTTCTGTATGAGTATCTGGCAAGAGTGGCAAAACTGCGCACAATGAAATTATTCGCCATGACACTTTTGATTTTTTAAAACCCAGATCTCGTCCCTTTTTCCACAAGTTTCGCTGAAAATGGTACCAACAACCGATTATCGCAGCTTCCGGATACATTTTGGGGACGCTTTTATAGCTGCAACTTCAAAGTCAATTGATATCTTGGTAGGATTTAACTCTGGCACTCGAGATGTTAATATTTGGAATAGTATTTCGTATGACTCTGTGTTTCTGTTTGTCATAAAGACATAAAATAAGGGTATGACATGGTTGTGAGAATGAGTACTTCCAAAATCACCATGAATTGTGTATATTTGGTCAAATGGTACTGGGGTACTTTTGAAAGTCCCGTCCATGAATAAATGTTTTATGTCGGATATTTTTTCCAAATTTTCCTCTAGACAAAAAATCATAATACGTACCGTACACCCTGATCTTCATAGTCGGCGAACAAGAAGTATGTAAATATATCCGGAACTTTGACATCATGCACCTCTTTTGATGTCGTTTTTGACAATTTTAAATTTGAGTTACGCAGCTTATACAGCCCGCTCTTTATAGAATTATATTCGGGTATCTTACTGATTAAATTAAATCCAGAGTCCTTCACAGATACAACAAAGTTCTCGTAAGGTAAAAGCACCAGTCATGGACAGTATAAGCGATTTTTTTTTGTTTTTCCTTTGCAGTTTCTTTATTTTTCGATACACGATCTTTGGGATTTGGAGTTAAATTATAAGTCACTTTTTTAACCAGTATTCGAGCTTTAATTTTAGTTTAATACACGGTGCGATAAAAAAATAACCAATTTCAACACTCTTACTCAGGCTCCATTCATGGACGGTATTTTTCCAGTGATGGACCCCCAATAATGGACATCATATCCAATTATGGACCGCTAGTTATGGACATACAAATAGTCAATAAAGTATATCATTTCTAAATTCAAAATCAGCTTTATTAGTAATCATTTTTTTCTTTGAGTTTAGATATATTTATAAACATCAGTAAGTATCAAAATAACATTAACAAAAAATCTTCATTACTATAATTAGAAAAAAAAAACTCATAAATCACCTTTTTTCAGTCATTCATATTCAACAGGGATCTTTGTTTTCCTTTTGTTTAACACAACTATTTATAAACATCAGGTCAAAAATACAAATAATCATACAAATTATCAAATTTTCCTTAAATCAAAATCAGCTTTATTATATCAAGATAATACTTATTAGCTATGAAAATCAACTTTTTACTTACAAGTTAAATAAAAATCAACAATTCAAATTCAACTAAGAATATTTTTTTCTTTGATCAATATGATGAACCTATTATGGACACCCAGTCATGTACATTCTGTCTGAAAGAAAAATAAATTATTGCCGATTTATAGATAAACATGTAGATATACTAAAACAGAAGACTAATACTTAAAAAGAATCAAAAATAAGCAATTCCTTTTATGGACATTCTGTCGATGATTGGTAAAAGTGCTCAAATAAATATCCAGTTACGGACACCGGTAATTTTTAAGGTTATTATTCCAATGACAATTAGGTTATATTTAAAAATTTACTCACTACTATTGGTAAATCAGTAAATAACATAAATTTTAACAACAACGACACACAGCCTACAAAAAAACTCACTAAGTCTACTCAGTTTCATAGCGATTCTTATAATAAATTGCGATTTTCGAAACCAACTGTCCCTGCGTAAACAACAATCGTGATGGTCAAAAACAAAATGGCCGTAAGCTGTCAAACAAAGTGTGATTTACAACTATACTATTGGCACTACTGATTAGTGTTGTCATTCGAAAAAAAAAACATGGCGTTTGCTTAATTTTGATAGTAATTTCAAAGACTGTCCATGATGGGTCCGCGTCCATAATAGGTGCCTTTACCTTATACAGATGGAATGGAAGGATTTTGAAGCGAAACGACTTCTTTTTTGCATTCTTCCAACTTTAATAAAATCTCATTGCCAACATGATCTTGCATGCAGCAATGAGGTTGACTTTTTATTAGCGTATTATCCTAAAAGTAAAATGAAAGAGAGTACGTTCAGTAAAATTAAAGTATGAAGGAAATTAACTAAACCATCAAGGACCCACCGACCTTTACGGCGACCTTCATGAAAAACTAGCTATCTGCCCGCGGCTTCTCTAGCGTGAACCTTCCATTTTGCCACAGTCGGTTAAAATAAACTAGATCAGTGTCCGAGGTCTAGTGTACCTCTGTACGAAATTTCGTCAAAATTGGTCTAGTAGTTTCGTAGAGAAACAATCAAACATTTCCTCTATAAATTATTATCAATATATATAAAACTGTTCCGTTACTGACTGAGTGACTGAGGTACTGAGTGACTGAGTGACTGACAGACAACGTACAGCCGTAACTACTAGGCGTAGAGAGCTGAAATTTGGAACATACATTCTTTAGGGGATGTAGGGGTGCATTAAGGAAGGAATTTCCGAAATTCCCACGGGAACGGGAAATATAGGACTTTTTAGTTTGTATGAAAAATCTTATTCCTTGAGTGCAACGATGTGAAACTTGGTGTAAAGGTTTTTCAATGTGTGTCTGGTTGTGTTATGAAAGGAATTCCCGAAATTCCCAAGGGAACGGGAAATATATGATGTTTTAGTTTGTATGAAAAAATCCCATCCCTTGAGTGCATGGATGTTATACTTGATATAAAGGTTCCTCAATAAGTGTCTGTTTGTATTATGGAAGGAATTCCCGAAATTCCCACGGGAAGGGGTTGGACTTTTTAGTTTGTATGAAAAATCTTATTCCTTGAGTGTACAGATGTGATACTTGGCCTGAAGGTTCTTCAAAAAGTGACTGGTTGTGCTACGAAAAAAATTCCCGAAATTCCCACGGGCACAGAAAATATATGATTTTTAGTTTGTATAAAAAAACTTATTCCTTGAGTGCATGGGTGTGATACTTGGTATAAAGATTCTTTCAGTGGGTGTCTGGTTGTATAGTTTCTGAAATTTCCACGAGAAGGGTAGTTAAGCGCATACGAAGTTGCGGGATAAAGCTAGTTACAGTATAAAAATATTCATAAAATACATACTTCCTTCAAGGTCAAAGTTCCACCACACTTGTATTTCCTCCAAAAAGAACACCTCCATAATATGTTGCCATTTTTATATTGTATTTTTTTATGATATTTGTAGCCGTCATGTAGAACCACATATCCGCCTTTGTATTTAATTTTATTTATTGTTTGATCCATTTTTCTCGTTAGCAAGGAAATAATAACAGTTTGACTTTTATAAATGACAGGTATAGCATATCTTTTACAAGTGGCCACTTACTTTTCTATTTAATAGTACTTGAAAGCAAAGAGTATGTTATGGACAATAACAATCTTATTAGAGGATCCAACCCTCAAAGTGTGTTTGAATCCATTGATTTGAACAGTGGATTAAAAAGGAGGAAAAAGTTTTTTTGGATCCATTCAATGGATCCTAGTGGACAAAGGGAAAACACTGGGGTATAAAAAATAAAAAAACGCCCATAATCGTGAAATGGATTATAGGTTTATAATTATGAACCTAGTTGTCCAAGGATATCTCGATTATGAGTCATGTTACGAGATTCAAACCTGACGTTCTGCAATGACTCAAAGGTGACGCTACTATGAAGACTAACATTGAAACCGAAAAGCATTTAAGAGTAATTTGATGAAAACTAGCCCTAGGTTCATAATCAATCCGATTAAACCACTAATATCTCTGAAACTAATATTTTTTGCTTGGTGGTAGGATCCCTTCTAGGTCCGCCTGGCTAGCGACCACCCTTTATAAAAAGTCTGCCGCCAAATGTTACCGCTCCTTCGGTAATGTGTTCCGGCAATATTGTATAAAGAGCCAGTTCCTTCCTTAACCCGTGTGCTTTCATCTTCGACCTCATCGTCACTTACCATCAGGTGAGATTGAGGTCAAACGCGGGTTTAGTCACTTATAAAAAAAAAAAAAACTGTGTCACAAATATTGAGAACCGCATCAGGAGAGTCACATTTGAGTTACTGTAGAAAGAACCAGCTACGAGAGAAATCTATGATCTATGAAAAGATCTATGATGATATGTGAAGATATTAATGAAATCTTCTCTCTACGAAACAAAATTTTGCAATAGGTATTTAGCTGGGGTTCGGCAAAAACTTTACTTCTTCTGCGTCGATGAGGTCCTTTAGACAGCCCCGATGAAAAAGAAACTCAAACTCAAACTCAAAAATTCTTTATTAGTAAGTATTTAAATACATTTGAAATAAGTCAAATAATTTACAAATTGAACTGAATCTACCACCACTTCGGAAAGTCGATCTGTTGAGAAGAAGTGGCAAGAAACTCAACAGCAATCATCTTTTAAAAATAAGAGAAATCATCTTCTTGCATCCGGATATCACTTTTCACATAAATACTTATCCATAAATGTAACAAAGGGTTAATCTTAAATATTTTAGGATTTTATTATAAAATGAAGCGTACACATTGACCCATGAACGAGTTGATCTTCTGGAGTCTAAAAAAACTCTTATTAAAACGAATTTTAGCAAATTTATTTATTAAAGTTTTAATTCAGCATTTAATTTATTACATACAAGACTAGAAACTTTATTTTAGGATTTTATTATAAAATGAAGCGTACACATTGACCCATGAACGAGTTGATCTTCTGGAGTCTAAAAAAACTCTTATTAAAACGAATTTTAGCAAATTTATTTATTAAAGTTTTAATTCAGCATTTAATTTATTACATACAAGACTAGAAACTTAAAACCAACAATCTTGTGATACTAATTGCATCAACTTTTTTTCACGCTTAAAATGCGAAATTTTGACTTAGGTATAATTTTATTTTTACCTTGTATAGTCATTTTCTTTTTTTTAAATATTTTAACTAATTTACTTGCGGGTGTAGGTAGATCAGGTAAATCATTCCTAATAGGGTTTTGAATTTCATTTGTTTCTATGGAAGATGTGTCAATTCGTATAAATGATGTCGCACTTTCTTGTTCGGGTTGATTTATTATTTGAATAGTTTTCTGTTCATTTTCCCTTATGGTAAGCAGTTTGATGTTTTTGTTTGACGAAACCTGTGTTTTATTTGCAGATGATTTACTGGAGGGTGAAATAACTTTTACTTTTTTATCGGATAATTTTAAAGTTCTTTGAACTTCAATTGGGGGTACAGCTGAAGGACTTTTATATTTATTTACATTTAAAGGTGATATAACGATTCTTGGATATGATTCTAATTGTGTTTTTAGTGCACTGGTATGCGGGAGTTCTTTAATTGGGAATGTCTTTATAGTATCCGCAGAGTCTGCAATTTCTTTAGGAGAACTATTTTGATGTAAATTTACTTCAGGGACGCTTCTGTCATTCACACGAGCCAAAGGATTTGTTAAATCAGTTTCTGTTTCTTCTTGGATCTGTGAAAATATATCATGTTAATAATAGGTGCAAGTAAAATGTTAACAACATTAATAACATCTTATGAAAAATGTTACCTCATCCAAAACTTCTTCTTTGACAAAGACTTGATGGCCCCTGGAAACGAAATAATAAATTACAATCTGCAGATAGAAGAGTCTAGTATGAGTATGAGTAAGCAATCACAAATAATTATAATGATTCATGGGTAAACAAATATTTGTTAATTTTTTACGTTTGAAGTTCATGCAAATACATCCATGTAATAATGATTTCATCATTAACCAATAGAAGTATGAAAGAACTTACTCTTTTTTGAGATTCAGTAATCCATGGATGTAATCTCTGATGGCGCTTAAAACTGGTTCAGTTTCCAACTGAAAGTGATAAAAATAGTTTAATTCTTGTGTAATAAATGCTTATAGTATTCCTGAATAAATGATTTGATCTTTCTAACATTCACACATTACCTAGCGCTTGATAAATTAACTTTAGAAAACCTGTTTTTATGTATAGGTATTTAAATGGTTTATTTGAGAAACCCCAAAGTCCGTTATTTGACAAACTCATTTTTGGAAAGGAATGTGTGTAGTTAAGGTAAATACACATTATAGAGAGAAATCCCACAAGTCATGTGATTTAAAGAAAATATATTGGAGGTTGAATTTTTCGTTTAAAAGAGAAACCCCACAAGTGAACCACACTAAGTTAGGATGTAACCGTCATTATGCGCTGTTATTAGTCAGTTGTTAACTTGTATTGAAGAGGGTGGTTTGTTCCAGGTTATTTCCTTGCAATTAAGAGATTTAATTCTTAGAAAATGTCCGACGACAGCTATTTAAGCGGCAGATCTGACGTTTCAAAGTAGAGAAAGAGAGGTGTGATCACTAAATCTACGTGCAAATCCGAAATCATAAAATTAGCCTGAGTAAAAGGACTAAGCTACACAAATTCTAAAGGGCAAACTGTTAACCCATTAAAACCAAACCAGGTAAAAATATTGATGTCACTAGTAAGAGCACCGTGTATAAATATTATAAAATAAGCAGAAAAAAACCTAACATCCTAATATTTTTTGTTTTGTTTTTATGCTCATAATCCAACCCCGGGAGAATTCAAACCCGAACTACACTGGCAGGGGTAACCGTGCCGCGCAATATTTTGAATAGGTTACTTCTTAAAAGAAATAGATGGAAACATTTTTATTTCTTGCTACATATCTAGTCGTAAATTACAAGTTTAAGAAATTTAAAATTTCAATATGAAAAATATTATTTAACACGTTCCACCGCGCTAACGGTATAGACAGTAAATATGGAATTCATGTAATGGCAGTACGGGTATCGCCGTTTTCACAAAACTCAATCTAAAAATCACTACGGCAAAAGCCGGCAAATTTACATTGGAGTTTCATAGAGAGCAGTCTTACTGTTATTCTGTACAGGAGGCTTAAATTCCTAGTGTCAAAAATACATGCTCAATAAGATTGTTTTAGGTATCATACACACATACACAGGGGCTACGCACATTGACAGTACGGTGGTAACCGGTGTATATGTATGAAGGTTACTTCAACGCGTAATTCAGTGCTTCGCCCTTAGAACACATATACTCAAGAGAAGAAGTACAACTTCATACATTAAAAGTTAAGACTAGACGCCATCTGAAAACGGTTCACATAGCTAATATGGCGGGAATTTCAAACAGTTCAAACGACTTCGAAAGGACAAGTTGAAATCTCGAAACTGAATAAAAATAAGCAAATATTTACAAACTTGTTAGGTGAAATACCATATGTGTCAGTTCTGTAAGGTTTGCTTATTTTTATTGCGATGACCGTACGGGCGCGTCTTATAGTCTAGTTATTATGAAAATAGGCACTACGGCTAAACGCGGTATACGGCTATAGCAGTCACTGACACAGAGTTATTGGTGAATAATAATGTATATAACAGTACGGGTATAGGTGTACGAAAAATTTGTATGAAGATTGTTAGTGTCATTGTGGAGAGAAGTACCGCGCTGGAACGTGTTAAAACATTTTTTTTTCTCTTAAATTCAAAACACACACATCGCTCTTAACGAGCTCGTAAAATATTTTACACCATTTTCGCAAAACCTTTTAAAAAAATGTTTTTTTTAGCACGGCTAACAATCGGGGGTTACTCCACTCTGATCACGAGATTTGATTCAATTCCAACGGCATGAACAAATCACGTTATCGCTCGATTCCAGGCTGTACACTATCATTATGCCAAATTTCATTCAAATCCGTTGAACCGTACTGACCTGATTGAGGAACAAACAGCCATACATCCAAACTTTTACATTTATAATATTAGTAAGATTAAGAGATTATATTTAGGACAATAATATCTTACATGTGGTTTGGGCGCGGGCAGCCGCAGCACGTAATGCGCGGGATGTTCGCCTCTCGCCTCGCACGACGCGCACATGTCGAAGTCCTCGCATTGCACGCAAGTGTACCGGAATCTACAAGCAAACTTAAATTTATTCACACAGCGCTACCTAGCCCTAAAGTGAGTTCACAATATGCTTTTGTTATAGGTAAGTACTAAACAACGAACATATAATACTTATATTATTACTTTGTTTTGTATAATATACAGGGTGTTTGATCCATCGCCGTAGGTAATCTGCTATGTCTAACTGGCCATTAAAACTTCCAAAGCCTTGTGATTTTTTTTAATAAGATTTTGAACTTCTTTTGTTTGTCACCTAGAAATCATCATCAATATATATAAAACTGTTCCGTTACTGACTGAGTGACTGAGGTACTGAGTGACTGACAGACAACGTACAGCCGTAACTACTGGGCGTAGAGAGCAGAAATTTGGAAAATACATTATTTAGGGGATGTAGGGGTGCACTAAGGAAGGAATTCCCGAAAATCCCACGGGAACGGGAAATATAGGACTTTTTAGTTTGTATGAAAAATCTTATTCCTTGAGTGCACCGATGTGAAACTTAGTGTTAAGGTTTTTCAATATGTGTCTGGTTGTGTTATGAAAGGAATTCCCAAAATTCCCACGGGAACGGGAAATATATGATGTTTAAGTTTGTATGAAAAAATCCCATCCCTTGAGTACACGAATGTGATACTTGATATAAAGGTTCCTCAATAAGTGTCTGTTTGTATTATGGAAGAAATTCCCGAAATTACCACGGGAAGAGTTTAGACTTTTTAGTGTGTATGAAAAATCTTATTCCTAGAGTGTACGGATGTGATACTTGGCATGAAGGTTCTTCAAAGAGTAAATGGTTGTGCTACGAAAAAACAGGTAACCAGTTAGCCAGGGGAAATCCTACAGGATAACCTATCAAGGGCTTCACTATGGCCGGAAGGAGAAAAGGATCGGTGAAATCACGTCGCGTAAGTTAGACCAACAGCATTCGGCCCTTTGGTCTTGCCATCATCCGGTGATATCGTTCAGAATATCACCAGACTCCAGCCCCGGCAGCGGAGAAGATCTAAAAGGACAGGCATTGAGAAACCCCTCAGCCCTTATGCCTCAAGCGGCGCCCGCCTTAGCACCAAGGAAACTGGGGTTTATTTAAAGAGAGGTTTTCTACCTCGCAACCCGCCTTTTCTGCCCAGGATAACGAGTTAGCCGACGACTCAAAAACAGAAGCAATGCAAGCCTCTCCCACCCCTTCAGAGCAGTTGGTAGGCTCGATACCAGCACTCCCCACACCTTTACCCTCGTCATCAGTCTAATAGCTAAAGGTCAGAATTAGATTCTGGTGAGCTAACGCGAAGACATTTCACAGATCCTTTCCGGCTATAGCAAAGTCCTTGAACGAGTAATCATTAAGATTTCCCCTGGTTAAAAAAGTCACAAAGGCGCAGGATATAAGAAAGGTAGCAGAGGTGACTAAGACTCGACTAACATAATTCCAAAGAGGAGACGGCTTTGCCGGAGCGTTTTCACCTCATCGGTCTTCGTGTATGCGACTTTTCCAAACAGGTTTATGCTATGCAAGTAAGGAACATAAGACAAATTTTACTTCGCAAGAGTGAGAAAATAGCGTCTACCTATTTCCCATGAGACAAGGCATGCAAAAAATATTTTTTTGCCACAATTTTTAATTAAACTTCACGCGACTTTTTTACTAATTAAGCGAATTTCGCGATGTTTTGAATAGTTTTTATATCATGTGACATAATATCATTAGAAAGAGGAAAAACCAAAGAAGTTTTTGAGAAATTGGGAGATCCTGGTTACCGTTTTTAATTTTTTTATAGGTACGCTTGTAAATCCAAAGACTAAATTAACTTTTTTTCGATTTCGAAACTTTGTAAGCAAACAAAACAAAACTAGTGAACTAATATTTTTTTCGGAATTAAAAGAAACCTAAAACAGCCTTTAAATAAAATTAGCTGTCTACACTTGATACTTTAATTTTTTTATGATGATTTCGGGGTGACAAACAAAAAAAGTTTAAAAATCTTATTAAAAAACCACCAGTTAGGCATAGGCATTACCTACTCTACAGGCCATTTCAGTTTGGCGGGCGATGGACCAAACACCCTGTATATTTTAATGTAATATAAATATTTGTTTATCTCAATTTAGAAGATCATTCTTAAGTTTTAATGTTTTGAAATTTTTAATTTCAATTAAATTTTCTTTTACTGTTTATAACTTTACATGAATATTTTTTGTTTTATATTATTTTTGATTTTAAATTACCTATATGTAATTGTTATAGGTATTAAATCTTTTGGCCTTTTATTTCGTGATTGATGTGGCTACCTTTATCAGAGGTTGTATTTCGCATGTGTTGTTCTGTGACAATTATAGGATATAAGATATAATTTAACTTTTACTGTTTAGTAAAAAATATATATACTATTCAATCATTATCATAGCAAACAAACATGTTCATGTACACATGTATTTGTACTGCGAGCACTGGGAACATATAATGAAAGCATACGTCGTCATTCTAGAAGCAAACAATTAAACTTTATTAATAATAGATACTTTTATGTAACGAAAACATTAGCCTTATGGTCACTCTAAAGTTAAGTCATTGATCTTAGTACAAATGCTGAACTCTTCCAGTTATAGGTAGCAATTATAGGTAGACCAGTTATAGGTAGACCATGATCCTGGATATATTGAAAACATTTTTTTTATCATCATCATCATCGTCACAACTCCGTGTAATGAGCCCACTGCAGGGCTATGAGTCTCTCCTCTGGGTGACGAGGAGGTTTAGGGCGTAATCCACTAAGCTGGTTGCCGAAATGGCTTCTGGCGAACCCTAACGACTACTGTATACAAGTATATAGCACCCGAGACCGACTGCTTACGTGCCCTCCGAAGCACGGAAGTCGCCGTGAGAAATGAATGGTCGGCGGTCACCCATCCTTATACCGGCCGCGCCGAGCGCGCTTAACCTGCGATATCGTTTGATATGCACAGTAACCACGGCGCCTCGGTTTTTTTTTAAATTTTTGATTATTAATGTAGATTTCAATTGCAATATTATATTATTAACATACCCCGAAATGTCGCCGTGGCAGACGTTACATTTAAAGCCCGTGTGCAATACTGAACCTGTAATAAAAAAACATTGAAAATTAGAATGCTTGGAAAGATTAAAAACATGTCTTGGTAGGTATGTATGTAAGAATAAGAATTTATGAATTCAGAAAAGTGTTAAAGCATATGTGAAGACTGTGACCCCTAAACTAAACAGAATCTTTATTAAAGCCGATCGTCCACCGCCAGCTTAGCTCGCATAGTTGAGCCAGCTTCTCATACATGTGCGTCCACAGCAGACTATGGCTATTTAATTTGTTGTTATTCAAGTGACAAAAAACAAATCCCAAAGCAATGTGTCGATAATCAATATCAGTAAGTTTTGTATAAAACTATTTGATTTCGCAGGAATATTCATAAAATAGTACACACCTACATATACATACAAACATAACTTCACACCGGTATGCCTTGTGGGCTAGGCGGAACACCAGAGATAATAAGACCATCTGATGTTACGTTTAACAAATTTGGAGGCATTATAATGGTGGACAGAGCCTATCGCCCACAAATAAACCTCCAATAAAACCTCAGTTCCTTAACTGACTTTCACAATATGCCCGGGAAGATAAACAGCTGGCACATTCTGCTTTTCCTATGCTCTCAGTCTAGAAGGATATAAAATAGTACATATAACAAAAATGTAATGAAAGTAACTTACCCACTATGGGTTCAGTTTCAGACATAAAGGTTACGTCATCCTCTTCGTCGTCATTATCATCATCATTATCTAGGTCATGGTAAGCGGTATCTCCGACGTCACCGAGACCATCAGTACTAACGTGTTTATTAGCAGTAATACATTTCCGTTTTGGTGTCGATGGGCCAGGGCTAGAAGATCGTTCAAAGTTGATTCTACTTGGCCAAGAATTATCAGGTCCCGAGTCCTGCAACAAAGAAAAAAATTGTTAGTTTTAAATTAACACACGAGAGTTTTATTAAATTTTTTGTTGTGTACTCGAAATACTGAGGTTTTTAAGCTATTGCATAGCTTCTATCGCGGGCCTTGAGCGTGGGGACTGAATCCAGAAATTCCGTAACGAAAAAAATCTGAGCTTTTATGCGGGCTTTAATAAACAATCAGCGTCATCTATCGAGAGGCATCCATTCTTGGCAACATGACAATTTTCAGAGTTGACAGGTAAATAAACAATAGTTGGCTTTCATAACAAATCCTTTATTTCGCTATTCTGAGTAAATCGATGACTGGTCGAGTGGTAACGTCAAAAGGTTCCCGATCAAGAGTTACGAGATCAAGCCCTGATAATCGCATTGATATAAATTCATTTTTATGTTTTTCTTTTCTCCTTTTAAAATTATAAATACATTTTATTAAAGTTTTTTATATTGTAAGCTTACTTTGTTTTAAGAGGATTAAATAAAAGAAAAGGCAGTTACAAAAAAAAAATATTGATTGACTAAGTTAAACAGAAACGATGACACCAAAAAACGACATTAAAAATTTGACCAATGTAAAAGAAATAAAAAGAAATGGAAATGGAGAATATTATAATTAAAAAGATTGGCTTAAAAAAAGCAGTTAGTCAATTATCTCGACAAGTGCACTTACTCAAAAATATGTGCACCAAAACGCTTGAAACTAAAAACTCTACGAAACAAAACAGAAAAAGACAAAAAATTGTCGTCGGCAGACAATAGCTAATACGTAGAGAAATTAATATCATTGCCACCATCACCATCGTACTCACTATCATCACCATTGAAGGAGAGTAACAAGGATTGTCTACGAGTGGAACCGGAGTCCTCACTACTAAAAACAAAAAAAAATCTCCAGGCAGTGGAAGAGGATAAGGTATTGGTGACATCTAAGAAAAATAGACATGAAGAACACAGAATCTTTGTAATTGGTGGACAGCAAAGTCTTCGTAACAGATTAGTAAGATCAAGATTTAATAATCCTTACGAAAACTATGAAGTTATATCTTTTACTAAACCTTACGCAAGCACTGAAGAAATATTGACGATGCTTAAGTGGTTTGACCCAAAAGAAGATGACAAAATAATAATCTGCGTAGGTGAACACGACACAAACCCGACAAAAGTGTTGTTAGAAACATGTTTAATTTTAAATAAATATATTAATTGCAATATTATACTTCTGAGCGTAATTATAAATATATTTCGTAACGAAAATAAGTTGAATGACATGATACATAATAATAATAATAAGTGTAAAACAGTACATATTATTAGAGGAAAGATACAGCCTGGTGACTATGTAGTAGGTGACACCGAATATATAAGTGCAATGGAAGCAAATGATTTATATAAATACTTAGGATTTCAACAGCTTAGGGGGCTAGATCATACAGCCATTAAAAGTTCTCTCACCATTGAATTCAAAAAAAGACTAAATGCAATTTGTAAAACACAACTTTCCGGAAAAAATCTGATTAAAGCACTCAACACGTACGCAATCCCTATTTTAACTTATTCGTTCGGTATCATTAAATGGTCCAAAACAGACATTGAAAACATATCACGAATCATACGCACCACACTGACCAAACATAACAATCACCACCCTAAATCTGCTATTGAAAGACTCACAATCAAAAGACAGGATGGAGGTAGAGGTCTGATTGATTTACATCCTTTATGGCTAAAACAAGTCAACAGTTTACAATTTTTTTTTCACAATAAGTCCTTATCAAGTAAATTACATAGAGCAATAGCCCAAAACGATCAAAATTATACTCCACTTAACCTTACAGAAAACATCAATTCAGAATTTTCTAGAAATATAAACCCTCAAAAAGCCAAAATAGAAGAATGGAAGAAGAAAGTGTTGCATGGAAGACAACCTCACGACTTAAGCCAAGCACATGTTGACTTGAAAGCCTCTAACATGTGGCTTAAAATAGGCACACTATTCCCAGAAACAGAGGGATTTCTAATGGCAATACAAGACCAAGTGATCAATACAAAAAATTATAGAAAGCACATAATTAAGGATCCCACAGCCACAAATGACAAGTGCCGTAAATGTCAATCACAACCAGAAACTATTCAACATATTACAGGAGCATGTACTAACCTTACACAGACCGACTACACACACAGACATAACCAAATAGTAAATATAATACACCAGAAATTAGCAATTAAACATAAACTCATACAGGACACAAACACTCCATACTACAAATATACACCGCAAACGGTATTAGAAAATCAATCGCACAAAATTTATTACGATCGCGCCATCCTTACTGATAAAACTATCCATTATAATAGACCCGACATAACTTTACAAGATAAAATAAATAAAGTTACGTATTTAATCGATATTACAGTCCCTAACACCCATAACATTCAAAAGTCAACAGCTGATAAAATAAATAAATATGCAGAATTGAAAGAGGAGATAATAAGAATCTGGAAACAAAATAAAGTATATATTATACCAATAGTCCTTTCAACCACCGGAGTCATCCCAAAACAACTACACCAATACCTGAAATTACTAGACCTAAACAAAAATATATACATCAGTCTCCAAAAAGCGTCAATATTAAATACTTGTAGAATAGTTCGAAAATTCTTACAACTTGAAGAAAATGAAACCATCCCATCCTCAACAACCACCTCACTGTGATTTACTTGGCGTCAGCCCGTAAACACAGTTATAACCGGCTAGTGCCGAGAATAAATAAAAAATGGAAAAAAATAATAATAAATGTAAACTAAACAACACAACTTTAACATGCTTGGTTTTAGGCCCGCATTGTTAAATAACTTACCTCTTTTAGAGAGAATATCCTTTTTGATATATACATAAATAATAATAATAAAACTCTTTATTGTACACCAACATAGTTACACAGATTAAATTAAAATAACAATCACAATTAACATACAAAGGGCGGCCTTATCGCCGAAGCGCGATTTCTGCCAGGCAACCCAGATTTAATTTAAGTAAAAACTTTTTTAATAGTAAATTCGTACGATTACAAGACTGCGTTTGCTACACATGGTTTGCTATATGTAAGAATAGTATATTATTTAACAAGTGAGCTAAGTTGCTAATTACAGTCGAGGCTGTATAATGAGCCGAGAAGGAAAAGAAAAGGGTGTTTACAGTAAAATCCTACAGTGTAATAACTCAAAAACGGCAAATTTTAGGAGGCGTGATTACATAATAAAAATGGTTCGTTTTGACCTGCTCTATAACCCCTCAATAGATGCGGGTCCAATAAAAAGTAACCTGTATACCTACGACGTCAATTTTTGGTCATGCGAACTCTAGTACTCGGGTCAAAATTGTTCGTTAAAAAATCGGTGCACAAAAAATAATATCTTAAAAACTCAAGCCTCTTGTGGTGCTTTTGACGTGCGAGTGAGGACAACTAGTGCGGGGCGCTTGCTCGCTGCCGGTTCATACAACGACGTTGTGATTGTATGCTTTTTGGGTACCTATGTACTTGTATCCTGGGATCGCGTACCATGTGCACGCGAATGTGTGTGTACGTTACTTATGAACGAGTGTGTGTAAGTTTCTGCAGAGACTATCGAGTTAAAATATAACATGCTATAAAAACTATTACAATCGATACTGTAACAGATTCTGAACAAACTAATCTCAGGTTTCGCATGAACAAAAACTAACGTTGTAAATGTAAGTATGAAATTACTAGTACTTAACATTATTGTTTACGTTAGGTACATAATATTTTATAATTATTTGAGTGGACTCCACATACTATTTTATCACATTTGGAGCAGACTCTTGAAGTATTTCTAACTTTCTGACGCGGGCATAAATTACATCTAGCTCTAATGAGACTTCTCGCTTTGGCTTGGCAGTGATGATTGGTCAATCGTTGGTGGGTCTCTTTTTTGATCAACACATATCTCCTGTAAACATTTTATTCATTTGCTCTAATACCATGAAAAATATCAAATATAGAGAACATTATCAAACAATTTTACTAACGTTAGTACACTGGTGGCTGATTTAGGTCCCGCAAACAAACGTACCTCTGTCACTAATAATGGCAGGTTAGTGCACGACTACTACCCGGGACCTTTTGGAGGTCCTTAATTGGGTGATAATGAAAATCCCAGAAATCGCAAGCGCGTATCGTTTACAATATTAAGAAAAAACCGCTAAATGAGGCTACGAGTGGTGTTAGGGGATCACTTGAATTTAATCAACACTAGGAGATCTCGTCGTTTTAAAATAACATCGCAAGAAAATAGATATATTCCTGTTGACGCGCGAGGACGGACGAGCGGGTGGGCTCTTTAGTAGGTATTCCTATTCCCGTGATTTCTTTTTTCAACGGACTTCCAAAAGGACGAGGTCCTAAATTCTTTGTATTCTTTATTTTATTTGTTATTTTTTGTTATTCGCAGCTCAACTTCTACTGAATGCCAGGTCATGGTTATTGCTCTGAGCATACTATAAATCGTAAGAATAGAAATTTCTAACCTTACAGGAAGACCGTTACTCGCGGGGTTCACTAGCTCCCCAGCTACCTATTATTGGTTTAATTATTATACAGGGTGACTGGCACATGACCCGCCATAGGAACAGAGCGTGTAGATGGGATCATTTGCAAGTATTTAAAGCTTTCTATGGACTAAATCTTATAGTTTTGGAGATAGGCATAATGATGTACTTTTTATGCTTAATTTAGTATTTGAGCGGTAAAAAATTAAAATAGCGTATAACCATAACAGTTTATTAATAGAAATAATTAAAAAACCTGAAAAACAGTTCTTGACTTATGTTGTTTTAGCGAGAAATAGGGTACATAATTTAACCAAAACAAAAAAATCGTAGGAATCATATTTTTTATTGCTTATAATTAAGAATTACACTTAAAAATAATCTTATTAACATTTTAAGTATATGTAAGTATTGACTTTTGAAATTTTAATTTTTTTGATTTAGGAGGTTTTTGAAATAACCGATTCAATTTTAAAACATGTTCAGTTTTTAACTCTGTGACTGTAAATGTTGAGCTAAATAGTTGAGTAAAATACAAGTGAAGTTCAAATGACATTAATGGTGATGGTTTACAAAGATTGAAATATTTTTGAACCAATCAAAACAAAGCACATCATTAAATACTCGGGCAAAAACCTCTTAGGTTACTGTTGTTTTGTTTATGCAATGAACGTCTTTTACGCGGTATTATCAAAAGAGGAAGGAATGTATTGACTTAAGTTGTTTACACCCACAATACGCGTCTACCTTTGAGCAACCATTTTCAGTAATAAAAAAGGATTTTGGAAAAAATGTGACGAAAGTTGTTTATTGAAATGACCCATTCAATTTTGAAAATGAGAACAAATAAAGTTAGTCTACAAAATAAATATAGCTAATTCATTTATAACTCTTCTTGCACGATTTTATCGACGTACAGCGACATCTATCGAATGAAAGCAATCTAAAATTTTGTATATTGTAAATGTGAAAGTTTGGATGGCAGATGTCTGGATGTTTGTAACTGTATCAAGGAAAAACAGCTTTGGATGAAATTTTGTGATAGTTTACAGTCTGGAATAGCGAATAGGCTACTTTTTATCTCAATATTCCTGCGGTATTTGAAATGGCGCGGGTTAAACCGCGCGAAACAGCTAGTAGTCCTATGAGAGTGGAATAGGGTTGGTGGACCTAGGCGTAAAAAAGACAAAACATAAAAGCCTATTTCCTACCCTTTACATAAATGTACCTTGCCTTTGTAATGGGCAATAAATCATATGGAAAACGAGTCTCGTTGTTCACTCAAGAGAATTTTACATTGAAGTGAAATATGTTTAAATGGTATAAATAAATGAAAAATGTGATAAATAAAAATTACCCGACCAGGATTCGAACCTGGGACCTCTCGTTTGCCGGACGAGTGCTCTTCCAACTGAGCTATCGGGGCCTGGCGCTACGCCTCGAAATTTTAATTTTTTTATTTATCACATTTTTCATTTATTTAAGAAATGTATATCTTTAGGAAGCTAAAATATTAGATGCATTGAATATTGGTAAAGCGATTATAGAGAACTTACTTCGTAAAATTATTTTTCCCTGGATCAGGAAACCGATGGTAGGTGACAAGGTTATCGTCAGCACGAGTTTTACCACACTTGGCACATTTTCGATGATAGAAGGTAGACATATCGGCAGTTAACAACAGCAACGAAACTATTACAACTGCCCTGTCGCACTAGCATTAAAACGTCCTATCGCAAATTTTAAATACACTATATAAATAATCGTACGTTACACACGAAAAACAACGTAAATAGCGTATTTTATTGCAATAAATATGGAGAGATGTAATTCAATTCAATTCTTTGGTTATAATGGCAACCAGCCGTCGCGACTAGGCGTTACTAGGCGACGTACTATTACTGCCAGTATCACGTGATGAGAAAAGCACTCGATCAACACAAAAATTGCAATAGATCATAAATCTCTAACACTATGGATCTGAAATAACAGCAAAAAATGGGTGCATACCTAAAGTTAAATCGTAGCATAAAATGGCCGCCAATAGTGAGCATACTAAAGTTGTATCGATATCGATACTTCTAAGGCCATATACAGAAAGAAAGCTGGAAACTTATAAGCGCTTATCAGCGGAAATGTCTGATTCATCGGACGATTATTTTATTTTCTTGAGAAAATGTGTATTCAAAAATGCGAATTGAAGCTTTATGCTATTGATAGAGAAAGGAAACTTTTCGGGTGTAGCATCATTTATTAGTAAATAAATGAAAACTTGATGATCAATCTTTGATGAAATTTTTTTTTTTTAATTTTTAGGTCTGTACTTTATCCTGGTAAATTACTAAAACTGTTGTTATTTTCAATCCCACATGCTTACCATGAAAATGCCTGAAATGATTTGTCTGGGTATTTATTAACTTATTATTTGTCAGGAAAATAGACGCTTTTTCTTTTAACTTTAACTTTAGTTTAACTTTAGTAACTAAAACATCAAGAAAGGCTAACTTATAATCTTGTTCTAATTCCATTCCCCATTATAAGTTAGCCTTTCTTGATGTTTTAATTAAAAGAAATCCAAATGGTACACTCAGTCACACAGTTTATAGGAAACCCACCCATACTGACCGATAATTAAATGGGAAGTCCCACCACCACCCGAGCCAGTTACTCGCCGTAGGCTCCTCTTTGTTTCAGAGAGCACATGGAATCTGCGATCCTCAGCACATTGATGATGAACTGAAACATGTTGTCAAGGTGCTTCGTGAAAACGGCCTCAAACCACCTCGTCGCCGCCGCAGTGACCACGTGAAGCCGCAGACAGTCGAACGCAAACCTGCATTTTTACCTTTTGTAAAGGGTGTCACAGATAAAATCTCAAACATTCTTAGGCGCGCTTCAATAAAAACAATATTTAAACCTAATTCAAAAATAAGTCAACATCTTCGCCTAGTTAAATGCAGCATCCCTTTACAAGACCCAGGTGTTTACAAGATTGACTGCGGCTGTGGGCTTTCCTACATTGGTCAAACCAAAAGAAAAGTATCAACCCGAGTAAAAGAACACGTCATAGCTGATATTAAAAATCGAAGAGCTTCAAAGTCTGCAGTTTGTGAGCATTCCATGGACAAGCCCAACCACTACTTAAGGTTTGACTCTGTGAAAATTTTATCTAGAGAGAAGAGCATTACATTCCTAGAATGATCAGAGAAGCGATTGAAATTAAAAAAACACCCTAATTTCAATAGAGAAGATGGTTGGAAACTGTCACCGACATGGGACCCTATCCTGAAAAATATTAAATCTAACATCCAGCAAGCTGCACGACCTGAAACTCAAGATACTGTCAGCTCGTTTTGTGTCAATCCAGAACGCTACGCTCGAAGACTGAGAAACAGATGGAGATGATGATGTATAACTTTTTCAACCTTTCAATCCGACGCTTGACACCTCAGTCTCTCGTGACCACGGGGTCTGCAAAGACACTGAACGAATACGCGATAAATCCGGTTAATAAGTGTTTTATTTAATAGTATGAATCGCGAAAACTTAAGACAATATTAAGATAGAAATAATTAAAACAAAAAGCAAATTAAAAATTTATTATCATCAACTTGAATTTGACATAATTTAATTACCTAATGTTACCTAAGTATATTAAATTTATTTTGATACTTACGGGAAATATTTTAGGAACTGAGTTTTCTCTTAATCTTATTATATCTAGAGTTCTATTAAAACATGTTTGAGGAAAATGCAGTGAGCAGACAAACCACTGCTTTTGCCGAGGATTAATATTTTCTTCACCAACTGCTCTTAACCACTTTTGTCTTAATCCTTCATTTTTTGGAAATCTAGAAACAAAATATTTGTACTTATTGTATGTATTCAACATTAAAATCCACTAACCATATACATATAATTTTAATCAGAGCATAACCTTATTTTTAATATGAAAATAATTACGAATGAAATAAATAAAAGAGTCTGTTACTCGGAAATAAGGTAAGATACAGATTCTTTTAACATTTATTTATATATACTTAGCTTTACATTTGAATTCAAGAGGTTTTATGTGATATTACCTACATGAAAAATGGTACTCACTTATGAAGAGTCAATGCTACATGATTTTTGTTTTTTCTTGCACCACATTTTAAAATGCAACAAGATGGCATCTTGACCTATAGTTTCACCACACTGCGACTTAGTTTTAAACAACTATTTCTTGTTTATTTATTCAAATCTCAAATAAACAAACACTTGACAACGAACTACCACGAACGAAACACGGGCAAACAAGATGGCGAATTGAAGCACATACTTTTTTTTGTTTAATTTATTAACGGCATGGATACAGGTCCTTATGCCTTAAGCACGTATATACTTACAGCTAAGTGTTGCCAACTCGGATTTTTAAAAAGGCGTAGGTCAGATTAGAAAATTACGTAGAAATGGTAAAATTTCCATATAGAAAATACGTAGATCTACGTACTTTTTTTCTGAGTAAAATGAAGAGAGTAGGGAAGGTAAAAGTGAATAAAACGACAATTTATATTACCCAAAAAGTAGTAGACAGCAGACAAACAATAAATTTGAAAAAATTACTGTTAGCAAACAAAGAAATCTATGAATTACCACTTGTAGATAATTTAAAAAAGTTTGGTACTTTCAGTCATCATCAATTTATTTAAATTCTTAAATTTTATTATCACTTTCAGACAATTTTTTGTACATATATTTATTAAAATTTTTAAGGTGTTCCTGCGAAGGTTCACGGTTTTTTTTAAGCCACTCTTCGTAAAAAGTAAGCCTGTTAGCGTGTCAGTGTGAAGCCTGTTTCTTATATTAGTTTTCATCAAATTGATCGCAGAAAACAGACGCTCGACATTTCCACTGCTAACTCCTTCGAAATGTTAGTTCGAAAAATTTTTTTTTGGTTAGGAATTAAGATTCACTTTGACGGCAAGACGTTTCGTTTTACACAGTCACGTCACTTATCCCATGTGACATGAGTCACAGACCACAGATGAATGGCGCCCTGTTTTTAAAATGAATGGCGTGACGTGTTGAGTGGCGAGGCGAGAGTGCGTTAGTATGAAACGGAACGTTTATTAACTTTTTTTCGCAAAAGTAATTCATAGGTTACAGGCTCAGTCTGGCGTCAGTTTGGTCCGGCTAAGACTGATGCCAGAATTATGGATGAAAAACGCGGTCACACGCTCAGTCTAGACTGACAGCAGACTGATAAAACTTACGTTATTCATCAATAGTAAAGTGAAGACGACAGTCAAGTCCTCTATAGTTGCCCCGGGTTTAATTTTTACATGTCGAGGAGTTTTCGCAAAGCTTTATTTCTCTTGTATTTATTACAATATAAGTTATGTGTTTTATCCCATAACTCTGGCATGGACTCCAATGTGAGAATAAACTCCTTTTCTATCTCGATTGGTGGTGGCGGGAGTGAAGCGGGTGGCGGCGGCGGCGCTTCGTCGCTTGGCACGTCTTGCTCCATTGCGTCGGGGACGGTGACTGAATGATGCGAGAATGATTCGAGCGGTTACACGATCAGTCTGGCATCAGTCTGCTGTCATTCACAACAGAATGATAAAAAATACTTAAAATATTTAATTTTTGTCAGTCTGGACCATCAGTCCGTCAGTCAACCGGTTAGACGATTATCCTCCCGGCATTCTGAGCAGACTGATGGACCAGACTGACGCCAGACTGAGCGTGTAACCTACGTCTTAAGGAATATTTCAGTCTTTTTTGCAAATTTGAACAATTTTGATAGAAAATACGTAGATTCTGGCACTAAAGTTCGTAGGTTTGCAAGAAAGGCTTAAAATACGTAGATCTACGTAAAAAGACGTAGAGTTGGCAGCCCCAGCTGTCAAATGATCTTTGACAGTATGTGGCACACATAGCAATATCTAAAATATGTATGTCCCTTTCGTCATATGCAAACCTAGCCGTAAGAAAAAGAGAAAAATATATAGGTACAGTACCCGGCAATAAATATTGCACATCGACCTTTGGAAAGAGACAATCGGCTAATTTCGGCTTCGTAGAGCGTTATCTCTGTCGCACACTACCTATATGACGTTTGTCAGTCGTTGTTCAAGTGCGATAAAGTGCGGTCGCGTCCAGTTCAAAATATATATTAAGAGTTGTTAACACCCCCAAATTTAAATAATTTAAAATTGCACAATGGCATCTTTAGGAAAAAGAGGGAAACCTTTACGAGGTCAGTCACGCGAAATTATCTACAATGTTTATAAATATTTTGTAACCGAAAGTGACAGATTTAAAAAAAATGAAGATGAAAATGTAAGTTGTTATTTTAAGAAGGTTCAAGAGCGAGTTGCAAATGCCACTGGAATTTCAAGAAGAACTTTGAACAATATATTAAACGAAGTCAGTACTGAAACACATTCTACTGAAATAAAGTTCAGCACTCCAAAAAAAGGGAGACCAAAAAAGCAATTTCGTTTGCATATGGACGATTTTGATTATGATGTTGTTCGAAGAATGGTGTATGATTTTCACTTACGATTTAATGAACTGCCAACAATAAAATCATTAAAAGCTAAATTATCTGAAGCTATTAATTACAATGGGTCTGAAAAGACGTTGAGAAAAATACTTCACGAGATGGGATTTCGGTTCACTAAAATGGAAGATAATCGAAAACTTCTAATGGAAAAGCACGATGTAAGTCTCAAACGGATGGAATACCTCGATAAAATACGCAAATTTCGCGAATCAGGAAAAAATATCGTCTACATGGATGAGTCTTACATACATACATCCCACACTAAAGGGAAATCTTGGAGTGACGACAAGAAAAAAGGAGTAAAAAAGCCAATTTCAAAAGGTCAACGTTTGATAATAGTTCATGCGGGTAATGAAAAAGGCTTTGTACCCGGTGCCTTTTTAACGTATAAATCCACGGACACTACAGGTGACTATCACAATGAAATGAATAACGATAACTACGAAAAATGGCTGGTTAATCAATTAATACCAAATATACCCAGTGATTCTGTTCTAGTTATCGATAACGCACCCTATCACAACAAATATGTTGAAAGTCCCCCCAACTCAAACATCATTAAACAGGAAATGATCCACTGGTTAAACAGACACGAAATTCCAGTAGATCCAAAATTAACAAAAACCCAGATTTACGCTATTATATGTCAGCACAAGGAGAGGCATACAGAGTTTTCCGTGGACAAAGTACTTGCCGAACATGGGCACACTGTGTTGCGATTGCCACCATATCATCCGGATTTTAATCCAATAGAAAATATATGGTCTCAACTGAAAGGCTATGCAGCCTCTAGAAATGTGGGTATGAATTTAACTACAGTAAAAACATTATTGACTGAAAAAGTAAACATGATCGGGGCTGAAGATTGGAAAAAGGTTTGCGATCATGCAATCAAATGTGAGAATGAATATAGAAGCATTCAACACGGTTTAGACAATTACACTGATAGACTAGTGATAAATGGGTTTGAGCCAAAATAAATGTACATGAGTAAAAAATATCGTGTCCACCCCCTTTAACCCATAACTGTGGCCATGTTTATTGCATTTAACATGTTTATTTCTATTTTTTTTATTACACTGGACCATGTATATTCAAAATTAGATGTCATTTTTACACGGACACAAATAGTTTTTTTTTAAATAATAATATTTAATATACATATTTTTTTTATCCATACAAATGAAACATGTCCATTTCACTACCTCGTTACGATAATAGCTCAAAACTTCCAAAATTTCTTAAGAAGCTTAGAATTAGAATTTTATGAAAGGTCCGTATATAATCTGGCCTACTCTTTTACTGATATTTTACGACCTAGCTTTTCAAATAATAAAAATAAAAATTATTTATGAGAGCATCCTAGATTTCGCCCTGTGAGAAACAATTTGTGAGAAACGCTGTTTACACTCCTGTAGAATTATAGAAACTACCACTTCTCAAAATTTTTTATAGCTGGCAACATGTTACATCATTTATTAAAAAGAAAAAGTGTCAGTCTCCCTCTGTGTTTTGGTGTGTTGTTGATTTTATTTTGGTCGTCCATATTTCTTGTGAAAAAATCCTGTGAGAAACACAGTAACATCAAAAAAAGTAAGTACTATTTTTGTTTATTATTAGTGCAAAGCATTTTGATAGCAAAGTGATAACGATACAACAGGGTCACGCTTTCGTAGTATCGGATTTTTAGGTTATAATTAAATAAAGTGATTTAAATGTTGCATGTTGGTATGCCTGTGAGAAACGTTCGAACAAAAATTTAAAACTAAGGCTCGTTTATACTGGTCATATTTCTCACATGACCGTTTCTCACAGTATTTAATTATACTCATATTGACGGACTTAAAAAAGGAGATTCTCAGTTTATATTGTATGTATGTGTATATATTTGGCTGTGATTATCTCACGTTTAGGCTGAACTGATTTTAATGTGTTTTTAAAAAAAAGTATTTATTACACATCGAAGAAGGTTCAAAAAGTCAGACATAAGGTTGATTGTGATTTTTGAAGGTGGTTTTATTTTTGACCGACTACCAAAAAAGGAGGAGATTCCCAATTCGTCGGATTTTTTAAGTATGTTCCTTGATTATTCGAAGACGCCTGAACCGATTTGAAAAAAAAAAAAATTTTTTTGTTTGAAAGGATATAATTTACATATGATCCCGTTGTCTCCAAGTCAGGATCTAATGATGGAAACCTAAAGATATCGAGGAAGACCCTCAAATTTTATAGACACGCACCCCACGTTTTCAAGTATTTAATTAAACTGTTCTGGTATTTAGGTCTGATAGCTATAATGTCATGGAGCTCAGCTGATGCTGGAAGGTCCAATTCCTTAGAAGTTAGGAGTTAGGGTATAATTCTTTCGATATTATACGTAGATCTTGATTTTTACTTGAAAGGGTTACAAGATACAGCGTAGCACCCCTGATGAGCTTACTTACTTAGTTTTTTAATGAAATGTACGTAGCTAAATAATTATAACTAAATAAAATGAATTTTTGCTCTCATTCAGATGCCAAAGTCAAACGCGGAACGTCTTAGAGAATACAGAAAACGACTAAAAGATAATCCAGAAAAGTATGAGGAAGTTAAAAGAAAACATCGTGAGTATATGCGATCAGTTAGACCTTCTACAAAGGATCTACCAGAACAAGAAAGAAATAAACTAAGAGAACAATGGAACAGGGCAAGCGAAAACAAACGTCAAAGACAGAAGGGTAAAAAGTGCCAAAAATGTAAGGATTTATGGCAGAAAGTAAAATACTTGGAAGAACAAATAAATAATTTGACACGTGAAAACAAAAGTGTGAAAAAACTGGCATATAGACGAAAACTTAAACTAAATAATATAGAAAAAAATATGAGATGTGTATTAACGACACCGGCTAAAGTAGACCATCTATCGACAGTAGCAACTTCAGCTTCTGTTGATCCGCCCAATGGTTCACACGAAGAATTAACCCCAATGACCCAAACAAATACTTTTATTTTTAATACCATTCCTAATGTATCAGAAACGGAAAAAGAACGTGTCAAAAAAAAAATTCTACAACTCAATGTTTTAAACAAATCTTTAGGTAAAGAATATACCAATGCATCTGACAACAAAACCAGATGGATTCTAAAAAATATAGTATCCAATGAGATCACAAAAAAGTACAAACTAAAAAATGAACTTTCAAAAGGCCTTGGACTTAAAGGAAGAATCCGGATACTAACTAAAAAACAGGCAATTTATAAAGAAGCTAAGGAAATTCGCAATTTTTTTAATTGTGATGATAATACCCGTATGACAGCAGGCAAAAAGGAAACAAAGACGCACAAGAAAATAAAATACCAAAAAAGATTTTTGTTACAAAGTTTAAAAAGATTGTTTACCAAGTACATTGCAGAAGGTGGTAAATCATCATTTTCTACATTCCGTCGGAATAAACCAATTTACGTAACACGTCCAAAACTAAGCGACCGGGATACCTGTGTTTGCATTAAACACAATAACTTATCACAAAAGGCAATCAAATTGCAAAAATTAAAGATCATAAATACGCACAATTTAGATATGTTACTAAGGTCTGTTGTGTGTGATATAAATTCGTATTAGTGTATGTACTCTAAATGTGTTTCTTGTGAAGCTAAAAAGCCATTATTCAATGTGGAAATTACCGAGGAAACTGAATGTTCATGGCTGGAATGGCAATGTAAGCAACATGAATACGTCAAGCAAAATGGCGATGGTACTACAAGTTCTCAAACCACAAGAAAATCTCGGAATTGATTTCATTATTATTAATTTATTATTATATTGCTAAAATAGTTGCTATTCAATGGCATATGTACAAGATATTAGGCTTAAATAAAATAAAGAAGAAGCTTTTTGACTGGTGCGACATTGCAGAAGAGGATACAATAACTGAAACGCATATAGTGTGTGAATTAGAAGAGCCCAAAGTTCATGATACAGGCGCACTAATATTTAATAATTTACCTGATTTGAATTATATTTAAAATGTTCATACCTACACCTGCCGTTGGCACTACCGACGGCCCTACCGAATAAACGTGCAAGAGCTCTAGCACAAAAAATATTTTTTTGCTTTAATATATATAGTAAGTGTTCACAAAATTTCCCAATGATCTTAAGAACGAAGTTTTACAATTTTGTTTTCTATTGTTTAGTAACATTACTTTTTCACTTGCACGGTTATTTCGGGGGCCGTCAACATGTTGTATCGTTAAGTACTTCGCATTGGTTTTTGTTTTTTTGAAAACAATTACTTTTTTGTTTTTAATAATTATAAGCTAAAATGTATTAAAAATTGGTACGAACTTTTGTTTTTTATTTATCGTAGGGATCATTATGTACAGACGGTAGCACGTCCGGTTACCTATGTGAACTACGAAAACAGCTTTTATTGTGTATGGAATAGAGGCGGAATCAAAGTGGGGTAGTGTGACGTGCGGCTGTGTGTACCTACTTGCGAGCGCTCACTCAGCGACAAAGAGCGCTTCGCAACTTGCCCGCTTTGCTAACCTACTTCAAACTTACTTACTTACTACTTGCATTATAAGTCCGAAATGGTCGTTTAAAAATGAATAATGGTAAGTATAAGAAAACTAAAAATATTTAAGTACTTACCCATTGAATGATATGATTTGATGTTCATAAATAATTTTAGCCTAATAACACTTCAACAATGAAAAAATCTAACGACGCAACATACAACATATCTGTATGAGCATACGTATACACATTATATTGGTCTAAATATCTTCCTTAAACTAAACACAAAAATACCATGTACATAATATTAATAAATGCTTTCTTTCTTTCTAATTTGGCTGTGAAGTGTGAGGATGTGTACTGCTTTAGTTAGCATTAATGTATTGTTCTAGTGTTAAGACCTAGATGTTTCATATTCTTTCGTAATACTACAATGTCAACATATGGACCTTCTAGTGAACCACGGGAAAAAGTTATTTCCCATAGCCTACCCAGGTGGACCACCGGGTGGACCACGGGCAATAGAAGATTTCAATCCTATGTTTATTCCTGTACATTTAAATCATGACATGTCATAGGTACCTATTTGTTCATCAGTAAAAAGTTACCTATGTGAACGCATCTTTGTGAGAAATGTGAGAAACGTTTTTAATTTTTGTGAGAAACGTGAGAAATATTTCTCACAAGAGTCATGTGAGAAATGTACATTTATTTTGACTCTAACCCAAATACGGCTGACAGTGACAGTGATATTGATCTCTTTGAGAGCACAGATAGTGAAATGGAAGTAATTGAGAATTAGAATTATTATTATTTTTATTACAATGTCTCATTTTAACAATATGATTAATATTGTTTAATAGGTACACTACAGCTGTAATTTTCCAAAATAATTAAATACGAAAACATAATGGGAACATGTTTTTTTTTTATTTTATTTTACCCCAACCTAAAGCCATCACTATAGAAAAATTGGTGTATTTTATACTAATAATATATAGTGATAATAATTATCAAAAGTAAAAAATAATTATCAAAATTTATAGTAATAATAATTATCAAAAGAAGCAAATCATAATTGTTTTAACAGCTCCTAATAGATACCGGACTGTTTGTATTTCGTGCGAGAGAGATAGCGCTCTACGAAGCCGAAATTAGCCGATTGTCTCTTTCCAAAGGTCGATGTGCAATATTTATTGCCGGGTACTGTATTTATTGTTCTATACCATATATGAATGATATTTGTGTATGTATAAAAGCTATATGTTCACTACCCTCTTTTAAAAACAAAATATTGAAAAATAATTTATAAGTTACTTGTTTTTGTTCTTTGTTTTTTTTTATCTTAAATATTGTTTGCTAGCCTAAATTTAAATGTCTTCTATATTATTTGTGCATGATTATAATTGAATTGTAAGCCAAAAATGTAATTTTCTAACTTTAGTTTAATCTTATTGTGTAAAAGTGTTAGCAATTTGTTATTATGCCTTGAAATAAATAAAATAAATATGTTGACAAGGGCGCCTCCATAGAAATAGAATGCAATGCTCCTGTACGACAGATACTAGACCCTGAAGTAAACAAACAGCGACACAAAATGGCGGACACGCACACGGTAGCGATGGGTGTTGAATGAACGGACCGGTTCATTATGTGAATGAAAACGTCAGGAACCCTAATAAAATGTGGTCATACTTAAAAAAAACATCACTTTTCAGTCACAAGTCACTTTTCAGTGAAATCCACAAGTATTATGTGACCCTGACAAAATAAACGATTTTTTTTAGATACCCCGGGACAAAACTTACCACCTACTCAGACTATAGATATGTATCTTAACAGTTCCCACGGTAGGTCCTCCTTTAACATTAAGGAAATTAGCGAAGCAGAAGTATTAAAATTTATGTCAAAAATAAAATCGAACTCGGCTGGTCATGATGAAATAAGCATTTTAATGATTAAAAGAACTTTGACGGTTACTCTGCCTATTATAACATTTATAGTAAATAAGTCCCTAAAGGATGGGGTCTTCCCAGACCAGTGGAAATTGGTTAGGATAAATCTTCCTACCCAAATCTCTACCCAAATCTTCTTCAGTGGTAGAGCTTAAAGATTTACGGGGCATTAGTATTCTTCCAGTTTTATCTAAAGTGGTAGAAAGAGCAGTCTGCTCTCAACTCACTGCTTACCTGGAACGGGAAAACATCTTTCCGAACGTCCAGTCCGGGTTCCGTAGCGGCCACGGCACTGACACTGCCCTCGCGCATGTCACTGACGACATACTTAACGCTTCAGATAAAGGCATGGGTAGCATATTCTAGTTCTGTTAGATTATTCTAGGGCCTTTGACTGCTTAAATATAAAGTTATTACTTGCTAAGCTTAAATTTTATGGTGTCGCTGAGGATTCCCTGAAGTGGTTCGCCTCTTTTTTAACTAACAGAAAGCAGTTTGTAGAAATAGAAAATGAAAGTGGAGACAAATTATTCAGTAGTACAAAAAATATAACTAGAGGTTGTCCGCAGGGATCAATCCTATCTCCAGTCCTGTTTATTGTTTTCACCGCAGATCTAGTACAGACCATCGATCGGACCTCCGGCACTAGCGGAGTGTGGCGCATCCTTAAGTGATTTGGTGCAGGCGCGCAAGGGTACCGCACAAGAGAGAGTAATGCAAGCGTGCGAGCGGGACACACATATGTCTGTCTCGCTCGAATCTAATTCGAACTTTCTAGATTTTTCTAATAAGATTCTGACTAGATTCGATTATTCTTATTAGATCTTTACTATATTCTAATAGGAAAACTATTTATGAAATCTATTTAGATCTCTCTCTATGTGCGGAAATGACAAGACTTTCAAAACCATTTCTTTATTTCCAAATCAACCCTAATACATATCGAGCTATTTTAAGCTATAATCACGTAAGTTTCATTTCATTGTTAGCTGTTAGCTATGCGTAAATTCATTATCATAGCGGTTATTAATTAATCAAATTCCAATCAAATTACAAAGAATCAAACGATTAAGCAAACACTTTCTCAAGCTAAATAAAACTGTTATGAACTTCTTACAAACTAACACTTGTATGGGACACTTATTCACTATAAACACTATAAAAACACTATGAAACACTATTTTAAACGTTCTTAGCTCTTTAAGAGTCTTATAAAACACTATAACACTATCTATATACACTGTTTTTAAGTTTATATAACTGTCTTTTACGTTTTGTTGTCACTGTCCTGCACACTTCGATTCCTTCGTTACTGGGGAGGGAGAGGAGAGGTTCATGAATTACGAAGGAACACAAAATAGTAACAATAAAAATGAAAATAAATAAATAAATGAAAGTGGACATTGCAATTATAAAAAGTGAAATCTGATCAAAATAATAGTAATTATAAAATATAACTATCCACATGGCCACTATGTAATAATTAACCATACCTTCCTTTTATATTATGAAAGTTAGAAAGATTTTACACTCGTATTATGCAGGTGGCAGTAAAACATAGTAATTTTCACAAATATTTATTCATTTCTAAATAAAAGGTACAAATGTCAGAAAACAAACAAAACGAAAAGAAGCGCTACTCACAAAACACGATAGAATTAATCACTGGACAGTTACTTAGTACCGAGTCTGTGGGCTTGGGTATAACCCTGGCTTAGTCACAACAAAATCTTAATTCGCGAGTCCGTTCCGTCAGTTACTTTACAGTTACAATGCCAACTTAATTAATACCTAGCTACTATCGACCGTCAGTCCGAGATACGTCTGCGCACCTAGCCGTCCTAACCGTATCTGTGTCACTTGCCATCATCCTACTTCAAGATATAACCTTTGGCGCTGCAATCAGTGTCAGTCATTCATTGCATTTAGCGCCCTCTTTAACAGTGCTACCAACAAACTTCCGTTACCATGAAGTCATACTAACATCTTAATATCGCCAACTTATCGTAAACTCCGACACAAAGTCAATTTTTATTGAATAATAAAAAATAAGATTTCTTACCTTTTGGAAAATTGAAGGTACTGTGTCATCTCGCAATCTAATTACATCAAGAGTCTTATTGAAGCTATTTTCCTCAAAATGTAAAGAGCAAATATACCAAACTTTAACTTTTGGGTTTAAGTTGTCGCTTCCAATGGCTTCTAACCACCGTCCCTTTAAGTTTTCATTTCTTGGAAACCTAAAATTATAAATATCGATATAGAGTTTTAAGAAAAATACATCACTATTAAATTCTAATGTAAACAAACAAGACAGTTTCAACAACAGGTTTCGGCAAAGTAAAACGTGTTTAATATAAATTTTTTTTAGTGTATAGTTAAGATTGCATGTCCAAATCACAAAAAAAAGTTATGTGGAGCACTTTATAACAACAATTCACAAACAATGAAAATCTTACTAACCTGTGTAAAGTTAAATTAGGGTATTTATCACCTTTCTTCGCACCACACCACAACATTGAACATTTCATATTGAAAACTGCTTGCAATTTTTGCAGATATTAACTTATAAAACATAAATTTGAAGCCACTTAATTAGTAAATTGAAAAAACCTTTCAGCAAAAACACAATTTGACATCTTAAGTACCTACTCCGAATTCTGAATCACAACATGGCGACAAGGCACTCTAATGACATTCGTATGACGTCATGCCTTTAATTTTTTCATTCGGTAGGAGAATGAAAATAGTACTATCTCTTTTTTCTTCAATGGTTTTTGTATTGGGAGAGTGACATAAAAGAGTTTTAGTTATACCTACTTAATATCTATATAACTATAAAGTATGTATAGAAAAATAGAACATTTCCTTAAGGTTATCAACACTGTAAATAACGGTCAAATCCTGAAAATAAAATAGCTCAAAATAGCTGAAACAGCCGAAAAATCAATCTTAAACAAAACTATCGTATTAGTATTAATATATAGGTACGTATTTACAAACACCAATTAGATTTCATTTAAAGTAGAAACAATAAAGCCATAAACTGGCGAAAAGCATTCTTGAATGCTTTGTATTTGCTGAAGGGAGCGCGGGATGTCTTCAGCAGTTTTAAAAATACTTAATAGTTAGTCCTTTGAATACTAAACTGTGGGCAATCAAAAAATATATGTTCAAGGGTTTTATTGCAATATCTACAAGTTGAATAGTCAAAAACACCAATCCAAACACCAAAAGGTGAGCACCAAAACGACAAAGACCCAGACGCAAACGACAGATTTTGGTGTAATACTTTCTATTACTATAGTCTCCACCCCGTGTAAACCAGGGAGAAGAGATCTTTTTCTTCATTGCAGCTAGCCATTTTCCTTTTACCTGGACCACCTGTTGCCATAAGTTGTGAAATTCTTCCTGTACTTAATGTGAGTTTGAAGAGAGGTAGAGCATCTAGAGAAGGAATTGGGAAATTTAAAAAGTTATGACTTAATTGATTGTGGGCTGTATTTGTAATAATTTTAGCTAAATAGTCTGCTTCCTCATTACCATGCACACCAATGTGAGCTGGTGTCCAGAAGATGACTATTTGCTTAGTTTGTGACAGCACATGATACAACTCTCTTATTTTATATATATAATATAGTTGGTTTTTGAATTTAAATTTGGATTTTGTAGTGCCATTAATAAGCTTAAACTGTCCGATATTATAACCCACTTATGGTGAGCATGTGTTTAAATGTGCTCCATAGCTACATACACAGCTATGGATTCAGCGGAGTATATGCTTGTAAGTGGATTCAGCCTATGACTGAATCCACTTTTGCCTGACTATCATAGACAGCCATAGAGAGACTGCTTCATTGTTCCTAGACCCATCTGTATATAACTTATGATATCCCTGCCACCTATCAAGTTCCCTATTTATAGATATTTTATAAATATCTTCCTGATACTTTAAAAGTTTTTTTTCTACAATTTTAATCTGAATAAATTTAGAGTCATATGACCCAAAGTAACAAGGCCATACTACGCAGGAATTTTTTTTAAGTTCATTAAAAATTTGTTCTGTTTCAGAGAAACCTTGCAAGAAATATGAATGATTGTCGCCAGCCCTGTTAATAGTGTTCCTCAATTTAACAAGAAGAGGATGATTACTAATGGTGAAAAAAAAACCTTGCAAAAAATTTAGATTGTAAGTATTTAAACCTAAGTGCCAATGGAGATACATTACATTCCACCTGCATTGACACTATAGGAGTAGTTCACATAGCACCCATTATGATACGCAAACATTTGTTTTGTATCTTTTCGAATTTATTCACTATAGTTCTTACTCCTGAAAAACAAAAAAATGCATATTCAAAATGACTCCTTTGTATTTGTACAATGTTAATAAAATCCTTGGATCAGCACCCAAATATGTGCCAGACAAAGATTATAAAATATTGCAAGCATTTAAAGCACAAGATTCTAGAGTATCAGCATACTTATTCCATTTACACATACATATATATTTCATACATATCACACATGCATAAATATTACATACACTACTCACTCATACATACATCATCTTTCTCATTTTCTAATAGTTTTTATTTAGTTTTAACTGCAACCACATTTAGTTTTTATATGTCTTACTGTACCAAACTGTTAACATACAAGTTTACTTTTCCTAGGATAAATTAAGAATTAGAAACTTACCGGATGATTAAAACACTGACTCTGATAATACATTCTAGTATTATTCTAGGGAGTATAGTTAAGATCGTTTTCTACTACTGCTTTGTGTACATTGCTGATGTGTGATTTTGAATGAAAAAATGTTTGCAAGGTGTGTATTTGTTTTTTCCAAAGGTGTATTATGTCTATTATTCCTCTTCCTCCGTTGTGTCTCTTGATTATAAGTCTTTCTATGGCTGATTTGGGATGTAAGTTATTAAATTTTGTTAGTGTAGTGCGAGTCAATCGTTGTATATTGTCCATATCGGTTTTAGTCCATTTTATAATAAAAAGAATAAGTCCAAAAGAATAAGTGAGAATGGGAATAGCATAAGTATTGACTGCTTTTATTAAATTTTTGCTACAGAGTTGTGTATTACATGTTCTATTTAATCTATTTTTAAATTCCTGAGTTAAAGTCTGTTTAATTATAGAATGGTCTAATCCTTTCAATTGATTGTATCCTAGATATTTCTAGAGATCATTTGCATCCATTGCTGTTATGGTGGTGGTGTCATCGATGGTGTAATTTCCTGGCTGGCTTTTGCCTTTTATTATGTGTAACATCTTGCACTTATCAATGCCGAATTCTATGTTATCTTTGCAAAATTTTGCTGTTGTTGCTATTGATTAATATTTATTAATTAATAAATGCTATTTATTAATATTTTCATATCTCTTTCTGTTTTTGGATATAGTTTTATGTCATCCATATAAATAAGATGTGATATGGCTGGATCTGATAAGTGTTTTTAAACTTATAACCTACCTGGCAATTATTCAGCAATGATGATAGGGGGTTTAAGGCTAGGCCCAACCACAAGGGACTTAGGGAATCACATTGATAAATGCCCTTTTTAATGGTAATTGTATGTGTAGTGATAAGATTATCTTCACAATTTAGTTGAAGGTTGGTTTTCCAATAGGGCATAATGTTGCTCATGAAATCTATTATTTTGGGACTAATTTTATATAATTCTAAAGTTTTAAGTAGCCAAGAATGCGGAATACTATCGAAGGCCTTTTTGTAATCAATATATGTACAGTGTAGATTTCTGTTTTTGGAGGTTGCATGCTTATGAATAGTAGAGTCAATTACCAGTTGCTCCTTGCATCCCATGTGGCCCCGCCTACATCCTTTTTGTTCTTCAGCTAAAATCTGATTCTTTTCTATGTGTGTGTAAATTATTGTGTTATTGCTGATGTTAGTATTTTATATATCGTAGGAAGGCATGTAATGGGTCTGAGTTGTGATGGATGTGTAGGTTGAGCAGTTTTAGGTAGCATTTACGTAATTCCAGTGGCTTTAAATTCCGGTATGCGTTGTGAGCCTAATATTATATCTGTAAAATTTTTTGCTAAATGTTTATGTAGTGATGTAAGTTTTTTGTACCAGTAGTTATGAATTTTATCAATGCCTGGTGATATCCAGTTATGTAATTTATTTGTAACGTTTACTAAATCTGCTTCTGTGATATTTTCAAATTGCATTTCTCCTATACTTTTACATTGATTTATTTCTTTTTCAAGCCAATCTGCTTTATCGTTATGCTGTACCTGTTGTTCCCATATACTAGCCCAGAATGTTTCAAGTTGTGTTTGTGTCGGTATGTTTATGTCTGCAAGTGTTTCAGTGTTTTTATATAAATTTCTATAAAATGATTTCTCATTGGAATGAAAAAGAATGTTATAGTTTTTCCGCTTTTCAGCTTTTTTGTATCTACGGAGTCTATGTACTTTAAGGTTTACCTTTTGTTTCAGGGTATCTAAAAATTCTTCTGGTGTCCTATTGTTGACTTCGTTTCTTGTGTTTACCTATAGCTCTGTGCTTAAAGATTTCTTCAACTCTTTTCTCTACTTTGCGAGACCTATTATTATTTATATACGTGAGTCTACCACAGTCTGCCCTAAGTTTTTCGACATCAGTCTGAAGTCTTATTTTCCATGAAGGTTTGTTAACGTCTTTATATCTACCACTTCTAAACTGTTCGTCTATTTTATATTTAAGTTCTTCTGAGATAACCACAGCTGTGCAATAAATGAGCGTATGAATGTCTACTAAGTGTGTATCATCAGATATAAACAGAGTGAGTATTTTTTCATTGAATAAATTCACAAGTTGAGAAAGCTTATAACTATATTTTAATTAAGGTAGTTTCGGTCTAGAAGCTGGGTTCATTCCAGAGAAATTAGTAATAGCTGGTTGAAATTTATCAAGTATCTGTTCCGTTAGGGTATCTGTTATAGGGTCAGGGTTTATTAGTGTTTCTATGTCATTCTCTAAAGTAAATGTGACATTCTCTGTTTGCGTGAATGCATGTGAGCTTTGTGAATAAAGTTGTGATTGTGTGGTAGTAGTTAGTTGAAATTGGGAATGCGTTTGTGTTTGATAATGTTCTCGATTTTCATTTAGAGAGATATAATTAAAGTGTGTGTTATTTTCTGTTTCTGTGTTTAATTGTTCTTGTATATCTAATTTTAATCGGCTTAGTTCGTGTTCGTTTAGAGCTAGTATTTTCAGTGTCTATTGCTAAGTTGGCTGTAGTATTTTCGGATAATCCGGAGGGAGCCCGCCTATTCAACTCCTCTCCGCTGACGGTTCGCAAGCTGGAACACCCAGCGTCAGCTCCAGGTGTGCCCCGGCGATCGCCCCCGGGAAGCGGCTCATTACGTTTCTTTTTAGATCGTGTCTCCATGTTATATGGGTTACCAGTGCCATGTTAACCACGCCAGTAATATACAATCGTGTGTCCGCCCCCCATGTAATCTGTTGTTCGATCCGGACCTATGGTTGGATTTTAGGGGGCTATTATTATTATTATTATTATTTAGAATTGTTCGAAAAAATAACACCTAAAAACTTTACAGAACTATCTACAGACATGACATCATTATTAAACAAAGTATTTACATTCCTATTTCTAATAGCATTTTTTGAAAAGACAACAACTTTACTTTTGTCAAAATAGTCTTTTAGTTTCTGGAGAGCAGCATTGAGAACTGATTGTACACGTAATAAACTAGTATCAGAACAATAAACAACTAAATCATCTGCAAACTGCAGATTAGAAACTTCACAACCCAGAATTGAATTTAGCTTTTTAATAGGATAAAAAGCAGTGGGCTCAATACACCACCCTGCGATACACCTCTACAAGAATACCTTGGACCAAATAACTGATTGTTAACCTTAACAAACACCTTCCTGTAGTTCAAAAAATTATAAATCCAATTTACAACTTTTCCAGGTACCTACCTGTAGTCCTAAAAGAATTGAAGATAATTTGTTCAGATCTACATTATCGAAAGCCCCTACAATGTCAAGAAAAACTCCAACTAATACTTTATTCTCGGAACAAGCTGTTGAATTATAGTAATAACTGGTGCTGGTCTTTTAAAATAAAACTACGCAACACATTCTGTAAGTTTCATTTATTACATAAAAAAATAACACAAGCATCATGGATATCCAGACAAGAAATGACGTAGACTCTCACAAGCAGAATGACCACAACGAAAGCCGTACTGGTTGTAAGGTAAAAGGTTATTTATTACTTACATACATACATACATAACTTCACGCCTGTATCCCTTATGGGGTAGGCAGAACACCAGAGCTCATAAAACCATCTGATGTCACGTTTGACTTAGGAGGTATTATAATAATGGATAGAGACTATTGCAGTGACAGGGGGTCAGCCTATCGCCCACAAAACACGCCAATAAAACCTCTGTCCCTTAACTGACTTTTACAGTATGCCCGGGAAGAGAAGCAGCTGGTACATTCTATGTTTTTCTTTCGCTCCCAGTCCAGCGTGGAAGCTATATGAAAAATTAATCTCTGTTTTATTAATTGTTGGAATATTTTACCAACTAAGCGTAATGGGACGATAAGAGTCAGCAGAATTCAAGTCTTTGCCAGGCTTTAATATTGGCACCAGACAGTCAATTTTCCAGTCCTCTGGAATAATGGAAGACGACCGTAGACTATTTAACAAACTTAAGAAAATACATAGAGTCTGATCATTCAAAAGTTTAAACATTCTGTAGGAAAGCCAATCCAGGCCACATGAGGGATGTTCGCGCGCCTAGCGCAGCTTTACCAGAATGTTCGACCGGGCTGTTTAGCTTCGATATATCGCCGCGATTCGTGAAGCATCCCCACTTGCAAGGACATAGCCTGCGCGTACACACGCGTGTATTTACGTATAAGACAACCTAACTAGCTATTCAATTGTATATTACCAAGGCATTATAAACCCAAAATAAAGAAGCATCTATTATAAATTTGGAGTTTTCCTTGTTGCCCAAACAAGGAAAGTGGTGCCGTGACCAGGATTAACAGCCAAAGCCAACGCCTTTCTACTTGCTACCGTCTTGTGGTGGATTTGTGTGGGTGAATATTAAACGCAATTCCTTCTAGACATTTCGAAATACAAAGGATCATCAAGGTATTAATTTTCATTATTTTATCCTTTAAATTTGGTGCATAATAAGTTTTTAATTTCAATTCGTTTCGGTTTAATAAATTCTTAGTCCCACAAAATGGTTGATATTAGCGACAACTTAGAAAAACTTATTAAACGACGGAGCTGTATGAAAGGTCAATTAACTGTTTGTAAAAATTATTTAGATACAATAGGCCAAATTAGTTTATCTAAATTAACTAGCCAGCAAACTTCCGAATTAAAAATTAGATTAAATAAATTGGATAAAAATCTCGAATTATTTGATCATTTGCAGACCGAGATTGAATTGTTATCCGACGATTCTAGTGAACAATTAGTCGAAAGAGAAACTATGGAAAATAGTTTCTTTGCATTAATGTCGAAAATCCAATCTATTTTAGATGCTGTGGATAACTTAAGCGGTAAGCGACAAGGTTTGTCTAATACAAACGGCGGTAATCAGTCCAGTAATTTTGAAAATTGTACATCTAACAACAGTATTTCTTTGCCTACAATTAAATTACCAACTTTCGATGGGTGTTACAATAAGTGGTTGGAGTACAGGGACACGTTTACTTCGTTGATACATAATAGTGAAAGTTTGAGTGTAATTAATAAATTCCACTATTTAAGGTCTTCGTTAGAAGGTAGTGCTGCTTCGCTTATTAATTCGATAGATTTTTGTTC
This sequence comes from Stenoptilia bipunctidactyla, assembly GCA_944452665.1. Lineage (NCBI taxonomy): Eukaryota > Metazoa > Arthropoda > Insecta > Lepidoptera > Pterophoridae > Stenoptilia > Stenoptilia bipunctidactyla. Next base: position 12,464,634 of record OX101743.1, read on the forward strand.
TGATAACTATATCGCAGCGTGGGACCTACTATGTGAGAGATATAACAATAAGAGGTTACTTATAACTAATCACGTAAGGTCTTTGTTTGGAATCGAAAACATAGTTAAGGAGTCGGATGTTTCATTACGTTTTATAATCGATCAAGTTTCGAAAAATTTACAAGCTTTAAGGAATTTGGGTCAACCCGTTGAATACTGGGACACATTGGTGATTCATTTAATTTCAACAAAACTCGATAATTTTACGTGTAGACTATGGGAAGAACGTAAATGCACTCTTGGGGAAACACCCACATTAAAGGAATTTATAACATTTTTACGTAACCGTGCCGATTTTTTAGAGACAGTTAAATTTACAAAAACTTCCAAAAATGAAAGGGTATCTAATTTTGTAACATCTAATCAAGTGCCTTATAAAGGTAATAACGTGAATTGTATAGTGTGTAAACAATTTCACCGCTTGTACGAGTGTCCTAGTTTTATTTCTATGAATCTAGATGATCGCCATAATTTAGTATCGAAACATAAATTGTGTATTAACTGTTTAAATAGTGGACATTTCGCTAAAAATTGTAGGCAAAAACCGTGTAAGGTATGTAAATTTAAGCATAACGCCCTATTGCATAGGACGAAAGTGTACAATCCCGTAGCAAATAATAATTTGCAATCATTTGTATCGCAAGCGCAGGAGTCGGCCGGCAGGAGCGACTCGGCGGCAATAGAACCGGTTTCCTTATCAGTATCCCTCCCGGTAGCTAATCAATACATTTTTTTGTCTACGGCGCTCGTTCGAGTTATCAATAATTTAAGTAATGAAGTATTTGTAGTGCGCGCTTTACTGGATAGCGGTAGTCAAATCACAATGATAACCGAATGTTTACGTGCCAAGTTAGGTATAAGTAGTGTAACTAGTAACGAGCCCGTGACCGTTTCTGGAATTGGAAATATACGGTTATGTATTGCGGACAGTTGTAATTTTGTATTAAACAATTTGAAAGGTGATTTTTCAATTGAAGTAAATAGTATGGTAGTGCCGCACATAACTAGTATTTTACCAAATGTAAAGGTAGATGTAGGGGGTATAGGTATCCCTAAGGATATTATGGCGGACTTAGCGGATCCGCAGTTTTTTAATCCAGCTGAGGTTGATATTTTAATAGGAGCTGATTTGTATTGGGAAATCGTGAATAGTAATCTGGTAAGGTTGGGGCGGGGTAAGCCTACCCTGCAACATTCGAGTTTGGGTTGGCTGGTATGCGGCCCCGTATGTACACAAAAAGGTAAAAATAATAATTTAGTTTGTCAATTAAATATTGATATTAGTCGTCAGTTAGAAAGATTTTGGATGATTGAAGAAATTTCGCATAGTAAATTGAACGGTAATACTAGTGTAGGTGGAGATTTTTGTGAAATGCATTTTTTAGAAAATACTCGTAGATTGCAAAACGGTAGGTTTTGTGTTAAAGTACCTTTTCACACTTCACCTGAAATATTAGGGGATTCTTTAAGTATGGCTAGACAACGGTTTTATAATTTAGAAAAGAGGCTTAGGAAGCAACCCCATATTAAAAATCTTTATGTAGATTTTATTAATGAATATAGGGATTTAGGTCATTTGTCATTATCTAGAAGGCTCGATCGTGCGTATTATCTACCTCATCACCCTGTACTTCGTGAAAAGAGTGAAACGACGAAACTCCGTGTTGTATTCGACGCGTCGGCTAAGACTAGCTCGGGGCGGTCGCTAAATGATATACAGGGTGTTGGTCAGGTTATACAGGATGATTTATTTAGTATTTTGATTAGGTTTAGACAGCATAATTTTGTATTCACAGCAGATATAGCTCAATTTTATAGACAGATTATTTTAAATGAAGATGAAAGACAATGGCAAATGATAGTTTGGAGGGAAAACGAAAATGAACCTTTAAGTTATTACAAATTAAATACGGTGACATATGGGACCGCATCGGCGCCCTTTTTAAGTACTCGTTGTTTGTTTCAGTTAGCGGAAGAATGTAATGATAAATGTATAGCAGAAATAATAAAACATGATTTTTTTGTTGATGACGGATTGACTGGTGCTGAAAATGAACAGGAATTACAGTATATTTGCAATTCAGTAACTAAAATATTACATGAGGCTGGTTTTCATCTTCGAAAATTTCGTTCAAACTCAAACATTTTAACTGATAAAAATAGTGTATTAGAAAGTAAGAATATTTCCGATTTAAGAAACGATACTGAAACTTTAGGGCTGCTGTGGTCACCCACGTCAGATGTTTTCATGTTTCCGGTACGATTTGAAATAATTGAAAATATTACAAAGCGTATTATGTTATCAATGATAGCAAAGATATTTGATCCCTTGGGTCTTTTGAGTATATTTATAGTAAAGGCAAAGATAATATTACAGAATTTATGGAAATGCAAATTAGGATGGGATGACAAAGTTAGCGAGGAAATTAAAAAAATGTGGGATAGCTTTGTAAAACCTATAAACTCACTGCCATGTATTAATGTACCTAGACATGTACTTTGTAAAAACTTAATATCGGTTGAATTGCACTTATTTTCAGACGCATCTCAGGCGGCTTATGGCGCATGCGCATATGCACGATCAGTAGATAGTGAAGGGCAGATTTATGTTAAGCTGTTATGTGCAAAATCAAGAGTTTCGCCTTTAAAAACGCTCACCATACCTCGACTGGAGCTATGTGGGGCGCTGCTGTCGGCTGAGATGGGTGCAAAAATAATAAAGGCACTACGTTGTCAGGTACTTCGTTGTATTTATTGGACTGACTCCATGGTGGTCCTTGGGTGGCTACGGAGTTCCTCTTCTCAAAAACTAAATGTTTTCGTAGCTAATAGGGTGAATAAAATACACGTTCTTTCACCTAATGGTCGGTGGAAGTATGTCCCAACTAAGGACAACCCGGCGGACCTAGTATCGCGCGGTGTAGATTCCTTTGATGAAAGGCTAGCTAGCCTTTGGTGGGGAGGTCCTGAGTTTTTGAAATTGAATGAATCCCAATGGCCAAGCGAAAAGTATGGCCCACATTCTTTTCTTAATAACGATAGTCATGCATATGTTGTGAGTAATATTATAAATACTTTGCCAAAAAATCAGGTTATTGATTTTTCTCGGTATTCGAAATTAAGTAAGTTACGTCGTGTAGTTGGATATGTTTTGAGATTTATTAATAATTGCAAAAATAAAAATATTAATCAAAATTCATTACAATTAACAGTTCTGGAACTAGAAAGTAGTACAGTGGCGTTAAATAAATTAGCTCAATTGGAGTCATTTTATTCCGAAATTCATTCTTTAAAAAATAATCTATCGTTACCAAATAATTCAAATATATTGTCATTAAATCCTTTTATGGATAATTCGGGTGTAATAAGAGTTGGAGGCAGAATCGTAAATTCGAGTTTTAGTTATGATAAAAAACACCCTGTACTATTAAATTCAAAACATCCCTTATCGTACCTTATATTTGAAGACGCGCATAGACGTCTTTTACATGCTGGGCCTCAACTCTTATTAGCTTCTGTTAGAGAAAATTACTGGGTTATTAATGGTAGGAATCTCGCAAGAATGATTCCACATAAATGTATAATTTGCAGACGCATAAGTAGTAAAAGTATAGAAACTTTAATGGGTAACCTGCCAAGGCAACGCCTGACCCCTGGTATTCCGTTCGAGGTTACTGGCGTTGATTTCGCCGGCCCGTTCTATATTACTGATAGGAAAGGCCGTGGATGCAAAATATCTAAATGTTATTTATGTATTTTTGTATGTTTTGCAACCAAGGCCCTCCATTTAGAAGCCGTAGGTGATTTAAGTACAGCCTCCTTTTTATTAAGTTTAAAACGGTTTATATCACGTAGAGGTAAACCGAGTAGCATCTTTTGTGATAATGGAACTAATTTTGTGGGCGCTAAGAATGAATTAGATAAGTTTATTTTTTCAAATCGAGATTCAGTAATACAATTCGGTTCTGACGAAGGCATTACGTTTAACTTTTCCCCGCCTTATGCGCCGCACTTCGGAGGCTTGTGGGAGGCAGGCGTGAAATCGTCGAAATTCCATCTAAGAAGAGTACTGGGAGATCGTCACCTAACGTTTGAAGAATTAGCGACGCTTTTTGCTGAAATAGAGGGCATTCTCAATTCAAGGCCGCTGTGCCCGCTGTCTTCAAACCCTTCGGACTTGAGCCCTCTAACACCAGGACACTTTTTAATTGGAAAGCCATTAACTGCATTACCATCCAAGCAGCTGGCTGATATAAAATTAAGCAGACTACAGCGATATGAGCAGTTAGAACAGATGAAACAACATTTTTGGAATCGCTGGAGAGGAGAATATATATCAGAGCTTCAGCAACGTACCAAATGACGCCAGCGACATCCGGCGCTGAAAATAGGAGATATGGTGGTTCTAAAGGAGGAGCATTTGCCACCCTTGAAATGGCGAATTGGCAGAGTAGAAGCCGTATTCCCTGGAGCTGATGGAGTACCTCGGGTAGCCGACGTCGCTACTTGCAATGGTGTTGTTCGTCGAGCTTTGAACAGAATCTGTCCCCTTTGGCCACCAGATGATGAAGAGGAGTTGAAGAAGAGGATGTCTTCTCCAACGGGCGGAGGATGTTCGCGCGCCTAGCGCAGCTTTACCAGAATGTTCGACCGGGCTGTTTAGCTTCGATATATCGCCGCGATTCGTGAAGCATCCCCACTTGCAAGGACATAGCCTGCGCGTACGCACGCGTGTATTTTCGTATAAGACAACCTAACTATTGAAATGTATATTACCAAGGCATTATAAACACAAAATAAAGAAGCATCTATTATAAATTTGGAGTTTTCCTTGTTGCCCAAACAAGGGATCTTTTCTAGAAGCTTTAGCAGATTTTAATTCTTGCAAAGTAAAACAACCAATCATGTATAAATTATCGCTATTTACACCAAGAACATTATCTATACTTGTCTGTTGTGAAACAGTATCACGAGTGTATTTGTATAAAAATGTCTGAACCCAATTGAAGTCGGAAAATAGATTAGAACTTGAAAAGCGATTTTGGAATTTTCTCATTTTAGCCCAAATGCGACTTATTGGTGTCAAGCGATTTATTGAGGTGCAGAATTCAGACCAACTTTTACAAGATTCTTCTTTTAGAGTGCGTTTTTTTAAGGCTTGTGCGCGTTTGAACTTGATATTATTTTGACTGTTATAATAGGATTAGCTTGAAATCAATGTAGGCGTTCTTGCAATCTTCTACTAATTTTGAGCATTTGTCATCCACCATGGTTATCATTTCTATCAGTTGTATTATGATTTAAACTGGGTCCAGAAATTTCGATTGCCATAAGAATAATAGCATAATAATTCGAAAAAAACATCGACTTTTATAAAGTAAAAAATCGTAAATCTGACCACACTGGTCAACAATAGGCAATATTATCTTTCTGATGTTCCTAAACGTAACCGCCATGTTAACAACGTGTGGTAAATAGATCAGTAATAAATATCACCACAAAATAATAAAAACACATATAACGCGAAAAAATAAAAATTACTTTAAAAATAGCTAAGATGCATTCAGATTATAAACGCAGTGCCAATTTAAAAGTCTTAGTAAATTATAACACTACTTACGAGGCACCATCTTCACAGCAAAAAAACCTTAATTTTTCCGAACTGGTGGAGGTGCTACCATGAGAAAATATATAAATGATTTATACATATATTTTCCCATTAGATAGATGGTCAGGCACCGAAGAGATAACTCCTGAGAGCTCGGATGCCGCTGCCGGTACGGATGTTTTTATTCTCTGTTCTTTCAAAAAAGTAACATTATCTAAGAAGGAATTTGCAAAATTGGGTCGCTGGAAAACGACACCAATCTTCTATTTATTGATTTTCTTTAGATATTGCATTCCTTTTACGAATCTGTTGAAACATGAAATTAAAGACATCATGATTCATGTCCCTGTTGCCTAATGGAACGTCGTTTGTACTTTCAACAAAGACAATCAACTCACATTTAGCCTCCGCATCCTCAGGATATCGCCGACAGTAGTCAGTGACTCTAAACTGACAGTAGGCGTTTGAATCTACCCATCGCGTGTCGTCGTACTCGGAGTCGCTGCTGGTGCTGGTAAGAGGGGACTCACCCTCGATCTTTTTTTTCCGCTTCTTCACCACTTCTTCAGAAATCACTTATAAGCGAATTATTTATTAACTATTTACAAAATAAAAATAAAAAAATAAACAAAAAGATATTTACAAAATATAGGAAAAAACTATTTAAAATGTTTAATTTTTCAGAAACCCATCAAGACTTTCACAATTACCACAATTAATTTAACAACAACATAGTTGTAGTAATTAAATTTCATCCTTTATTAGTAATAGGAATGGATCTGAGCCATACAGCCTGTTCTTGTATATACAATTTTCAATATTTGTTTTCATTTTTAAGGCTAGAAGCCAATTCTTATAAGTCAATTTTATATTATTTGACGTAAATTCAATAACCTCTGAAGGTTTCAAAAAAGGGGCCAAAATACAAGCCAAATCTTGGTATTTTTATCTTCTTCTTCTCTTACTTCGTTCGTACTAGCAGTATTAGGCTAAAAAGCCAGGTCTGTATTCTTTTTAATATTGTCTTAAGTTTTCGCGATTCATACTATTAAATAAAACACTTTTTAACCGGATTTATCGCGTATATTTACATTTTAAATTTTGACTCGACGTTTCGGTGTCTTTTCAGACCCCGTGGTCATTTAACTGTATTCTTTTTCTTCTCACAATTCACATATCAGGGTAAACATTTTAATTCTTCATTAAATATCTCCAAAAGTAGAGATTAAATAAATATTCAAAAATAAATTTAAAACAGGTCGAGGCTTTAAAAATTTCTAGTATTGGGCGCGGGATATTTTGCTCATAAATCTCCATCGAATTGTTTATAATAAGGATGCGGTTTATGTTAAATCTTGGACAATCAAAAAATATATGATGGAGGTTTTTGGATATGGTTTAACCTTGCAGTGGTCGCGCATCTAAATGAGACAGGAGTGGTCGCGCGGACTACATATTATGTAAGTAGTCCAATTTAAAATCAAAATAAAAACATATTTAGGAATAATTTCTTTATTTTACTTATGAAAATACAATCAGTACAGTTTTCTTAACTAGATAAATTCAACAAAACTTAATCACAACCTCTGTGTTATCATTGAAATAACAAAAATAAAAAACTACTTTTCAAATTGAGATCATATAGGTAACTTTTTTTAACTAAAAATTAATTATTAATAATATTTTCGGCGCAGGAAAGACACATTATTTTCGAATGATCCCCACAATAGTATATTATGTAACAAGTGAACGAAGTTGCTTACAGTCGAGGCTGTGATTTGAGCCCGAGCCGCAGGCGAGGGCTTAATAATGAGCCGAGACTGTAATTAGCAACGCTCACGAGTTACATACGACGTTTTTCAACACACTTGTGAGTAAAAGACAGACATACGTGGTCATAAAATAACAAACACACTTAATAACAAAGCTGTGAATTGTGATTGAAAAATGGCGCTGAACCTCGCGCATGCGCGTAGGTTTTTTTTTCTGCCAAATGTGTCAATGTCTGTATAGCATATACAGCCTATTTTACGTGAAAATGTTTAATTTGGAGTGGTAAATGCAAATATTTTAATGTTTTATAACAAATTATTGTAAATTGTGAACAATTTGTTTGATATACATATTTGTTCTACTAATATAAGGCGCAAACATTTAAAAATGTATATGGATTTGAAGTGGTATAAAACCTCTTTGTTGTTTCTAAAAATATTTAGGTAATGTATAACCCGGATCAATAAAATATCTGTGTTTACTCGCATGTAATTTGCACAAACGTACAATTCAACTTTGTAGGATTCATTATATTATGCACTAGGGTATACCTACCACTCGTCTCAAAACTTCACGCCAATAAGTTAACTCTTCTAAAAACTGAGCGGCAAGCTCATGATCGATACGGCCGACAATGTTAGATCTACGTTGCAAGGTCAAAACACATGTTTTATGTTCTGCTGAGTTTTCGTGGCTCTCTAATCTAGCCGACGCGTTTTTCCAATCATTAAAGCCAACATCTTGTCTTCCAAAATTAGTTCCACCACCGAATAATAAACAAGGTCCACAATAAACATTTCCTGTGCTTGGAGAGTAAATAAGCCATTTCCTTGGACGTTTTTCTCTATTTAATAACTTTCGTTCAAACATTGTTTTTGTCAAAAAACGTGAGATTTTATCTTCATATACTCTTTTACTCAATGAAAAATCTGCGTTTATATTTTGATTAAAGCCATTCAGTGCAATGTATTCTTGTGTTTCGTTATTGATATCCCACTTGACTGGGTCACAATCCACGATAACCAGTCTATTTTGCGACTGCTTCACAACTTCTACCAACGCTGATGGAGAAGGCGGCGTAGGCACGGACAAATCTTGTGGCTGTTAAGAGCTAGAAGGAATTTCGCATTGAATAGGGTCGGTAGTAGACGCACTTTGAATTGTGTGAGAAGATTCCGGAACATCACTTTTTAATTTTGAAAAAAATGTCTCTATATTTTTTGTATGCTTTATTACATTTTCATGTTTTTCTTCTTTTTCCTTAGCTTTCCTTTTATATGCTGCACCACTAGGCTTTTTCTTCAACTCACTCATTCTTTGAGTAATAAACTAAGAGGCAATAACTAAACTAAGTATCACAAATACGGAATAACACTGCGAAAACTTAAACAACACAAGCGTGCGTGCCTGTCGTAACTCGAAGCGTCACTGCATACAACGGCACAACCATGACAACGCGAGCGGGACTCCCGCCCCCCGGCCCCGCGCTCGCCGGGGGAACACATGGGTGCGGAGCCCGCCGCCCTTGTAACTGTATTTCGATTAGAATTGAAAAAATGCGTTTTGTTTTCTCATAATACAACATAAATATACCTAGTATTCAATGCTTTTGCATAGAAACGAAGATTTCCGAAGCGCAAACTCTCACCGATCCAACTCTACATGATCGCGTGCGCGTGCGATCGTGATGTACCTAAGGGCCGCGCGCCCCTTTGTAACCTCGCGCCCCTAGGCACGTGCCTAGTTTGCCTTTAGGATAATCCGCCTCTGGTCATTATGCATTGTTGACATCAGAATAACTACTTTATTGGGTTTTGGTACAAACGACACCATGGTACATGGGGGATGGAACCCAAATCTTGACGAACATAGTGGATTTCCTCTGGCAATTCTAAATTCACGGGGGACTTCTCGTTGGTCTTTTCGAACAGTCCCGACCATGGTGGTACCGTTTTCAAAAAGTTGCTTTGCAACTTGAAGTGATGAAAACCAATTATCCATGGTGATGTTCATATTTTTGCCAAGCACAGGTTGGGCCATTCTCATGACGACATCGTGTCTTTCGTTGCTTAAGCGAAACGGACCTTCAGGTTGCTGGCCTGCATATATTTCCAAATTTAATGTATAAGGGTAATGAACATCAACCAGAGCAAAAATTTTTATCCCGTACTTTGCCGGCTTGCTAGACCAGGTATGTACTGTCTGAAAGAACAGCGACCTCGGAAAGCTATTAGCTGTTCGTCCAGTCATTTCAGCACTTGGGATAAAGTGACGTTGAAAGTTGGCCAAAAACAGTTGAAAAATTTCTCTGATTGGAGCTAGCTTATCAATCGCTGCACGAACTTGACGGTCATCAACATTGTCAAAGCGCAATACTCTTGTCAGGAACTTGAATCTTTGTTCAGACATAGTCAAATATATCGCGTCAATTCCTGTGTGTTTCACGTGTTCAAATATTTGAGCAGTGCTTGATCGGCTTACCTTCATTACTCCAGCCACAAGTAAAATGCCAATGTAACCTCTAATTTCAGTGATATTTGTATTTTTAGCATCCCTTTCTCTTCCATATTTTTCCTTGATGTAATTTATTTTCATGTTGGTATATTTAGTTGTCAGTTCGATTATCTGATCATCAAGAAAAAGTGACATGCAATCTTGAATGATAGTTTTTTCTCTGGCTGTACCTTTAGGACCAGGGTGAACAAATAACAATATTGTGCCTTCGCGTTCTACCTCTGTTGAGAGGTACTGTTTTTGACCACAATGTCTCGTCAACTCCAGTGTAAAATTCAGTCCGCCGTCTCTGCTGAGGTGGTTCTTCATCAGAGCTTTCGTCTGACCCTTCAATTCTAATGTCTTGCTCCTGTTCTGATTCTGACTCGTGATTTTGCTCCTCCAAGTAATCAAATTTCCTCGTCAGAGCTTGACTGAGCTTGATAATCTTCGTCGTCGTCATTAACTTCATTCAACCACGCCTCAATCTGTGCAGCTTGTCGATCGTCCATTTTTTATCTATAAATATAAAATAATATTATTTTTAAAACAAAACAAAATAGTAAAACGGAGTTTATATTGTTCATTCATAACAATATTATCTTTAAATATAAGAGAATAAAAAATTTTACACAAAAAAATTACTTACGTAATTGGTCGCGCGGACTACACCTGTACTACACGAGCTTTGCGGGGCTACTGTGTCACGATCGCATGCGACTGGCGCTTGCGCTGCACTAAATGCGTAGCTCGATTGTTCATTTGAAAGTACCTAGCGGCGCAAGGACACGCGCTTCTCGTTTTTGAGAAATTTTTAATTTTGTTTACGTGGACTACATATTATGTAGTCCACGCGACCACTGCAGGGTTAAATTGCATTCTGTGCATCTCTGAGGGGAGGTAACTATTTTAAGACGATGAAGGTGAGCATTAAATCTGCAGTGGCCAAATCTTAGCCTACATAGGTACTTATTTGTGTGTAAAATTTTCTTTTTAAATAGAACTTGCTTCTGGAAAACCAAGGTGTTACGCCAGCAGCTTTATTTATTTCGCCGTACGTACCATTTGTCTGTTTTTGTTAAACACTCGAGGTGGTAACTGTTCCAGTCTGTAATAAAATCACTACTCAAAAGTGGTAGTAAATCACGCCAAGGGATGGCATGGCAATATTCTTTCCTGGTTGACATATTTTAGTTATGGATTTAGCAAGAAAGTCGGCGTTCTCATTTCCGCTTACTCCGACATGAGTCGGTGTCCAAGAAAAAATAATTTTATAGCCAGAATTAGCTAAATCTGTCCAAATCTGTTGAATATGATAGATTATGTAGCTGGTGTTTACTTTAAAACTACTGTGCCGGAGTGCAGTTAAAACAGACATACTGTCACTTATAATGAGCCATTTTTTACAATTAGAAGGTAGCAAATCATCTTATGTATTCTAATGCAGTTTTAATGGCTAATGCTTCTGCAGAAAAAATGCTAAGAATATTCGGTAAGCCAGATCAGTGACCTATTTTAATATTACTATAATAAAAAGCCATCGAAACTTTGTTTTCAGTTTTAGATTAGTGTATATTTTATGGTAAGTAGTTTGTCCAATTTGAAAGATTTTCATACACATCTTGTTTATTTTTCACATCTTTTTTAATATTTATATATTTACCTATTCATCTTGGGAAATTTACTTTCGAAATCTCCCATATAACAAGCCCACTTATCACTGTCATAAATATTATGCTGATACAAAGAAGCTGATAACAATGTTACAGAAAGTAATAAGTATATATAATTAAATGATTTCAGTTTTGATAAAAGGCTATGATTTTTAAAGGATTGTAACTTCAAGAGGAATCTTAACTTTAAGTATTTAAATCGCAAGATTAAGGGTGGGATGTTGCATTCAACTTGCATATAATTTATTGTAGTTTTTATAGCACTGTGATAAGGCGTAAGTTCATGTTTTGAAGTAGTTCCAACTTAGAGACTAATTTTGGATCAGAAGAAAAGCTGTACTCATAGTGGGAGCGAACAAGTGCTTTATATAACATTAGTAGTATTTTGGGATCAGCACCCCATGATATTTTAGCAAGGGTTTTTAAAATATTGAATGCTCTGGATGCTTTGTCTACCAAGTAATTAACATGTACATTCCAAGAAAGATTTCTTGAAAAAGTAACACCTAAAAATTTTACCTGCTGTACTACAGGCAGTAGGGAATGTATTATCATAATAAATAGATGTGTTGAGTTTTCTAGCTCTACTAAAAATTACTACTTTACTTTTTATTATTTAATTGAAGTGTAAATGCTCAAAATATTTTTTTTATTTAGTGAGGGCTGAGTTTATTTTAGTAGTAGCCTCCGTCAAATTTGAAGAGGAGCAATAGACAGCTAAATCATCTGCATATATATTGTAAATTGTTAATTTCCAAATCTAAGATAGAATTGAGCTTATGAATATATAAAATAAATAGCAAGGGGCTCAGAATAATGCCAGGGGGAATGTCAGGGGGCCCTGACAAACTCCTTTATATGAAGTTTTTGGTCCATACAATTGACTATTATATTTGACATAAATATTTCTGCCATTTAAGAAGTTGAAAATCCAAATTATAACTTTTTCAGGTACACCTATGGATTGTTATTCTTCAACAAGGATGTTATGATTAACATTATTAAATGCACCTACAATATCCAAAAATACACATATTAAAAACTTATTGGAAGTAGGTAAATGCTTTCTATATGTCTAAACTTAAATGATTTAAGCTTTCAACAGCTGATTAAAAGGTAATAGTTTAAACAGCCCAAACTGATTAAAAGGTAATAGTTTATTGGATTCTATGAAGAATTCTAGCCATTGCTTTAACAATTGTTCAAAGACTTTTCCTATACATGATGTTAAGGCAATGGGACAATATAAATCTAGTAAATTTTTGTTTTAGCTCTGGCTTTAAAACTGGAATAAGACAATCAATTTTCCAATAGGGAGGAATGCTTGAACTTGTCCAAAGTAAATTTAAAATTGTGAGAAAAAATTATTTACTGTAATGACTGAGATTCTTTAACATCTTGAAAGGTATATTATCTAATCCAAAGGCAGTGTCACATCTGATATTTAGAGCTGTTTCAAACTCTGATATGGTAAATGGAGAAACTAAAAACTTATTTTCTTCTGTTAACGGCGCTGAAATATTTAAACTAGATGCAGTTTGGGTGTCTGAAGTATACTTGTCTAAAAAATCAAAAATCCAAGTGGAGGTGTCTTTATTATTGTATGTGTAATTTTTATTGAACTTTTTCATTGTTTTCCAGGTAATCGATATAGGAGTTTGCCTATTAAAGGATTCACAAAGAGCATTCCAAGAGGACTCTCTCTTTTTTAAGAGTAAGTTTTTTTAAAGCTTCTTGTTTTTTGAATAAGATGAAGTTATCTCATGTAGGATTTGTTTTAAAAGTTATAAAACTATTTTTGCAGTCTTGTATGGCTTTAGAGCATGTGTTGTTCCACCAAGGCAGACTGTATCTTGGTGTATTGGTAATTTTGAAATTAGAGGAATGTGATTTAGGCCTGTCATTTGATTCAGAGATACTTTCTAATAAGATATTGCATACATTTTTATAGGTTTCAATGAGTTTAGAAAAATCAATGTTTAGAGATTTGACTTTAGAGTCGACATTTTCTTTATACAGTTTCCAATTCACATTTTTATAGTTAGGTGATGAATAATTGGTGCCTAACCTTATATTATTTGCATTTGCAGATCCATCCAAAACTGTGGTAACTGTTGGGAGGTTGTAGCTGCCCATTGGATCATCATAGACAGACCAATTGCAGTTCAATGACAAGGAAGGAGAAACAAATGTTAAATCTAAAGCATTGGGTCTCCATACATGAGAACCCCCAGTTGTAACTTGCCCATTATTTAACAAAATCAAGTTGTTGTCACCTATTACGTCAGGTAGAATAGAACCACGATTATCAGTAGTGTTACATCCCCACATAGTATGGTGAGCGATTAAATTTACCTGCCAGAATTAAAGGTCCTGCAGGGCTAGCACGGCCGCTCTTATCTCCCGATTTTATCTCTTTTTGAGGGAGAAATCTATACCCTCCACCGCCTAGAGCACGGCGACAGGAGATAAGGTAGATTTTGTCACTTTGACATTTGTCTAGGGTTTATCTCTCCCGATTGTCTTCGCATTAGAGCAATGCCTCATCGTTTGACATTAGGTTGAGAGACGTTATCTGCGATCATATTAGGTGGGTTTAAATTTGTTGTAAAGATAAGAAGGTCCCGTGCTTATTTTAATTATATTATTTCTTGGCAAATTGAGGTTGCCGAGCGAAAACTGCATCGGAAACGCATCAGAGATTCTTCCAACCCATTTGAATTCCCAGACAATGACTTTCAAAGAATTTTCCGGTAACAAAAATTGATAAGCAGAAAAATATTATTAACATGATAATGTTTTCCATGTGGTACATGAAACAGTTGTAGAGCCTAGGGGAGCTATATACTTGTGAATGGTGACTTATAAACGGGTTTTAAATACAGCCGTCTCATAAGTAAAACAGTTGAATCATTACTTACTTTTTTCCACTCATTTTAAAGATAAATATTGAGTCGATTTCTAATATTTAAAACTTGATTTCTTTGATCTTGAACTTGTTTTTTTTTATGTTGGAATGTTGACATAAAAACGAATGAAAGAATGAATGAATATCGATATTGATATAAATATTTATTGATTTCTTGATATTGATTCCATGGTTTAATTTTATATTGTCATTTTCTGTAAATGCAATACTAAAGGGAGAGAAGGCCTTATCCCCGGCGATGAGCGTTCTCCACTAACAAACCCGTGCTCGCAGGGAAGATACAATTGACAAGTGGTATAAAATTTTATCCTCTCTTCAGAGATATTTTATCCCCCGCCCGTGCTAGCCCGGCAGGGACAGATTTAATTAGGTTATCAAGCTTAGAATTAGAAAAACTGGAACAGGCATTTGTTGGACTATAGAAACTAATTATAGAAATCATTTTATTGTTAAAATGCAATTAAACAGCTATGTTTTGTATTGAGTCATCATTAAACATTTGTATTTTGTAATATTGTAAACTATTACCTATGTATTAATATAGCAACACCATTGTGTTTACTTACTACCAGAATCTAATCTTTCAATTTTATAATGTTTAATATTAAATTTAATATGTGGCTTAAGCCACGTCTCTGAAATAATAGCAATATGTATTTTATTTTCAACTAAGAAGTGAGTAAAAGAAAGTCTATTACATGGTAAACTTTGCGCATTCCATTGAACAATGTTTAATTGATCCATTACTTACTAATTTTGCATAATCTCTGTGTTATTGCTCTTATTAAATGCTTCAAAAAGAACTGCTTTAATATTTTCTGATGTTATTTAAATTCATTGTCTTTTTTATTTTCTGTTACATTCTTTGTTATCGAAGAAAGAAGAATATTAAAAAATTCTGGGGACTTAAAAATTTATTTAATGTTATCAGCAGGGTTTAGCTTAATGTCAGGGAATTGTTTTTTATCAAATAAACTACCAAATATCGACTTTTTATTTTTATTTGTGTTTTCTTCAACTTTTCGCTTTTTGATAGGACATTCAGCAGAAATGGATACCTTTACCGTGCACACATATTGCTTGAGAAGCAGATTTTGTGCACTCTTAGAAATTGTAATTTTCACCACATATCGAAACATTTCTGTGCACTTTTACAAAATTTTCCAATGTGATCAAATCTGAGGCATCTTAAACACTGTGTAACAGGTGGAATGTAGGTACTCACCTCAAAATACCATGACTTTATATCCACACTCTCCGGCAGTGTAGGACAAGCGAAAGTGGTGCTGACTGAAGTTGTTAGCTTTAGGTGAATTTTCCTTCAGCGTCCCGGTCTCGTCGCATAAAACGTCGAACCGATACTATATCTTTCGCACTGGATTCTCCTTTATAGATATCTTTCTTGGACATGTACACTGGAACGTTTCTTATTACTCCAGTGACTTCCGTAAAAGCTGCTGGGTTAGAAGCTTTGATTTTCAAGTCTTTGTGTAGCTTGGCATTCATCATCATCATCAAATTGGCCAGTTTTGGGCTTGCAAAAATGGCACCTATTTTAAATTTATAAATTCTTTTAAAGCGCTTTACGCTTTTATTACTTCTCTTAATGAGATTCCCTAGAGACATTAGGTCCCGCTCACCAATTGGTTTTTGGGGATCTTCGATTTCATAAATTATTAGGTATTCAAAGTGACCTCCATCCTCCGGGTAGAGCCTCAAATAATTAGTAGTTTTAAATGGTTCGTATTTATTAATTTCATCCACCGAACACTCCGAGTCCGAGGTGTCCGTGGGCTCTTTTGCTCCATTCTCGGATCTTTTTTTTGGGCTTTTTACCGCCCATAGTTAACTTAAAACTCTCGTTTTACTTAATGGAACTATTTACACTTATTTACAGAAACTTTACACTAATTTAAAAATAAAAAAAGCCTGACCACTTTTCAAAAGTTCCCGCCACTCCCCGTAACCTCTTTCAGTACAAAATAATAGTTTGAAATTAAATCAATCAGCACAGAGTATGTATATGTCGTACCTACATAATTTACATTGAACAGTAACTATAAAATTGTACAAATCAATTATGTAGAAAAGATACAAATGACATAAAAATAATAGCAAAACCTTCTTAGCACAAAAATTAATAATAGAAACTCAAATAGAAAAAAAAAATAAGAGCTTCGAACATCAAACAGGATTGGTAGGAAAAACCCGGAGCAAATCCGCTTCACATCTAATTCTATGGAAATTGCTACGCTCGGCTTGGCGTACATGTACTCTTCCATCTTTCGTCCACACAAACCTCCAACCTCGTTCACGAGCGAACTCATGTGCTTTGCATAGGTACATACACCGCCATCTAGTGAGTGCGTGGGAGCCAACGTTTTCGTTTGAAACAAAAATAAAGTCCAGATATAGATTATTAAATCAATCCGACAAATAAAAATTGCTTTAAGAAAATGAAATTACGAATCAACTAAGTAGATAGGTAGGTACTTAATTAAAAAATGTATGTAAGTACCAATGTCACTGACATAGCCAGAAGGATTGCAGAGCTGAAGTGGCAATGGGCAGGGCACATAGCTCGCAGAACAGATGGCCGCTGGGGCAGAAAAGTTCTCGAGTGGCGGCCACGTACTGGGAGACGCAGCGTAGGCACGATGGACCGACGACCTGGTCAAAGTCGCCGGTAAACGCTGGATGAGGGCGGCGCGGGACCGAGCGACGTGGAAGACCTTGGGGGAGGCCTATGTCCAGCAGTGGACGTCTACAGGCTGTGGATGATGATGATGATGTAAGTACGCAATAACTTATTGTCAACCCTGCAAAACATGATCACCAAATGCTGTGTGCGTGTCTCACTCAAGCATAGCTTTTCTATTTAGTACCTACCAATGAATGAAAATTGCAATTTACTGAAATTTACAAATCAACCAATTAAAAAACCCTCAAATTTTTTACGGCTGTCCCCGATAGGCTACTTGCATAGTCTGCCCTGCAAGCAAAACATGGTTGAACTTTTTATTATAACTTACCTGAGTACGTACTCAATACCTTCTCACCTATAAATAAATAAATTCCCCAGACAATCATACCAACTACATGGCCCCAAAGTAAGCATAGCTTGTGTTATGGGATACCATGTAGCGAACTAGGGGGGAACCTAGAATATAAATACATAAATAGATAAACACCCAGACACGGAACATTTTTTTTTTCTGGATCCGTGCGGGGATCGAACCCGCAACCACTGGCGTCTGAGGCAGATAGGTTTACCGCAACGCCAAAGTGGTCGTCAAGTCCTATATAGGTCATCAACCTATACGTAGAGATTTATGTTTGTGATGAGACGAATACAAAACAAAGGATAAAATTTGATCTCTTGGGTAGATGGATACGTCCTGCGAATCTTTACCCTTAGGTACATCTTACACACACAAACTTTATCCAAGTTGATGATTCCTCTATTTAAAGTTCAAACTTGTAGGTGACAATGTAAGTAGGATCACAAACCATCAAAAACCAATATTTTTTAACAATTATACTAAGTATATCATAAATAACTCAGTCATTCATTTTATATACCTATACAAGCAATTATTAAATTTAACTTCACCTATAAGTATATAGGTACATATAAATACTTATATTAAACACAAACATAAATAAATTTCACATAATATGTACACCACTATCATCATTTTCATACATATTAAATAGGTAGGTATAATAACTTTGTATTGCACAGTACAGATATATATACAGTAATTCAACTCGGCCGCATCTTTGAAATAAATGCCTTCAGCAGCGCCGCGGTCCTTTCACATGTGATAGGGCTGCCCGCCTTAAACTCAACTCAAACTCAACTCAACTTTCTTTAAGTATAAACAAATAAATAAAGCACTTTGTAAATTGTATAGGAAGTGTTCAACAAAAAACGTTTTGTGTCAGAAAACCATGTTTACGTTTGAATAACAAATCGGTCTTATAAACTAGCGAAAAATACTCGCGCCTCGATTTAGATCCACGAAAAGATATATTATTACATTTTAAAGTAGGTATAAACAATCCGCTTGTTCAGTATGCAAACACTCGTGACTGGACGCATGAATTACTGTAGATATCTGTACTGTGGTAATAGGTAACCCTTTAGGTAATATTCAACACTAAACACTTTGAATTAAGAATTCAATTGCAATAACCGCAACGAAGACGAATTTAGGAATACCTATACTCCCAGTACCTATTCTGATACTCTAGTAAAGGTACAGAGTGCTTCAGTTAGATCCCCTACTTATTAAAAGTTAATATTCCGTAAGGTCAGGTGGGGTAAGAGGGTCAACGGGGAAAGAGGGTCTGAATTTCACAACTTATGGCAACAGGTGGTCCAGGTAAAAGGAAAAATCTTATTAGGCTAATAATATTAGCTCAGTTTCTTCAAAGACAGTGACTCCATCTAACGGTAGGCCCTGAACTTTTATAGTAATACTACTTGACGTTAGATGACGCTACTTCTCACATTCATTATATTATGAAAAAAATTATATTATGTTTTGTAAATAAATGCAAACTGGTTTTTCAAATGTGGTTTTTGTATATTTTAGTGTGCTGGTGAAAATTTGTATATTTTTATTTTCAAAACAAAATTTAAATGAAGCCTTGTCAACGTTCGGTGTATTTGTTTAATTTCAAAACACCACCACAACACAATATGGCGACCGCTATCTGCGTACGCGCGTGTCTGTAGTTTCTGTTGCTGTTTTGTGTTTATTTCTTAGTTTCATAGTGAATTTTATACTTATTCCATAAAGTCGAAGACTTCAAGTTCAATATTTCATAGTAAAATAAAATTTTGAGTTGGAAGTCTTCCAATTGGACTTTAGAAGGACTTAAAATTAGAGAATGCAATGTCAAATACGGCCCATTGCCTACATATATGTACTTATCTATACGGGGATCTACATATAGATACATTAGTTTGGGGCCGATTGATAGGTAGCGTTAGTAGATAGGATCCGAAAAAATCTGCAAGAGAACTCTCTATTCCTAAGTTTAATATTTCTCTATGATTTGACCGTTACTTATAATGATTTTGACAAATGAAATATGCTAAGAATGATATTACAAGGATTTGACATACTGGCAGTAATAGCTTGTCGCCTCATATCGACGGCTGGTTGCCAAATTGCCAAGAATTGAATTGAGGGGTATAAAAGCAAAAACGCTTCTGTCACAAAATATTAAAACTGAGATATTTGAAATTTTCTACTGTGGCTTAGAAACTGATATTTTTTTAATGATTTTGATATTGTTTTATGTACAAGAACTTAAATCTAAAATAAATGTCATGAAAATCAACGAAACTCACACTCTTTTTACAAAAAAGTAGAAATAGCGTAGGACTGAGGTGTCTTTGCATTTAAATTTCGGACTTAGGCGTGTTTGCTTTTAATAACCTTGGATCGAAACGGGTATGCATCTTATTACTTAATTTGACATCTGTCAAAATGTGGTAATGCCGTAGGCGTAGGGTACTGATTGCAAAATAAAATAGATTTTGTCATAATACCTATGAATTAATTGAAAAATATGTTTAACATTTTTAAAACTTATCTAGGCTTAATTTCTCGTAGGGTACTGATTGCAAATAAAATAGGTTTTGTTACAATATGAATTTATTGAAAAACATGTTTAGCATTGTTAAAACTTATCTAGGAATTATTTCCCTTTTAGAATATTATATTCTAAATTGCAATATTAGATTCAATTAAGTATTAGATTTATTTTGTGCTCCGCATCCATCAACTACCAATCTCAAGGTCTGGATTCCATTGAAATTTTATGAATTTAAACGATGATAAACACAAGAAGCAATTTCATTTGCTCCTTTCTTGTATTCATTTTCATTCCATGTATACAAATTGACTGAATCTCTATTCAGCCTTTTCCCATCTACTGCTAAAACTACTGCAAAATTAAAAATATACAGTTGTCTACTATAATAACAAATTTGGTCTGGTATTTTAGGCAGTACCTGGTTCTTTTGGCAGTCAAAAGATAATGTTAACATGCCGTCCTGTTTTTCATTTAATAGTTGGTAAAATTTCTTGGCTTTACGTTTGTGTATGGTTTTTTCTATCATATATTTAGTTTTATCTATTTGGTTTTTTTCATTTTTAATTTGTTCATCTAATTCTGTACACTTTGAACATACATCGGTCCTTGGATTGCCAAACCCTATATTGTATTGAGTGTTAAAAATCCTTCGAAAATAGCACTGTTTGACTGGGTTTCTGGCTTGTACATTAAACATTCGCCACATTTTTTTAATATTTAATGCCGAATCCAAATATTTTCTTTCTAAACTAGATCGACAGTAATGCGATTCTATACACTTAAAGGACTCTATAAATGCTTTGACTTCCTGCAGTTTGTAAATATTTTTATGGGATGTATGGTCTCCACCTCGGTTCTCTTTCACAAGTCCTCCAGTTTTTTTGTACACATCTGCAACTCTACGGATTCTATTATGCGGTATTTGCAGTATGCCTAAAAACGCTGATTGACAAACGTGGAGTAAAGAAGTAGAATATCGTTTTTTAATGAAAAGTTTTGTTGAGTAATTTGCCTGGCGTCCACCATGTGTTCCTTCTCGTGGTCGACGACGTTGAACATCAGTAACATGACAGAATTTTAGTAGAAAAGCATCTTGAGCTTGTTTAGTTTTATTAGCATAAAAAGCGTCATGAAATCTTTCAGCATCAGCTATTGTCACATTTTTGCACTCGTAAATAGCTTTTTTATTGTGTTGGCATGCAGGTAATAGTGGAAGATCTTTTGCAGAATACCTTAAGCAAAACAAAATTAACCGTTAATAAATAGCGAAATTAAAAATAAATTTATCTATTTGATAGCTTTTTTTCATAATAAAATGCATAATCTTAATATTCATATTAGCAAGAAAAAAGTATTTAACATTATTCAAAACATAATTTTTACAAATACAATGAATTTTAAAATGTTAAAAACACGCATTAACATTATTCAAAACATAATTTTTACAAATACAATGAATTTTAAAATGTTAAAAACACGCATATCTGCCGACCATACCATAACGTGCAAAATACTAGTGAACTATCAAATACCTTTCTGCCTTTTCCTGTGCACGTCGCCATTGAGTTTCATTTCTCAGACGTTTCCTGGCTAGTCCTGGACGCGCAGGTTGAATATTTTCCTCCATTACAACAAGAATAAACATAAAATCACAAAAAAACTAGCACTGAACTCACGCGTCTTACTATGAAAAGTAACTGAATCGCCATCTTATGAGTTTAGAAAATGGTGGCTTCTGATTGGTCGATTGTGACCGAAGCGCCTTTGCTTTGAACGAATTTTGTATCGAAGCTGTTTTGCACCTAAATGCTACTTTTGAACTGTTTTTTGTATTGGATTGAAGCGACTTTGCTCTTTCACGTTTAAATAAGAATATTGTGGCCTTAGAGTTCTATTATTTGGTGTGCCTAGTTTAAAAAATGAAAATATTGGACTGAAGCGGCTTTGCATTATTATTGTGGATTCTTAAGTTCTGTTCGGATATAGAAGTAAATAAGCGGAGAATAAACATTGTTGTGGAAAAACAAGAAGAAGAAAATATTCGAGAAACTATACATATTGGATTTGTAAATTGCAAGGACAAGACTACGGCAGCCATTTTGCCTTTACTAGCTTTTACT
Source organism: Stenoptilia bipunctidactyla (assembly GCA_944452665.1). NCBI lineage: Eukaryota > Metazoa > Arthropoda > Insecta > Lepidoptera > Pterophoridae > Stenoptilia > Stenoptilia bipunctidactyla. The sequence goes on from OX101743.1 coordinate 12,486,882, forward strand.
AACCTATATTTTACAGATTAATTTAGTTGCTTTATTCTTTATGCTATTTCAAAATGGATAGCATAAGCATCCCGCCCAAGCCTCCAGACCCGTTTTCTTTGTATACCCCGCCGAATTTAGATATATCCCTAACAAACTCAGTTGATTTATTTCCCCTACCACCCAGTCCGTCACATACTAGAAAACGCCACAATGAAGCCCCGGCCTCAGCCCCTTCTGCATCCAAAAAACCTATAATAATTCCCTCTTCGCATAACCTCTATATACATCCCGATTTTCAGAAAGACAAACTGTACTCGGACAAAGATAGTGGACCTTATATTGTACATGTGTCCAGAGCCGAGCCCCAACCTTCATCAGGAACCACCCTTAACAGGCTGGACTTTGGCCGCTTCCTGCACGCACAAAATGTCAAGGAAATTAAGAGCGACGGAGTAAAGAGCGTAGGACGCAACCGTGTCTCGGTGGAGTTCACCTCAGCTGCTGCCGCAAACAACTTCATCAGTTTGCCTAATATTTAGTTAAGTTCGTACACTGCCAATATTCCCAGCTATAACGTAATTCGTATGGGCCTTGTCAAGGGAATCCCAGTAGACTGGTCTATGGAGGAAATGGTAGACGCCATCTCTACCTCGCTAAACGGCGGGTTGGTCTTAAAGGCCAGACGACTAAATAGGAAAATTGTAAATGACTCAGGAGTGTCATGGACACCGACAGGCTCCGTGGTAATCACGTTTGCAGGCCAATCCCTGCCCAACCGTATCTTAGCCTTCCACTTATCCATCCTTGTTGAACCGTACATCCTCCCAACGATCCAATGTTTGAAATGCTGCCGATTTGGACACGTTAAGGCCCAATGCCGGTCTAATCCTAGATGCTTCCGGTGCGCTAAATCTCACCCTGGTGATTCTTGTGATATCCCTAAGGACTCAATATCTTGCCTCCAATGCTCCGGACCCCACCTTGCGACAGACAAAAGCTGCCCAGAACAATCTCGCCAAAAAGCGATAAAAATAACTATATCACAAGACAATGTATCCTATAGAGAAGCTTCAGCCCGACACCCCACAGTCCGCAAATCTTATGCGGACACATGGAAAACTCCCTCCTCTCCTAAACCCACTATTTCTAGTCATTCATATAAAAAAACATTTCACACCATGCCTAAACCTAGAGCTCCCCTTTCTCCAGGTTATGACGTAGCTGCCCATCAGTCTATTATCTCCTCTTCTGGACTACCCTCATCCAAACCTGGTTGCGCTCTCAATCATCCCTTACCCTCTTCCCCTAATGAGTCCCTCCTAGAATCATTAATTTCTCTTCTCATAAACATCCTCTCTAAATCTGGTAATTCTCCGCTACCGTACAACGTTGCCAACAAACTCAACCCTCTTGCTGAACTCATTACTAACTATGGCCAATCTACTTCAATGGAATAGCCGGAGCCTACGCTCCAAGACGCATGAACTCTCGCTCCTCTGCCACCACCATGACCCTGTGGTCGTTGCAGTCTCCGAGACATGGCTAGTTCCGGGTAGCCGTTACAGGCTACCCGGCTACGCTTGTCTTAGGGGTGACAGGCCAGATGGTTATGGTGGGGCAGCCTTGCTCATAAAACATTCCTTACCCTACTCTCTTATACCTTTGCCCTCCCATTCTGCCAATATTAACATTGTGGCAGTTAGTTTCTTTAAATTTACTCTACTTTCAATCTACATCTCTAACCCAACAGTCACATTAATCGACGAACTCCACTCCCTACTTGTTCCACTCCCTCCCCCTGTCATCATACTTGGGGATCTAAACTGCCATCACTATCTGTGGGGCAGCCAATGCCCCCAACCTCCTGACCGCCCTGGGCTACGGCTGGCAGGCCTAATTGACGACCAGAACCTCTGCGTCCTCAATGATGGCCGTCCAACCCGATTAACTGGCTCTAATCAAAGCCCTAGTTCGGTGGACTTATCGCTGTGTTCACCGTCTCTCAGCGCGGCGATGTCATGGCAAAGACTGAATTCGTTATACGGTAGCGACCACTACCCTATTGTCATTTCCCTTCCTGTTAACTGCTCGGTTCCAGACCAACTCCCTCCCCTACTGACATACAAATTAGACAAAGCAGACTGGCTCATGTACGCTGAAGCCACTAATGTATTATCGGCTAATATCCCCCCTCCCACTCTGGCCAATATCTTGGAGTGTTATGAATCTCTTGTGACGTGTATACGCTCTGCAGCAAATTCCCACATCCCGATTAAAAAAATGGACAAAAAACATAGATCTTCCCCCCCTTGGTGGGATTCCGAGTGTTCTGATATGATTAAGCGTCGCAAAGCTACTGAAGCTGCATATCGGATTGAAATGTCACACCCAAACTATACTGAACTGAAAAAGGTCAGAGCCCAAGCTCGCAGGCTTTTCAAGGAGAAGAAGCGGACGGGTTGGCGGAGGTTTTGTGAAGGCCTGTCTCCTCGATCCCCCTCTTCTTTTGTTTGGAAGTCACTGAAACGTTTCAGAGGCTCTTTCAGCTTTCCACCTCCACCTACGACATACAATCCATCCCTCTGGTTAGACCCGTTCTTAGACAAAATTGCTCCTCCATTTGTTCCATCCTCAAATCTTATCCCTACCCCCTACGCTGAATTAAATTTCACTAGCCCTCTAGACAATCATTTTTCACTACAGGAACTCAACCTAGTTCTTAACGGCCTGAAGGATACCTCCCCTGGTCATGATGGCATCCCTTATTCCTTCCTTGTTAAAGCTGGCGCTGCCTTCAAAGAGCGGTTTTTGGCTGTCATTAATTGTATATTTGAAACTGGCCATATCCCTGATTCCTGGAAAGTTCATCTCGTTATTCCAATCCTCAAGAGTGGTAAAGACCCGACAGACCCAAACTCCTTCCGGCCAGTGGCCTTGTCCTCTACGCTCTCTAAAATCACTGAGCACTTAGTTAAAAACCGCCTTGACTGGTTTGTTGAAAGTCAAAACCTCCTCAGCCCTACCCAATTCGGCTTCAGAAAAGGTCTGGGCACTATGGACAGCATTGGAATCTTTGCCACCGATTTGAGACTAGCCTTTTCTGAAAATGAGTTAGTGGTAGGGGTGTTCTTAGATGTGTCTTCCGCCTATGATAATGTTCAACTATCTATACTCAGACAGAAAATGCTCCGTTTAAATATCCCAGTTAGGATAACTTCCTTCATCTTCAATCTCTTTGTGGCGAGAACTGTCAAAATTAGACACGTACATTCCGTTCTACCTCCCAGAACGGTCTGGCAGGGCCTCCCCCAGGGTTCAGTCCTTAGCCCTATTCTATATAACTTATACACTTCCGACCTAGACAGTTCGGTTAATAGTTTCTGCAATATTTTACAATATGCAGATGATATTGCTTTGTACCTTCGGGTAAGTTTGATAGAATATGCCCCCCATCGTATTAACTCTGTCCTCTCGTACCTAGGAGAATGGCTTAGGCTGCATGGCCTCTCCCTCTCACCTTCCAAAAGTAAAGCCATTGTCTTCACTAGGAAAAGGGTGTGTCCTCCCATCTCTATAAGCTTCCTAAACCAATCTTTACCTATTTCCTCTAAAGTAAAATTTCTTGGTATCACCTTTGACTCCAAGCTATCAGGCGCGGCTCATCTAGAATATATTACAAAAAATTGCGAACTCAACATTAATGTACTGCGTGCTCTCTCAGGCGTTTGGTGGGGTTCTCACCCTTACACCCAAAAGCTGCTCTACAATGCTTTGGTGAGAAGTGTCTTGGATTATGGTTCCTTCTTTCTGGAGCCTTGCAACAAATCGGCTCTCGATGCAGTCGCAAGAATCCAGAGCAAGGCACTCCGCATAATTCTAGGAGCCATGAGGTCAATATCAGTGGATGCAATGCAGGTTGAATGTGTAGAACCTCCACTGCATCTCCGGCGTCAGTTTCTTGCAGACAGATTTCTAGCTAGAACTCTCCAGCTTTCATCCCACCCAATCCACTCTAAACTTAACTCCCTTAAATCTTGCCTCTCAAATTCATACTGGACACACAAGACTCCTCCACGTCTAGTTTCTAGCTCCATAAACCTTAACGTGTCCCCCACCCCGGTCTTTCAAACCTCCTCCCATCATCTCTATTCATTCCCATATGAGTCCTTAATATTTTCTCCTCCCATTGTGACAGACCTCGGAATACCTAAAAAGAGTCCCGAAGCATACTCTCTTTTCCTCAGAGCAGTGGAAGCTAGATGGCCGAACTGGACCCAAATATACACAGACGCCTCTAAACTATCCCCATCAGGCGCTGTTGGCTCGGCCGTCTGGATACCAAAATATTCCGTGCTCCTATCGTATAAAATCCCCCCGCAAGCCTCGGTCTTTACTGGCGAATCTATTGCTATACTTGAAGCGCTAAAATATGTAGTCGACAATAATATCACTAATGCCCTTATACTTTCAGACTGCCTTAGTTGTCTCCTTGCTTTGAAGGCCAACCCGTTCAAGCTATGCTCAAAATTCCCTATCCTCCTCCAAATCAGGAAATCCATCATCTCTTGCAGTAGTAACTCGATAAATGTTGTCCGGGCTTGGATTCCTGGACATTCAGGCATTGCCGGTAACACAGCTGCCGACTCCTTCGCTAAAGACTCCATCCAAATTGGTTCCTTGGATCACTATATGTGCTATGCCCAGGATCTCCGCCTCTTAGCCAGTGAACGGCTACATGTTGCCTGGAGCTCCTCATGGGACCGATCTCGCAAACTAAAAGCCAAACATTATGGTGAGATTCAATCAAACATACCTAATAAGCCCTGGTTTTTTAAAATTAAAGCTGCAGATAAACGGTCCACCTCAGTTGTCTGTAGACTGAGGCTTGGCTATTACTGCTCCCCTGTTTTCCTAAACAAAATCGGCGTTCGTAATTCTCCATTGTGCAATTGCGGACTGGAACCTGGGACAGCTGACCACATCTTTTTTAACTGCCCCCTCTCACCCTCCTCCCTGTATTCCTTTCTTCCCCGACAGGTCCCTAGACCAATCAATATGTGGTCTCTACTCTCAATCCCAGATCCTATTATTTTTAAATGCCTTTTGAAATACATCCATCAATTCAATATAAGGTTATAATGCTAGCTCAAATCCCCCGGCTACTGATATTATACAGCAATTTTAAGAAGCAGTAAGGGCTGGTGGCTGTCAAAGATAGTCTACGCCCCTTCACGCGATACTGGCAAAAATAGTCTGTTGACTCGTAACAACGGCTGATTGCCATATAATATTAAGAAGAAGAAGAAGACATTGAAAAGAAAAGGAATGTAAAAATACAAGAATTTGACAAAAAACATATTTTAAACAAAAGACATGGCTTCGGCCTGATATATAAAACATGATTCAAGAAGAAAAAGGAGAATTAGACATGGCTTCGGCCTGATATATAAAAAGGATTCTAGACACAAAATACAAAAGACATGGCTGTATGGGCTTCGTTCTCTTTACCTGTCCTGATCAGGACGAAACTAACCAAAAAAAAAATGTTGTTTGTTTGTTAAAGTTTGTGTTTACGTCGCCTAGTAACGACGGCTGGTTGCCGGTTATTATATAATAACCAAAGAATTGAATTGTGAAATTTGCTTTCTGTGATCGGGTCGTCCGTATTTTTGTAAAGAAAATCCAGTGTTACTACGAAGAGTCTTTTAGATTTAAGTATTAAAATGAGTTCTTCAGTTTTTACGACAAGACTTCATTAGTTTTGTGCTGTTGTTTCATGTGTAGGTATATTGTGTATAAATGTCTCATTTATATCGTAAGTGTGCTAAGTGTGGAAAAACACGTGCTGAAGATACGACTGTAACATATCATAGATTCCCGTGGCCAGGAATAAGAAACGTTACAAAGTAAGTAATAAAGTTCATGGTAACCATCATCATCATGGTAGAGATCGCGTCAAATATCTGTCCCCTCTGAAGTTGTTGTGAGACGTTTCGTGCAGGTGCATTATGTTACATTACAAGTTCCATTACAGCAATCTGTACGCACCATTACTTACAAAAACACTTACAACTACAAAAACTTAGTTTATTGGAGACAAAATAGAAATAAAAGATACAACAGATATAAGCAAATGAAGGGTACAGGGTAAGCAAGATCATTGTCAACTTTACAGTAAAAAAGAACTAACATTGCCATTCTGGTATATATGCTTATAACGATCATAGAGCACAAGAAACTCAAAAAAAGATTGTATGGCTGCACATAGAAAGACCAATGTCACCATAGTTGCAAAGAAGAAAAGACCCAAGACATTTAAGACAAGATTTTTACTTGTTTATTTCTAAATATGACTCGCTTTTGACTTGATCTTTCTTCCCCTGTACCCTTCAAATTTAAAACTAAAAATAATTACAATTATTTCCTTAGAACGTCTAATTGAGGACATACACACATATAAACAAAAAACTGTAACAATTAACTTGCTTCAGTGTCTTGTATAAAAAATGAAAACAAAGAACAGTTGAGTATTGTATAAATGAAGTAGGTACTACTTGTTATAATATTAAGGTACAGAAGTATATCCTGAACTAAATATTTTCGTGAGTTCAGCTTTATGCTTAGAAAGGGAAATAAACATGCTAGGTAGGTCTTGTTGCTTTAAAGGGTATACGTAAATCTATATTTGATAACAACTGGGAACATTTTATATCTCCACACAATTTTTTTTTAGCATAAGTGTGTCAATTGTCATCGTCTGTCAGTCATGGATAATCTATTGTGTTTAGCTAAGAAATCCTTGTGCGAGCAGCGAGGGATGCGCGTTCGATAATTAAGCAATGTTAGGAACTTCTTTTTCACCATTTCTATTTATCTATGTAGATTTTATCTATGTAAGTAGTATTTTGAGCAAAAAATTCAAATTAAGAGCAATTGTAGGCACATTTGTTCGTGAGGTCTAGCCACCGAGAGGGGAATCTCTTCAAAAATAAATCAAAGGGTGCTACATTATCAATTTAAATATGGTTTTATTATTATTCCACACACATCAAATTTTCTACATATATAAAACTTACAAAATAAACTATCGGCATTCGAAAGCGAAGTTTTTCAAGAGAGACACTATAACTACCCTGTTAACTTCACAGATATTATAGTGGAATAATCTTTTATATTTACCTGTTGCCGTAACCTTTAAGGATCTTTGTTTAATTTTACAATCCAACAAGTTAATTGCGATTTTGGTTGCTTAAACTTTTTTATCATAATGTTGTTTGGCATAACTTAAATAACATAGGTAAATAAAAGCATATGGGACAAAAAGGGAGCCATAACATATAGGTTGCATATAGTTATACACGTGCGCGTGCCAAGCGAGCGAAGCGAGCGGTCCTGAGGCAGTGGCCGGCAAAGCGCCAAAACGAAATAATATGCTAATCCGATAACCAATTATTTATCTAATGTATATTTTTTTGATAGTTAAGTAGGTACTTTGCAAACAGCTAATTTCAAAAGCTGGCTATCTTAGCTATTTTCCAAAAATGATTACTTCAAGAAATCATAAATCAACAAAAATTTATACTATTAGGAAGCTATATCATAAAGAATTTATTTTTTTGTTCTTATTAAGTACCTACTAAAAATTTTCCAATATTATTATATATGAGTAAGTACCAATTTGATACTGAGTATGTGTTGATACTTGACAAGCATTACCGTATCGAGTAAAATTATCAATGGTATCACCTCTATGGTATTGTTTCATCCCTAGGCATACTTTCTAACTTTAGCAAATGTAAATACAGTTTAGCAAAAGTCTGCAAAGTATCTTCATTTTACACTCTTTGCAATAACAGCTGATCTATGGTTTCCATAGTGATTTCTTGCTATAAGCATGAGTGTAAGTATTTTTCGATTCCTGCATAGAACAAGAAAAAAAATGTTCAATATCTGGGTGTTTATCTATTTATGTATTTATAGTCTAAGTTCCCCCCTAGTTCGCTACATGGTATCCCATATCACAAGCCATGCTTACTTTGGGGCCATGTAGTTGGTGTGATTGTCTGGGGATTATATTATTACTTATTTATATTTATCCAGTTATCAATTACAGTTATATATATATATCAATTCAATTATACTGTAAATGTCGGTTAAGGGACAGAGGTTTTATTGGCATTTTTGTGGGCGATAGGCTGACCCCCTGTCACTGCAATAGCCTCTCGCAATCATTATAATACCTCATTAGTCAAACGTGACATCAGTTGGTCTTATAACCTCTGATGTTCTGCCTACCCCATAAGGGATACAGGCATGAAGTTAAAATAAATAACTTTTTGTATTTATAAAGTACTTAAGTTTTAAACTTGTTTCAATCTGTAAAATAACAAATTGTTGTATGAAGCACTTTATTTAACATCACTCCTTAAATTACAACTTAAATGGCATATTATTTTTTATTACAGGGCTCGCGCTTGGGCTAACTTTTGCTGGCCAGACAAAGACTGGTCTATAGAAGCTCTTAAATCTCTAAATAACAAATGTAAAGTTCTATGTGCAAGACATTTTGATCCTGCAGAATCAAGAAGACAGAGACTGAGCATATTTGCTATTCCCCAATCAACTGAAGTTGAAAGAATACTTACAAATCAGGAAAATGTGTTCAATGAGGTAGGTAATGTTTCATTGTGCAATAAATTGTTTAAAGTAAATTTGATAAGTTACAATTTATATTGATATTAGAGAAGCCCAAGTGATTGCTAAAGTTTAATGAACTTTAAATGCGATAGCCTGAACCCACATTGAACTCCTCATGTAGAGTTTTTTGAAATATTAAAAGTTCATAACATACATTAAATATCTTTGGGCAAATCCACCTCTTTCCCAAAATGGGAAGATATGAAGTTTTTTGAAAAGGTGGAAAAACCTACCAAATTTAATCATAAAGCATTTTTCTTTGCTTTGCCTAAACCAAGGTTCGTTAGAAAATTTATTTGATTACATCAGATAATATCTAAATATTATGCAGATGAAATTCAAATCCCACCTTTTCTAAATTTTTAGGAAGTGTGAAAACCCCATTTATCAGCAATTATCAAGGCACTTTGGAATAATACGTAGGGTAGACCGGGTATAATAGTACCATTTTCGAAACATTGGTCGATTACAGAAATTTGACTGTCGCTTTCTGTTTTTAATATAAACATTATAAAACCTTGGTTCATTATCTACCAAAGAAAATTTCTAAAGTCGATTTAAATTAAACAAAACTTGGTCAAAATTGACTTCGAATGAAATCATGGCCAATGCTACAAATTACCCCTTTTAAGGGTTAATAAAAGAAGTAGGATAATAAAACTCTCAAATACAGTTATTATTCACATTTTTCAGTCATTTATTTGAAGTCTTATATGTTTATAGTCATTCTTAATAATTAGGAACAAGAAAACCGTGAGATCAGTTGTATAAATTAACTCAAATATAAAGTAATACCTTAACATAAGAATTCTTCACTTTGCAGAAACATGAATAGGTGGGCAAATATTTATAAGTGGGCAATTAGCATTGCAAAATAAAACATTATTTTTTGTCAACTTTTTCGTAGAATATGGAGAAGTTACATTCAGCAATACAAGAGGAAATAAAACCTGAAACGGCCAGTCACTTTATGCAAAAATATTACTTTTATATGAACTTTTTAGATATCAGTTCCCAGGTAATCATAGAATATGGAGAAGTTACATTCAGCAATACATGAGGAAATAAAACCTGAAACCGCCAGTCACTTTATGCAAAAATATTACTTTTATATGAACTTTTTAGATATCAGTTCCCAGGTAAATGACACTCCCGCCAGGAAAATGAAAATGGTCTCCATAATAATGAAATGACAGTTTGACAGGATAATGATTTAAACTTCGTATTTCGATACATTAATGTTTATTAATTCTCAATTAACATCTTAAATTAAAAACATAACAATAACCTCTGAAAATTTTAAATATAAGTATACCTTCTAAATTAACAAATCTTTATAAAATTTTAGAAACTTTGTGTTTACGTTTGTAAGCACTTTTAAACTTAAATACTGAAATTCAAAAAATCTACCTAGCTTCAATTATACGGTCTTCTGTTTAAACAATCAGTCTTATTTAAAAAATAACAAAAACATCATTACATCATTGGGTTACAAACAATCAACATTTAATATATAAAATTACCATAATGCTCTCTATCGAAAATAAAGAACATGAAATTAAGAAACAACTAATAAAACTATTTTTCAAACACGTCGATGGCTTCTGCAAATTTATAATAAACTCGCTCTCCTTTTAAGAAAAGCGTTGGCTGCGGCAACTTCTTTAGAATGTCCTCTATTGGGACATCAATCATCATACATTGTCTCATCCATTTTAAATAACTTCCCGTCTTGAGAAGTAATTTTTAAAAACATAACTTTCATCTCTCCCTCTTCGTCTATATCTCCCATACACATACCAGCATATTGATAATTAGTCCTGCTTTTGCCATCTTTGAAATTGACCAGAACGTAATCGCCATTCCTATAAATCGTATCACGATTAATCATATTAGAAGGACCGGGCTGTGGTATGTTGGGGTTTACATTTTCAGTCTTTTCATCCTCAGAATCCGAGATATATATTACGAGCCTTTACCGCCGTTTTAGCGCAACCGACAAAAAACAAATTTTACAGGAGAAGGTTTTTTTTAAATATTTTTAAAAATAAATGTGCTAGTGAATTGAAATTTTACATACACTAATGATTTTCAGACATTTACATATCGCACCTTTGGTAGAACAAGGGCACAATTGCAGTTTTTGCAATTTTACAGGAGAGTCATTTTAAGATATTTTTTGTACTTAATGTGGTCTAGCTATGTTAATAATGTTCTAAGGTTGTTCTGCTTTGTATGACATAAACTATATACTATATTCTTTTAGGTGTATCGTTTACAAATATTAAAAACTGCTAGTTTTTTTTTTTATAATTATTTTTCGAAAGTAGGTGTATATTTGTGCCCTTGTTCCACCAACAAGAGCATTAATTTGTAAATATGACCATATCTTAAGCTTTAAGGTTGGATAATTTTGGAATGAAAATAACGTGTTTTTTGTATAAATGTTTTATTTTCTTAAACATTTCGAAATCCGCAGTACTTTATCACAAAAATAGAGATCAAAACTCACTTTTTTCCTAGCAAAAATCTTTGAAATCGCTTTAAAAATTGTAATAATTATTATTATAAATAACAGTATCAAAATAAAAGTAATGCAAACGTAACAAAATAATCTCTTACCTTTTTTTAGTAACAATAGGCAACTATTTTGTAATAAAATTTCAATCAATCTTTTAGTAACACAGGTTTTACTTAAATTGGCATTATTTCTTATTATAACTCTTTGGAATCACACTTAAAAATAGGCTAAAATAAGATATCAGTCTAAAACTTAAAGTAACATAAACGTAATAAAAATAATCTCTTATAATTTACCAGTTTCTGTTTTGTTAAACGACTATTAGGACTATTAGAAACACACTTAAAAAAATAAATGAAAATAAAATATTTTTTAGAAAAATAAACTAACACTTCTAAATCAGTCAACACTCTCTCTTATTTTTTAAAAAAGGTTGTTATAATATTGTTCGTAAAACTTAGGAACTATATTTGAGGATATCAATTGAAGAATGTCTTCTTTCTTTCGGTTAGGGATTGGTAACTTTTCGTTGTATAGCTGTTTTAATATGATATCTTTCACTCTTATATTTCTATTACCAATACGGCCTACTCGAATGTTTGCTACTGTCCACTTGTCTGACTTGTAGCTGTCCCTGTATTGGTATGTGTCTGAACCTTTAGTAAATTCGATCGCTTTGATTTCCAAAATCTTAATCGAATTTCTATCAACATCCTTGGTTACGTTCAAATTAACATCATCAGATAACATCTTCATATCAAAGAAAGAATCGAAATTCATTTCTTTGACAGTAAACGATTCCCCCTTTTTCTTGGCATTTTTTATAAGGCTTATGTATTCTGCCGGAGTGTATATTGGTCCAGCTTTTTTTGCACGTTTAACATTCTTTTCTATTACAGAATGGACGGCATCGGCTTTATTCTGGGTATGTCCCCTAATAAGAAATTTATGTGTGATCGACTTTATAGGCAATGTGTTCACAGCAAAATAATACATTCCGAAAACGAATCTGAAACAAGAAAAATAATTATTGACGAATAAATATCTTACTAATATTATTATGTAAACGCGAAAGTTTTTGAGGATGGATGTGTGAGGGTATGTGTGTAGTATGTTTGTGTATTTTAAATGGCAGTCCTATTGTTAAAATTTCTAAAAAACTAACTTGTTTTTTTGCTGTCCACAGCAATTATCGGAATAAAATATTATGTCCTTATTTGGTTGTTTACTAGACAGTTCCTCCAAAAACTTGTAAACGCATGTTCCAATTTCATTGGCGCCGCGTTTCCCAAGACCCTCGTGCCAGAAGAAGCAAACTGTAGTATCATCATTTATATTGGATACCTAAAGCAAAATACTAATTTTATAAGTACATAAACTGATTAATTTTTATTTATATCATTAACAAAAAGAAAATAAGTTCTCACCGTGAAGTTGTAACAATTCAACTTTGATTTATAAAAGAAAGCTGACGATTGGCCAATTGGACAAGGTAAAACTGCTTGGAGATCGAAAATGGCAACTATATTATTAGAACCATTACTTTTACATTGTTCTATGTCGTGTTTCAATTCTAATCTACTTAAACTCTTCTCTTCTAGGTGTTTATTGTATTTGTCTTTTAGTGGTCCTTTATCTGTAGAGTTTTTGTACCCCTCGCATTCATCGCACTGATCTTTGCGGGGATTAAACAAACCAAGATTGAAATCATTATTGAAAATTCGATAGTAGGCATCATAGTTTGCGAATTCTTTTCCAGCGGCTTCTTGAATTAGTTTGTAGTCACGATGAAGCTCCGCTATGGTTAAACTTCCATCTATAAATTCTCTTGATGTGTTTGCCCGTAAGTAGTGGCTCTCTGTTCTAGGAATGGAATTTATATGATCTCGGACAGATTCTAAGACTACATCACTTAATTTACTATGATTATTATGTTTCCCACGATTATCAACAGGACCCATTATATTCAATGTTTGATCGGATAATTTATCGATTACAAGCCGCAATGTTTTTTCACCGATACACAAAGTGTTCAACAAAAAAATCTTACAAACCCTGATTTCTTTACCATTTATTATAAAATGGTAGGTCGAGTTAGGTTTTCTAGGTGATTTAAATGTGGTGCTATTTGCTGCGATCTTAATTCTTCGGGTTGTAGGATTTTGTATTTTAATACATGACGCAAGAAAGTCTTTCTGTCTTTGGTTTGATCCTAATTCCCAGTAGGTTTTAAAAATAACACTTCTCGTTTCAAAAGAAACTTCCGTAGAACACGATAGTCGGCACGAGCTTTTGCATGGAGGACGTACAGATTTTGCTGGTGCGATCTTTCCTCTTTTTGTTGTGTATTCTTGGCCACTATTTTTTAAACGTTTAGAAACAACTTGTTTCCATTGCTGTGGATTTTTTTGTCGCTTTCTAGTCTGCTTTTTATTAATTACTTGTTCAGTAGTATTTTCACTCGTATCCAAAGAAGGTCCTGGTTCGTTGTTAGCCACATCAATGTTATCCTTAACAGACGAACTGGATGAACTAGATGAGTTGCTATTGGAGCTAGACGAGCTACTGCTGGAGCTAGACGAGCTACTGCTGGAGCTAGACGAGCTACTGCTGGAATTAGAAGAGTTTGACGAACTGCTACGTTTGGAAGATCTTGTTTTAAATAAACGCTTATGTTTGTAAGTTTCTGACGGTTTATAATCAGACCCATCAGAACATGGTGAAAAATCACCATTATTTGAAGAAACAAGCTCTCTTGCAACACCTAAAAAGATGACGAAACAATAATAATATCTCACTTAAACATAAAATAATTGATATATTTGTACAGTAATTTTAATATCTTACCTGCTGTATTAAGCATTGGAGTATTTTCCATTTCCAAATTGTTATTTTCTATTATTACAATTTCATTCTTCTTCTCTAAATCTGAAATAGTTTTAAGCATAATATAATTCAAGTTATCAATAAGTAAAAGAAAGAATGATCTAAAATTTGATATATTTACCCATGGTGACAAGCGTTGGTCTATTCACTGGTTCCAATATTTCGTATTGCAACAATTTTGGATCCTGATTCTCCACATCTAAATGAATTTTAGTTATAGATTAATTAACTTAGCAAAAATAACAGGTTATACATTTGATTTTAAAACTAAAATAATATTTTTACCTAAATCAGCATTTGTTATAGGTGTATCCATTATGTTATTGTCTAAAATGTTGCTTTCCTTAATGGGATTCTGACTTTGGATATTTTTATCAATCCATGTCTCAACCATTTTTTTAGCTGTAAAATAAATAAATAAATAAATATTCCACAACAACATTTTTACACAGCGCTATCTAGACCCTACTTATAATCAAATAGATGTACTATAGAAATTTTAATCTTAATCAGACTTTCCTCTTATTAACTAATAAATATCTTTTTTATAACATTGAAAAACGTAGGACTTACATTTTTTTTAATAATTGCATGTACGACGAATTTGTCCATAGAAAAACGAAAAAAAGGACAAAAAGTAATTAGCATAGGATATAAATTTTTATTATTATTCTTGTATAACAAATTCGACGTATGCTTATTTTTTACAAATAGCCTTTCTTGCTTATAATCTTATAATAATAACAAAATAAGTAATTGAAATCAAACTTAGACAACATTTTTTTATAGCTGATTAGCCTTTTCTTCATTATTTTTATATATATATTCTAAATTCTCAAATCACTTTGCTTTTCTTTCTGTTCTCACAAATCTTCTTGAGTATCTTTTTCTTCACCCTGTATGACTATAATCTAATAATAATAACAAAATACTTGAAATTAAACTTAGATAACATTTTTCATAGCAAAATCAGTCTTTTCTTATTATTTTTGTACTTATTTTAAATTCTTAAATCATTTGGCTCTTCTCTCGGTTCACACAAATCTTCTTGAGTATCTTCTTCTCCACCCTGCATGACTGGCGATCTTATGATATTACGATAAAACTGACATTCATCATTGTCTTTCCATTCATTACCGAAATGTTTTTTTAAAAGTGAATCCACATCTGCAATCTTTGCATGACTTACTGGTGCTCCGACTGGTATGGCTAATGGACGAATCATACTTATTTTCATGCCCGCTTTGCAAAGATTTACTGCTTTATTTAAATCTGAATTAAAGTATATTTCTCCACGAACAAGGACATTTCCTGCAATTTTGGATCTTTTTATGATAAATCTTTTACACTGGGTAATTTTAAAATGCCATTTAGTCAAAGGCTTGAATACACTCTTAGCTGCTTGCTTAAAATCTAGCATTTGGATATCGCGCATTCTAGTGACTGTTGCATTTTTTGCGATAATATCTATGTACTCTTGTGGATGAATGATAACTTCTTTCTTTTTAAGTTCTTTTTCGATATTACCGAAAACTCTATCGGGTGGCATGAAAGAATGCCCAGTAACAGGAAATATGACTTCAATTTTTTTTACATGAGTGTTCTCTAGAAGCCACTTCGACAGCATACATAATAATATGCTATTTTTATTTTGACCACCACAACCATCCGCCATTAGACGAACAGTATTTATCCCTTCGAAGTTAGTTTTATTTAATCTGTCAAGCACTGCAGAGACTATCTGATTTGCTGTTTTTGGATATTCATCTTCGGTCCACAAGTACGCAAAAGTTGTATCTCTATTTAAATGATCTTTTGAAGAACCCTGAACAATGGTGAAATTATAGAGGTAGAACTGACGACTGTAGTAAGCGCTCTGATCTGGTATTTTTGGTAGAGGGTTATTTTTCTGACAATCGAATGAAAATGTAATCATGTCTTCTGCCTTTTCTTGTAATAATTTGAAGAAAGCTTGTGCTCTGAGTTTATGTACTCTTTTTTCAATCATCAGTTCATTTTTCTTCTCGAAATTGGTTTCCATTTTAATTTTCAATTCTATGCATTTCGAGCAAACGTCTGTTCGGGGATTACCGAAACCTAAGTTGTAATCTTGGTTGAAAAGTGCACGAAAATATGAATTTTTTACTGTAGATTGTGGATTTTCAGTTTTGAACATCTTGTAAAGTTTATTAATGCTCAATTCACTATTTAAATATTTTCTCTCCGTAGTTGCAGATCTACAGTAATGGGATTCTATGCATTTTAATTTTAAAATAAACTGACGAACGAGGCATTTTTGTTCATTATACTTTTTTATTTTATGGTTTCCACCTCTATGTTCTGTAGCAACTTCTCCAATATTGTAAAAATGCTTTGTAACAAACTCTACTCTATATTTTTTGATTTGAAGAGTATTTAAAAATACTTTTTGGCACACTTGCACAAATTCTTTCTGATTATTTAAAATTCTATAATTCACATTAAAATCTCTTCTGAGTCTTTTATTCTGGCAGATACGTCTTCTCTTTACTTTTTTTATTTTGCAGCATTTTAAAAGGAAAGCATCTTGCACGCTTTTTAGTGGTTTAGAATAAAATGATTGATGAAATTTAAGTAGTTCAGCCATCGTTAAACTAGTACATTTAAAAGTTGAGTTATTATGTTTACAAAAAACTCTTTCGGGTAAACCAGGTGAAGAGTATCTGAAAGTAAAAGAAAATACACATGCATTAAAATCAGTCCAAAGTGGACAGACAGAAAAATAGACTGACAGAGTTTCGCATTTATATTTTTTGTATTATTGACCTCGGCTTTAGGGCAAAAATTATCTACCAAATTTTATTATCTTGCTCGTAGAGAATATTGTAGTAATCGGTAAAATGAATATTGAAATTTGTCAAGTACCTACATACTTAGTTAATTTATTTTCCTTAGTGAAAATAATGAATGAAGGTAAAGGGTACTTGTTAAAATAATGTAAAGTTCACAAATTTCGTCAAAAATTAAATCGAACGAGGCCGTGAGTAAATTCGAGTCTTCAATAATACCTATTGTGACAAAATATTGTCATAAAAATAAATTACTTATTTATGAATAATAAAAGTAGAAATTCAATTTTGTTGTGACTTATCGATAAAGCTGTTCGTAAGCCTTGTGTTGTGGTACATCACTAACCTTGCTCTCTTCGCGATGTTTGCTTTCCAGTTTTCTGGGTTTCGTTTACGTTTACGACCTTTGCCTGCACTTGCTAGTTGTACTGGAACCTCCATGGTAACAGTCTTGCGTAAAATATTGCACGAAAACACACTCAAACAATAAGATTTCAACAAAAAAGATTCAACGTAATTAAGGAGGACGCATAGAAATCGCCATTTTGTTTTAAAGAAATCAAACGCTATGATTGGCTGGTTTGTCACATTGCTGTTTTTGTAACTGTCAATGTGGCATTTAGCTGTATTTGATCCCAATTTCGATCTTTCGATGCAATTGTAAGGGTGATAGCTGTGTTTGTTTCTTATGGGGATACAAATATCAGTTATAAAAAAGTTCTCGCTAGATGCCACCACAGTCAGTTTATTTTTGAAATGTATGGCGCTTAGCTGTATTTGTTTCTATATGCCTCAATTATAAACTTAATTAGTTATTTAAAATGAAATAAAGTATTTCTTCTCGTACGAATTATCTTAGCCTGTTTTCACTGAACACCAGGGTTATCTTGGTTTTTACACAAAACATTAATTAAATAATTATATCAATCATTTGGATTAGTGAGATCAATATTGTATTAATATAAAATTAAATTAAATATTTTTAATTCTCCTCATCCTCATCTGTTTCAGCTAAAGCATCACGTACGTTTCCATCATGCTTCATACTTAAATATTCTTGATGGTATCTGTTTGGAATCACGTTTTTGTTACACAGATCCTGTAAATTTAGCTAATGAAAGTTTGAGCTCTTCGACGTACAAAGTGTTAGTAGGACTTGAATGGAAACACTGACTGAATCTAGGTAAGATAATAGTTTATTGTACTGAAATCAGTATATTAATACAACGTGAAAGGAGCAAACAAGAAAAAAAATTACAGAGTACAAGATGGCGTCTTGCCATAGACAAAAGACAATAAGTAATGGGTGCGTTCCAAATTTACAATATTTTATTGATCTCAACACCACCCCTCAAGAAAATATTTGATCACCCTTAACAAAACATTTGAGCACCCTTAACAAAAAAAATAATTAAAATATTTAATCACCCGTAAAAAAAAATTTAACACCCTTTACAAAAAATAATAATAATTAATTTAAACAATCTAATCCCAGATATCAACTATGCCCCTTTAAGAAAATATGAATATTTAACAAATATCAAACATCAACTATCCACCCCTTAAGAAAAATATCAATATTTACTTACAATTAAATTTTAGAGCAGAATAACCTATCTCTTAATTTTCTAAACTGTACCCCCCCTAAACATTTAGTAAAAATGTCACCTAGTTGCTCACTGGTACATACATATTTCAACTCTATTATGCCCTCATCAATCTTTTCTCTTACAAAACTTTGTTTTATTTGTAAATGTTTGATCCTAGAATTACTTGTTGCCATATGGGCCAATTTTATAGTAGACTGATTGTCCTCAAACAGAATAATAGATTGCACATTGATACCAAAACATTTCATAATATCTTTAAGCCAACATGCTTCACTAGTAGCTCTACTTAATGCAATAAATTCAGCTTCGGTTGATGACAGTGAAACACATTGCTGTTTCTTAGAAAACCAAATTATTGTGTTACCGAACAGTTTAAAACAACATCCTGTAGTTGACCTACTGTCAACACAGCCACCCCAGTCACTGTCAACATAACCAGTAACCTTGTCATCTCCATCTCTTAGGTAAACTAAACAAAGATCTAACGTTCCCTTTACATATTTTAAGACATTTATTAGCAACTTATACAATAATTTACTTCCTTTGTACCTACTTAAGATAGATATTACAGCACAAGATCTGGTCTAGACCCTAATACAGCATACATCAGGCTCCCTATTAATCTTTTACATTTAGTGTCTATATCTTTATTATCTGGCTCTTCCCTTTTCAAGTAATTCAAATTTGAAATTTTTATCTATTGGTAATGACAAAGGTTTACACTCAGACAGTCCATAAGCCTTTAATAGTTCTTTTAAATAAGATTTTTGTGAGATTGTAGTACAACCCTTGTCTAAATCCTGTTCAATTTCTATACCTAAGAATTTAGTTACATGCTCTAAATCTTTAATCTTAAAAGAATTACATAACACAGCCCTAATACTTTCAACATCTTGTTCACAATTTGAAAAAAAACAATATATCATCGACATACAGTAACAAGAAGCTTTTTTTACTATTCTCACATTTTGAATATAAACAACAGTCTTTATCAGAAGGTTTAATTAAAACCAAACTTTAACATTACATCATCAAACATACAATTCCAATACTTTGGCGATTTCTTTAACCCATAAATTGACTTGTTTAACTTACAAAATTTGAATTCCGATTTTAAACCCTCTGGCACTTGCAAATACACATCATCCTGTATTTCACTATTTAGAAATGCATTACATACATCCATTTGATACACTTTTTGATTCAACTTAGTTGCTACAGACATAAAATTCGAAAAGTATTTAACTTAGCTACAGGAGCATACAAGTCATAGTTATTATCACATCTTTGTTCGAACCCTCTTGCCACTAATCTAGCTTTGTATGTCCCATCACTCTTCTTTTTAAGAACCCATTTAGTGCTAACAACTTCTTTGTCTTCTGGAACCTCCGACACAAACTTCCATGTGTTATTCTCTTCTAGCTGTTGTAGCTCATTTTCAACAGCCTTTTTCCAGGAATCAGCATCCTCAGCATACATAGCATCTTTATAGCTAATGGTTTCATTTCCAACTATCATGCCTGTTTCATAGTCATCTAACCAAGCTGGTCTTTTTACTTCTCTACCGCTTCTGGTTCTCATGACATTTGGAACTGGTTCCTCATCATTTATGGAATCTTCTACCAAGCTGTCATCGCATCCTTCTTGATCTTCAGCTTCATAACCTGGCGAATGCCATGCGTCTGCTTCACCATCCAACCAATTTGACCTTTCACTTTCTGACTCCTGAACAGAGTTCCTTTCTGAGACTTCTCTTAAGTCATCTTGTATATTATCTAGCAGTATGACCTCTTTTACTTTGCTTTCTTGATTTATCTCTGGTCTCTGTATTTGTGGCTCTATAAATACTACATCTCTCTTAGTAAGTACTTCCTTTCTGCCTTCAAAGAAAATCCTATAACCTTTCGAGTCTTCATACCCAACAAATATACCTTTCTCTCCTTTGACATCCCATTTCAGCCTTTTTTCTTTTGGTGTATGAACATACACTTCTGATCCAAATACCATAGTCAACCTGTTAATATCGAAGTCCTTTTTCATCCACACTTGATATGGTGTTTTATCTTTTTCTCTTCTGCTTTTGCTTGTGCGGTTTAGCACATACACCACCATATTAATAGCTTCTGCCCACAGTTCTTTAGCAAGTCTCTTGGCTGCCAACATGGACCTTGCTGCCTCCACTAACGTACGCATGTCTCGTTCCGCCTTCCCATTTTGCTGTGGGGTATAGGGTATTGTAGTATCATGAACTATGCCCTTTTCCTGCAAGTACTGTTTCATCTCAGCATTCACAAATTCACCCCCATTGTCTGACCGCAATCTCTTGAGTACATGTCCAGTATTTGTTTCTGCAGCAGCAACATAGCTTTTAACACATTGATACACTTCAGACTTCCTCTTCATGAAGTACACATGACGATAATTTGAATAGTCATCTTTAAGCAGGAGAAAATAGCGCGAACCTCCAACAGAATCAATCTCCATGGGGCCGCACACATCAGCATGAACCAACTCCAAAGGCTCATTCGAAATACTCTCACTGTCCTTGAAAGGCAACCTGTGCATTTTACCTTCCAAGCATGCCTCACAAGGCGAAGTGTCCTTAGTGAACTTCACATTGTTATTAGTCAATACATCCCTGACCAATTTCAAATGTTGATGACAGAGTCTCTCATGCCATTCTTTCACACTAACCAGAGCAACACTGTGTTCGTAAATCAAGTCCATTACAAAGAAGTTACCTTCTCGTGCCCCTACTGCACAAACTTGGTTATCTTTGTAAACACAACACTTTTCGCCCAATG
This sequence comes from Stenoptilia bipunctidactyla, assembly GCA_944452665.1. Lineage (NCBI taxonomy): Eukaryota > Metazoa > Arthropoda > Insecta > Lepidoptera > Pterophoridae > Stenoptilia > Stenoptilia bipunctidactyla. The sequence goes on from OX101743.1 coordinate 12,508,210, forward strand.
TCACTTTAAAACATTTTTTAGTTATACTTGGCACTGAAAACAGATTAACTTTTAAGTCTGGCACATGTAGCACTCCATGTAATGTTGTTTTTATATAATTATGTCCATCAAATGCTTTTAAGTCCACATTACCCACTCCTAAGACTTGTAGCTGTCGCCCATCCCCGACAACAACAAACTTTGTCACTGACAGCTGCGTATATTTAAAAATAAGGTGCGTTCAAACGCCATGTGTTCACTTGCGCCTGAATCAAGCAACCACTTGTCACTTTGAAAATTCCCAAAATCAGCTGACAATGCACTTGCGACAAAAGCATTGCTCCTCTCTCCTGATGAATGAGATTGTACACGTTTTGTACACTGACTTTTTAAATGTTCCGTTTTGTTGCATAAGAAACACTTACGATTCTCTTTCTTACTTTTGCACTGAGAAACATAATGACCAGAATGTCCACATTTAAAACACTTTATTTCCTGTCCACTCTTCTTTTTTACTGGCCTATGTCCAGCATATAATGCAACACTGTCCCCATTACAATCTTCATTTCTAGACTTTACTCTTTCTTCTTCAACCAGGAGCCTTGCAACCAGTTCATCATATGTTTGTCTGGCCGGCTCAACTAACTCCCATGCAGACACAAAGTGACTCAAGTTACTTGGTACTGACATCAGCACCTTAGTTATTAATAACTTCTCTGATATGTCATCTCCGGCTTGTTTCAACTGTGTCTTTAACTCTTCAAGTTTTGCTAGAAATGTTGCAATGTCCGAGCCCTCAAGTTTGAACTGGAAGAAACGTTGCTGAAGTATGTGTAAACTAGTGCTAGACTTCCTCTCATACACACTATGCAGCTTATCCCACATTTGTTTGGAAGTTTCACAGGTTAGAATGTGAACCATTGCAACCTCAGTTAACCTAGACACAATGTGCGATTGGGCCTTTGCATCATTTTTCTGCCACCCTGCATCCTTAGATACTCCTGTATCAGTTACAGTGGTATATAAATCTAAGCCTTTCAGCAGCACTGTCACTTGAAATTTCCACAAATTCCAATTTCTCTGCCCTTCGAGTTTGGTGATCCCCGCACCTGCTCCCATCTCCTCCATGTTTAATCTTCGGTAGGTGACGCCCTGCGAGCTGATAACTATTGTATTACCTCCACCCGGCACTACAAACCCTCAGCCGCACGTTGACCAAACCGACGCCACCGACGCCGACAACCTCGACGAACTGATTTCCCCTTTTATTTCTTCACCTAGAAACAGTTATGGCACTGGGCCCATAACCTGTTAGTAGGACTTGAATGGAAACACTGACTGAATCTAGGTAAGATAATAGTTTATTGTACTGAAATCAGTATATTAATACAACGTGAAAGGAGCAAACAAGAAAAAAAATTACAGAGTACAAGATGGCGTCTTGCCATAGACAAAAGACAATAAGTAATGGGTGCGTTCCAAATTTACAATATTTTATTGATCTCAACATAAAGGTGTAGGTCCCTTTTCCACAATAGCTTTGTTTGCTCTCGATCTGATGATGAAATCCATGTTTATTTCGTAATTGTCACTATCTTCGAAAAAACCGTATTGAAATTTAACAATAGGATTATTTCTATGAAATTGCACCACCCTTAATAAATTAAAATTAATCTTAAATTTTGCCGGTAATAAAGCTTGCGAAAAATTCTTCCAATCCATGAAGTCTCCATAGTTTAAAACATTTATATTGTAGTTTCTAGGCTTATTTCTAGCATTAGTAATCATAGTTGGCCACTCAGAAGGAGCCCATACTGTTTTATTACGCACAAAACTTTCAATAGTGCTATGAATAGAGTCAACAGGCATCATGGTGTGTCCCGGTAAAAGATAAGTTACCTTTATTTGTGTAATAGTAATTGCGGTTTTCAAGAAATGAATTATCATGGATATCATTGCTCGATTCCTATTTTGCCCGGCACAGCTATCGGAGTATAAATTTATCTCTGTATGGGTACCTCTTTGGTCTACCATAATCAAGTATTTAAAAAGGACTGTAACAATTTCATTACAGCCTCTTTTTCCGTCGCATTCACCCCACAGGTAACAGTAACCTTCCCTTGTACCACTTTCGTATATACTTTCATTATAGTATGCATACTTCCTGGAATAGTATAGGGTAACACTTTTACCGTGTGGAGTATTCAGGACTTTTTCTAAATCAAAGCTTCGCATAAGGAGCTAGAATCAGTTAATTTGCTCATTTTTTGGTCTTCTAAAAACAGTTGCTTACATTTTTCTTTATCTAGAATGTGATTTTTATATTCAGGGGTTTGCTCAAAAATAATTTTGCTCTCAGGTGATACATTTTTGAACTTCTCACAAAAAGCACATTTATCTTTTTTAGGCAGATGGAATCCGATATTAAAATCCCTTTTGAAAATGTTACGAAATACTCTTTTTGATAATACTGATGATTCTGGATTATTTTCTTTCACGTGATTAACATACTGTAAATACAAAAACGATATATTTTGAAATTCTTGAGGTAAATAAACTTTTGTGCTTTTATTGCGACAATAATGGGATGGAACAGCAGGCAACATCTCAATAAATAATTTTAACTGTGCGACTTCTACCTCATCAGATTTATTATGAGGACGACTAGTTCTTCTGCCATCTCGAGTGGTATTCAGAGCTTTATTAGCATTTTTGATGGTGTATCTCATAGACATTTGGGATATGTTTAGGGTCTTAAGCAAAAATTTTTGACATACTTTAATATTCTGTCCATTGTAGGTGATAAAATAATCGTATGATATTTTGCGAACATTACTACTGGATCTTTTTCTTCCAATCGGCTTTTCTTTAGCACAAGACAGCAGGAAATCTTTTTGTCTTTTATCACAACCTAATCCCCAATAGTTTTCAAAAATATTATTGCGATCATATGAGTTACCACATTTTTTATTCATACAAGTGTTTGGTTGTATAGATTTTCCTACAGCAGCCTTACGATTTTTTTTTGCTAAAAGTCGTTTTGGTAAAGGTTTTATTTTCCTATATCCTCTTTTACCAACACTTGTTTCTTCTTCTATTGTTTGAACTGACTTATCTTCATCCGAATCACTGGACGATGAGACAGGCTTCCATGAATCTTCGCTATCAATAGAGGCAATGCTGTCGTGGGTCTCAAAATTCTTGGACATATTTAGTTCTTGTTGGTCAAACAGTGAACTGGTGCTCGGCTGTATTAATTGATTAATGAAAGCTGGCATAGTAGGATCATAAGTTCTTAAGTCTTTTATGTTCTGGTTATCTAAATCCATTAAAGTGTAAGTATTCTCAGTATCTGAATCACTGTATTCGACAATTTTAGTTTGAGGTAATGGTGTTAATAATGCATTAGTATTGAGCTCAGAATTTAAATCGGTATCACAAATATAATCGATCAACGAAGGTGATGTCGTATCAGTTAATATTGGGTCCATGTCAATATCGTTGAAGCTGTCTGTTAGTAACATTTGATCTAGAGCTGTGGCCTTATCTTGCAGTATGTTCTCGGGAAAAGCAGTTCCAGGATTACTATCTTCTGATATGGGAAGTGGTGATATTAACTGCATAATTTTCTTCATTCGTGACTATAAAAAACAAATAATAACTTAAAAAGAATCACATAATAATAAATAAAGCATTAATGGACAGACGTAGGCAGTGACGCCCTCGCTTTGCTGTGGTTAATAAAATTTCCCAAGGGAATTTCGGGATAAAAAGTATCCACATTATCCCTGATGAACCCAGGGATAATGTAGTATTCTAATGGTTAAATAGAAGAATAGTACACAGAACAAAATCGTACTGGTATTTAAGTTATCCCCAATTCAATTACCAAAATTAAAACACAATAGGTATTGTACATACCTTAGCTGCAGGAGTCGACATTGCTGTTTTATTTGATGTTTTCGAGTTAACTATCTGTACTTTCTTTAAAACACAATAAGGAAACGATAACTAAACAATAATAAATACAATTTAAAATGTTATTATGGCTGAAACTGTTTTTTTTTTGCTACAATTCAATAAGAACGATGTTGTTGTCGCATTACTTTCACAGAAATAAACAGGTCACGACAGGTTTGTTTATAGTAAACGCCTCATAGTCTATCACCTATGTCGGTTGCGATAACAAGTAGTGTCTAAATTTAAATTAACTTTAGAAACGGGATATTTACCATGTTTTTAATTTATTTTGAGTTCTCGATATTTCGGCACTGTTACAAGCGCCATGATCACGACCATAGAATACATATACTCAAGAGAAGAAATACAACTTCATACATTAAAAGTTAAGACTAGACGCCATCTGAAAACGGTCCACATAGCTAATATGGCGGGAATTTCAAACAGTTCAAACGACTTCGAGATTTCAACTTACTCTGGTCTGAATAAAAATAAGCAAATACTTACAAACTTGTTAGGTTAAATACCATATGTATCAGTTCTGTAAGGTTTGCTATTTTTATTGCGACTGGCTAAATATAAGGTTAACTTGATGAACAATAAGTAAAACAATAAATAAGTTTTTGATACTTTTATTTTGTTTAAAGTAATACAACAAAAGGTGTGGATAAATTGACACTCTTTCTTAAAAATACGAATTCACACTGTTTCGAGTTTCTTCAAGCAATCAGGGGGAGAAAAGTTGATTAAATCACAAGAAAACTTAAAACACAAACACACTTTAAAAATATCGCAAAACCGCAATCGCGAAAAAATATTTTCACATTGTGAAGTAGACGTTAATTTTTGACATTTCTTTTTATGTCTGTGTTGCTATATTCAAATAACATCGATTCGCTAATTCATTCGATTATGTAATACGGTCCCTTTAAATATTTGTTAAATTGTTTAAAAATTATGAAGAAGTCATGAAAAAGTTTTCGTTTAATGTTATTTCTAATAAAAGCGAAGATTTCTTGAAGAAAAATATGAATAAGTGTAAACTCAAAAAAATACTGCGATGTATTCGAACAATCAATTGAGTATATTTTTTCATAGGCTACACTGGTATCATTCTTGCTCTTTTCCTCTTATTGTGTTCTGTCTTCTTCACTCTATCTCCAGTATGTAGTCTGCACCATTTCCATACATTGTCGACGCCCCCTGATCACGACGGTACTGAAGATGCGGGTAAGCGTGTTTTTATTCACGGGCAAACAAATCTGTCTACCCGCTTTATTTTGCGTTTCGATCTTTGGTTACCACTACTATTGTCACTGTTTTCACTTAAAGTTAAAACTCGATTTTGTTTTCGACACGCAAAACTCACAGTCGCGCTTGTAACAGTGCCGAAATATCGAGAACTCAAAATAAATCAAAAACATGGTAAATATCCCGTTTCTAAAGTTAATTTAAATGTTAATGACCATGCCAGTTTAAAAACTTATAACAAGTAGTGTCATTTGCGCTACAAAAAATTGATCGCAAGGCGCTTACGATAAAAATGCTTGTTGTCGCTTACGTTATGGCTTTAAAAATATATGGATTTACGATAATTTTAGCACTTGCTATAACTTTACAACGGTTAAATTTTGGCGGGAAATGTCAACAGGGATAGATCCGTTATGTTTTAAAATACTACTTACGATAAAAAAAGCATTTTCGACAAAAGTGTCGCTTACGATAATTTGGGGGTAACGGCTCGATTGCTTGTCTGTTACCGATTGATTACTTGCGTAATCAATCGATTTCATCAAGTAATGTTCACAAGAAAACATATCATCACAAAAGCAACTCAGTGTCTTCATGGACAATTTAAAATAATTTTGCCTACCGACAAGCTGATGTACTTTTAAAGTACCTTTAAGGATGCGTTTCCGAAAAGGCTAGGTATCGAATTCTACTACTACATGTATAAAATTCACGCACACAAGCGTGCCGTGAAAAAGACGAAAGGTTTTGAACAGTTTTGATACTTTAGTTTTAAATATTTGCAAATTTTTTTATTAAAACGATTAAATTGGGTAAGATTAATTAAAGTGCTCGGAGAGTTTGAACTCGTTTTATTCGTAACGATAAAACCTCACCATCGAACCTGATGAGCTGGTGGTACACTCGAGGGCTTCTACTGGAATTCCTATTCGTAGGCATGTCAAGTTCGAGTTCATAAGACGAGACATTACCATCAGTCCTGGTAGTGGGAGCTGAAGGTTTGCCTTGAGGTACTACTGGAACTCCTAGACGAGTAGAGCTAGGCATGTCGAGTTTGGGTTCATTTTGATTCTTAGGACGAGACCTTACCACCCGTTCTGGTAGTGGAAGCTGAAGGTATACCTCGAGGTGCTACTGGTACTCCTAGACGGGTAAACCTAGGTATATCGAGTTTGGGTTCATTTTGATTCGTAGGACGAGACCTTACCACCAGTTCTGGTAGTGGGAGCTGAAGGTATACCTCGAGGTGCCACTGGTACTCCTAGACGGGTAAAGCTAGGTATATCGAGTTTGGGTTTATTTTGATGCGTAGGACGAGACCTTACCACCAGTTCTGGTAGTGGGAGCTGAAGGTACCATATTTTAAAAGAACTGAACAGGACACAAGGAACTGAAATCTATAGGCGGTCAGATTTGGTGGAATCGGGAAGAAATAATAAAATTTATGGACAAAGGATAATGCAAGTGATTGGGCTCCAAAAAAAAAGTCATTGTGCAGGGATGAGATGAAAGTCAGATTATAGATTAGACACATGTCATTCATATTTGTTAGGACGCCAAAAAAATTAGCCCTGGAAAAAAAAAAGATATGACCAAAATTACATTTTTCGTTTAATAGAATAAAAATTGTTTTCTTTTATGATACAGAAACTAAACGCCCGTAGATTTCTACGAGTGTATTCGTATAACCTTTATAGCCATTGACTACGAAACTAGTGAATACTGTAAATAAATACGATTATTGGTAAAAAAAAGTGCTTGTGTGATCCTTATAAGTACCTAATGGGTTGGCTACACAGTTGTAAACCGCGATTAGTTCGTCTCTTTTCTTAGTATAGTGACTTCCCTTCTTATTATCGTCGAGCGAGACAGCGCACTCACACACAAAAGAGATGTTATTAATCTGTCACTTTTCTTACTATAGCGAACTTTTTGCGGCACTGGTTCGGCGACATTGGAAGCACGGTTTACAACTGTTTAGCCACCCCTTTTGATTTGATTTGTCTTTTTTCTTACTTTAGCGATGTCTCGTATACGGCACTGGTTCGGCGACATTGGAAAAGCAGTTTACAAATGTGTAACCACCCCTTATGAAATAATGGTATATATGGTTCATCTAATACTGCCGTTTAGAATAAGCTAGTATGTTTCTATAAGTGGTTAATAAAGTCTAATAGTAGTTATATAATTATTACAACTAGATTTCATTAACGCTCTCTATGTCTTTCTCGGAGCACATTATTAGTCCATTTCATTCGAAACATTTCGGGGTTCGAGTCGAAAGTCAAACTTCTTTTATGATTATGATATTTAATTGTATTGTTAATATGAATCATGTGTTTAAAAGAACTATTCCTTTTATAATTTATGATGTCTGTTTAATTGTACTGAAATAATGAATAACGTCTTCAAAAATAGTACTTATTTTATGTTTAAGAACTCTGACTAATGGTAATGAATGAAATAATAAATCATGTGTTTAAAAGTCTTACTTCTTTCATTAACGATAACCACTTATACCAACACATTAGCTTATTCTAAATGGCAGTATTAGATGAACCATACATACCATTATTTCATAAGGGGTGGTTACACATTTGTAAACTGCTTTTCCAATGTCGCCGAACCAGTGCCGTATAAGAGACATCGCTAAAGTAAGAAAAAAGACAAATCAAATCAAAAGGGGTGGCTACACAGTTGTAAACCGTGCTTCCAATATCGCCGAACCAGTGCCGCAAAAAGTTCGCTATAGTAAGAAAAGAGACAGATTAATAACATCTCTTTTGTGACAGCGCACTGCTGTCTCTGAAACGAACTAATCGCGGTTTACTACTGTGTAGCCAACCCATTAGGTACTTATAAGGATCACACAAGCACTTTTTTTTACCAATAATCGTATTTATTTACAATATTCACTCGTTTCGTAGTCAATGGCTGTAAAGGTTATACGAATACACTCGTAGAAATCTACGGGCGTTCAGTTACTGTATCATAAAAGAAAACGATTTTTATTCTATTAAACGCAAAATGTATTTTTGGTCATATCTTTTTTTTCCCAGGGCTAATTTTTTTGGCGTCCTAACAAATATGAATGACATGTGTCTAATCTATAATCTGACTCTCATCTCATCTCTGCACAATGACTTTTTTTTTGGAGCCCAATCACTTGCATTATCCTTTGTCCATAAATTTTATTATTTCTTTTAAAATATGAAAACCCGATTCCACCAAATCTGACCGCCTATAGATTTCAGTTCCTTGTGTCCTGTTCAGTTCTTTTAAAATATGGTACCTTCAGCTCCCACTACCAGAAGTGGTGGTAAGGTCTCGTCCTACGCATCAAAATGAACCCAAACTTGACATGCCTAGCTCTATCGGTCTACGAGTACCAGTAGCACCTTGAGGTATACCTTCAGCTCCTACTACCAAAACTGGTGGTAAGGTCTCTTCCTTCGAATCAAAATGAGCCCAAACTCGATATACCTAGCTTTACCCGTCTAGGAGTACCAGTAGCACCTCGAGGTATACCTTCAGCTCCCACTACCAGAACTGGTGGTAAGGTCTCGTCCTGCGAATCAAAATGAACCCAAACTTGACATGCCTAGCTCTATCGGTCTACGAGTACCAGTAGCACCTTGAGGTATACCTTCAGCTCCTACTACCAAAACTGGTGGTAAGGTCTCTTCCTTCGAATCAAAATGAGCCCAAACTCGATATACCTAGCTTTACCCGTTTAGGAGTACCAGTAGCACCTCGAGGTATACCTTCAGACCCCACTACCAGAAATGGAGATAAGGTTTAGTCCTTACAAACATAATGATTCCAAGTTTCCAAATTCAATCCTAATCATAAAAGGTTTCGTAATTTTTTTTTTTTCAATAAAATTATATTATTACCTTTTCAACTCAGTTCAGAGAGCGTCAAGTATCGAGACTTGTTTGATGTAATAAATTGTGTATGTACAGCGATGTTTCTTAGCACGAAAAATAACTCAAAAGCGATACAGGTCCACTCTCGACAGCGGCTGAGCGCAGACTGAAGATATCTAGTTTTTGTTTGGAATGATATTGACATTATTTGCTAAAGTATAATAACCCTTACCACAGTGTGTTAAGATTTACGCATTTATACAAACATGAAGAAAATTACGTGTTTGGTTTTTTTTTTTAAAGGGTTTTTAGTAGTAATTTCAAAAAAAAATAGTATTTTTTTTATTCATAAATACTTGTGTTTTCATACCAAAAGTGGTACCGTAAATTGGCTTAAAATCGTCATTTTCGTGCGACGAGGCATCGCAAAATTAGTTTTTAAGCCACAAAAACAAATTTATTTATATTATTTTTATATAATAAATGGAGATGAAAGTCTTATCTATCTATTAGTACTTGTAATTATACTAAACTTTGCGCCATTTTATCACAATATGTACCAGAAAATACCCTATTTTGAAGATTTGCGGAAACGCGTCCTTAAATGGCAGGCATGGTTGTCCAACAAGCTTTATTTGTGCCATCTCAAAATCCCTTTTTTTTATATTATATATTTTTATGTTTGGGCAATTTTCATCAAGAAGCTTTTTGAGGTGGTTTACGTTTACTGTATCTTCACCCAGAGCAACCATTTTGTCGGCGGTCCTTTTGCATACAGCTCCTATGCTATCAGAAGCTCCTTTGCCATGTCCAGATTCACTGCAGTTCCATGTGAACTTATGGATATTTTCAAAAAAATACTTAAGGCGATGAGCAAGAATGATAAACATAAATTTATTGCGATACTGGTTAACAGGGCCGTCGCTAAGAAAATGTAAATTAGTTACTCTAACTAGATTTAAAGAAATCCAATCAATGATCGGTTGGAGATGAGCCCAAATAGCATTAGCATTATGATCTAACACTTCAGACATTGTACAAAAGCTTTGGCATTTAAGTTGACCCTCAGCTCTGTAGAAAAGGACAACCGTATGCATGCATATCTGTTTACGTGACCCTCCAAAGTGATTAGCCTGAACTTCAGAGCTATACTTTGTAGCATAGTTCTCGCTAAAATCTACGTGGATTAAAACATCTTTCTCAGAAAGTTGTTCTTTGCATTTCTTCATTTCAGAGTATTGATGAACGATGTTCAAATGGCGATTTAACAATTTTGGAATGGACGACTCGAAACTCATGATCAAATTGTATGGGGGCTGAGTGTGGTTGATTTTGGCGATTTTTTTCACCAAACTTTTGCATTGTGTCCTTTTAATAAATATCACTTCATGTACCCATTGCCATTTTTGAAAAGACATTGGTATTTCGTTGTCAAACTCTTGATACAAGATGAATTTCGTTTTACATTCCTTACATTCGCGATTCAGACACTCCTCATTATATTTGTTGCAGCAAAGATGCTCCAAAATTGTATCAGTATTGGAATGTTTAATTATTCCATGTTTATATAGGCCTTGAACAGTCAACTCGAAATTTGCATGTAGTACACAAAGGCAAGTATCTCTTTGGTGAACATTAGGTTTGACAATCCAAAATGGCCGGTATTGACAAAATAAACTGTACGAAACTCTTTCATGTTGTTCAACAAAAAGTTTATGGAGTGCTTTTAAAGTCTTTAACAGGTATCTTTTCTGCCGTTTTTCTTTGTTCCTGGTAATAGTTTCTCTTTTTCCAGAACAAATTCTGCTGTTACTGTCTTCTTCTAAAAACTTTATTATTCGGTTTTTTATTTCGGTTGACACTTTCTCAAGTCTCGTACAACGGTTCGACTCTAAAATGCTGCTATTGTCTGTTTGACGTTCTCTTTTTTCTGGGATGATGTTGTCCTTAGACAAGACTTTATATTTCTTGACTAACTCTCCTGTGACAGCTTTTGTAAAAACATACTTCTCTCGTTGGGTTTTCATTTTAGAATAATACAAATAATACAGGAGTCAATTTATGCGGTCTGGTTTTTGTACTGTAGTTACCCGTCTCATCCATGTTGTATATGTCTTTAGCTTCAAAATTATAGCAATTATATTACTTTCGCCAGATTATCAAAAAATACGTTGACATTTGTCTTATTGAAATTTGTGGCACGAGCAAGGCTAGTAGCTTGAGCACACCGTATAGAAAGTTCCGAGTTTCTTTTCATAAAATATGAAAACCAATCAGGTCCTGCCATTCCGTTTTGATCCCAGGTCTGTGGTCTTTTTAAATCAAATTTAATTGCCAAATCAAGTGCTAAGCGTCTTACTTCTTTTGGCGTTAAGCCATAATAGATGTCTGCTGTTCGCACTAAATATTTAACAATGCTTTGTTCTTGCTCTGCAGAAAACACTTTTGTTGCTGGATTATAGCCCATAGATATAAACTCATCAGGATTAGCTTCTCTCTTACGTTTATATCTTATGAGAGACACGTGGCAAACGTTAAACATATTCGCAGCGGCGCGAATACTACGGCCTTTTAAAATTTCATCATAAGCTTGTTTATACAACAAAGTACCTCTTGATCCGCGATCCGTCTTTTAAGTAATTGCATGTATGTATTTATCTTTAATCAATATATATAAAACTGTTCCGTTACTGACTGAGTGACTGACAGACAACGTACAGCCGTAACTACTGGGCGTAGAGAGCTAAAATTTGGAACATACATTTTTTAGAGGATGTAGGGGTGCACTAAGGAAGAAATTCCCACGGGAACGGGAAATATAGGACTTTTTAGTTTGTATGAAAAATCTTATTCCTTGAGTGCACCGATGTGAAACTTGGTGTAAAAGTTTTCCAATGTGTGTCTGGTTGTGTTATGAAAGGAATTCCCGAAATTCCAACGGGAACGGGAAATATATGATGTTTTAGTTTGTAAGAAAAAATCCCATCCCTTGAGTGCACGGTTGTGATACTTGATATGAAGGTTCCTCAATAAGTGTCTGATTGTATTATGGAAGGAATTCCCGAAATTCCCACGGGAAGGGGTAGGACTTTTTAGTTTGTATGAAAAATCTTATTTCTTGAGTGTAAGGATGTGATACTTGGCATGAAGGTTCTTCAAAGAGTGAGTCCCACGGGCACGGGAAATATATGATTTTTAGTTTGTATGAAAAAAACTTATTCCTTGAGTGCATGGGTGTGATACCTTCTATAAAGGTTCTTTCAGTGGGTGTCTGGTTGCATAGTTTCTGAAATTTCCACGAGAAGGGTAGTTAAGCGCATACGAAGTTGCGGGACGAAGCTAGTCTCTTATAAAATACCACGGGGTCAATTGTACCGGTACCATTGAACCCGACGATATTGGTATATGTATATCGATACAATAATTACAATTTTGTTGTATCGATATACATATATATAAACCACAAGTTGTTTTTTACGGGGACAAGTGACGGAAAACCCGTATGAAAACGTCCACGTGCATGTCTTATAATGACGCAAATTGGCAATGCGCCTGGCCACCATACGACGAAAGACGCTTAGAATTTCCGGTACTTTTATAAATCTTAAGTAAGCAAACTACAGTGACTGACTTGACGCGGATGTTGAAGCGATAGGGTTCCAGCTACGTGATAGTTTGAGATCATACAAGAAGTGAAAAAATAAAAAATAAAATAATTATTAATTATTTACTGAGCAACCCGAAACTTAAAGAATTCATTACGCAACGCATGGTTACATTGATAACTACTTACCACGGACGCACGCACGGCGCTATCAACACAGAATATGTAGGTATAGACGCCTTCACGAACGGTCTTTAAGCCGTGAAGCATCCGTGAAATCTTTATTTATTTGTAGGGAATTCTGGTGAAAACTATTTTATCACATAAGTATGATCAGAATCGAGTACAAAGTGCTCTCCTTCAATATCTAAAATTTGTCACCAGTCACCCTGTATTCGCTTCACTTTTTTAAATTTTCACTCTGATTTTTCAAAATATTTCTGGTTGTGTATCTCATTTAATGCATAGTTGTTAGTAGTTTATGAACAGGAAGACTCGCAGAGTTATTGAAATCCCTTTGTAGAGTACCTATATTTTGTTCTGTGACCAGACAATACTTGATAAAGTTAATGGTGGCATCTCTGGTCTCGATGATTGTCAATGTGTTCCATTGATTAATTTTGGCATATTTCATTGCAGTTAATTTTAAAATGGTTAACTTTTGCTGCATAAAATCGTGCAAAAACGAAGCGTATCCCGGCAGCCCCTATTCATTCCATAGGTAAGTAAGTAATGCAAAGTATTTGTAATGCACACAATAAGGTGACCTTATAAAACGTTGAAAATGGAACATAAAGACTTTAATTACTTTTCTTCATAAATTTTAAGGTTTCCCGTTGACGAACAACGCTGCAATGAGTGGAAGAAAGTAGTACCCATTACTAGAAACATCGGAAAATATACCGTGTTATGTAGTGCACATTTTAAAGTTGAGGACTTTTTTCCGGGAATTGATCGAAAAATTTTAAAACCAACAGCAATTCCTTCCATGTTTTCTAAGGTAAAACTGCAGTAATTTGGAACTGCTATTTAAATCAACGCCCGCTGTTTTCTTTACAATAAGGATTGGATGTTTGTTTTTCATAGTATTTAGAGGCAAGTAAAAAAAAAACATTTATTTACCAAAAACAAAGTGTACCTACATTTAAAAACTTATAGTCTAAGATCCGAACTTGAAAAGATCTGCACCGAGCTGATAATAGAATGAAACCTATTTTACAACAAAATTAGTATATTAAAAAATATGTTAAGAATGGGTTGACTGAAAAAATCCTGGACAGACTATTTTTAAAAGCCTTTATGGAGCTTCACCTGTCCGTTGTCTGTAATCAAATCTTACAAGTTAAATTTGATCCACTTCCAGGTTTCCGATTGAGCTAAAATTTGGCATGCATGTATAAATCGCATGACAATGCAATATTATTATGACATATATCTGATCTGATGATGGAGGTGGAAGGTGGCCATAGGAACTCCGTAATGAAACGACGCAACCCCATCGAGTTTGGGTTCGTTTCATCGTCTTGACGAGTACTTTGATACTAGATGGTAACGAGAGTCTGATGATGGAGCTAAAAGGTGGTCATAGATGCCAGTTACCTTCACTGGCTTCATACTGGAAAAAAATAAATATAATCGTTTTTTGCGAATAAGTTGATATAGACGTTGAATAAACTATGCAACATCAATTAAACAAATAAATATATTTAAGTTTATTTAACTGTCTGGCAGTGATTGACAAACTTAACTCTCGGTCGGATCGGTACTTGGATGGGTGACCGCCGACCATTCTTTTCTCACGGCGACTTCCGTGTTTCGGAGGGCACGTTAAGCAGTTGGTCCGGGGTGCTGTATACATGATCATCACAACTCTTTGTAATGGCTATGTGTCTCTCCCCTGGGTGACGAGGAGGTGTAGGCCATATTCAACAAGCTGGCCCAGAGCTGGTTGGTGGATGGTAGAATTTACAGGGAGCCGAAATGACTTCTGTCGGACCCTAATGACAACTGTATGCGTTTCAGCTCCATCATCAGACCCTCGTTACCATCTAGTATCAAAGTACTCGTCAAGACGTCAAGACGGTTGCATCGTTTTATTACGGAGTTCCTATGGCCACCTTCCACCTCCATCATCAGATCAGATATATGTCACAATAATATTGCATTGTCATGCGATTTATACATGCATGCCAAATTTTAGCTCAATCGGAAACCTGGAAGTGGATCAAATTTAACTTGTAAGATTTGATTACAGACAACGGACAGGTGAAGCTTCATAAAGGCTTTTAAAAATAGTCTGTCCAGGATTTTTTTTCAGTCAACCCATTTTTAACATATTTTCTAATATACTAATTTTGTTATAAAATAGGTTTAATTCTATTATCGGCTCGGTGCAGATCTTTTCAAGTTCGGTTCTCCTACTATTAGTATTATAATTAAATCTTAGTGTATTTGAGTGCTATAATATTTAACAATAGGATAAATAGAGACCAAATACATACATATCTTAATGATGGTAGTTTGCAGTACAATATATTATTTATTTATTTTATTTAATAATTTATGTACTTATGTACACACAAGTTTAGAAACATAATCAAAATAAGTACAAAGGTACAGCTTATCTCTATTGAAATCTCTTACAGCAGACCTAAGACTAGAGAGTTTGTTGAAAATGCAAGCATAGTCTTTACTAATACTTAATATACTACAAACTATTTAAATACTTATAAATATAAATATATATATACATACCAATATATACACATAATATTATAACAACTTTACATAGGTACATAAAATACATTTATAATACTAAATATAATAAATACATAATCCATGCTATTGTTTTATGTAAGTAAAGTGGATACAATAACTTACAGTTGAGAAAAGTAGAAAGAAATAAACCATTCAAAACAAACAATTCGTAAAAAATAATTATGAATGAAAATATCTTCGTGGCTAGTTAATTTTTTTTTGGATTATCAATGTTCCTTTACAAATGCCATTTTCTTAATTTTACATCGAAAAACAATGTCGGGTTTTTTTAAATATCTACGCGTGTACATACTTCACAGAAGTAAGCGTCGAATTGCTCACCCTCAACGCTTCAGGAAGGTAGCAACCGCGGCTGCCTCTGCATCGTTAAATTCGCGATCGTTGTCACAAAAATAATGTAAAAATAATAAAACCTCCATTATGACATTCGGCGCTTGGAACGTACGTACCCTCCTTGATCGCGATGAAAATATCTGCCCCGAACGGAAAACTGTCATCGTTGCCCGTGAACTTCGTCGCTATGATATAGATGTGGCTGCTCTCAGCGAAACACATCTAGCTGATGAAGGGGAACTTGGACAGTGTATCGCCGTCACATCCGTATGCTAGACCGATGCCACCTCAAGTGTTTACGGAAAGTGTTCACATCCGATGGTCTGACCGAGTACGGAATACTGAAGTGCTGCGAAGGGCCAATGTAGGTGGCATTGAATCGTACCTTATGCGGCGTCAGCTTCGGTGGTGCGGACACGTGACGCGTATGACGGAGGAAAGAATAGCTAAGCGCATCTTTTACTCAGAACTTCGGGAAGGCAAACAAAAGCATGGCGGACAACTCCTCAGGTACAAAGATGTGCTGAAGCGACACATGAAGTAGTGCGACATCAATCCTTCGCTGTGGGAGCAGCAGGCTGCCAGATGGCTGGAGTGGAGAGCGCTTCATTAAATGTCCGATAGTACACAAAAAAAGTTTTATTTTATAAAATGTAAATTTTTTATAAATTCTAAAGTTAGTGGTTCATATTTATATAGTTTAAAAATTTCTGTTTGCAAGTTAATTTTTCAGCTTCCTTTAAACTATACATTTTAATCTTATTAGTTGTTTTAAGTACATACTTGCCGATACTTTCCACCCATGTCCGTCATTTCACAATTTATTATAGATCTTTTTGTTCAATTATTTAAGTTAGAATAAAGATAACGGACAAAAACAATCAAATATGATGTTAATAAAGTTCATTATTGAATTTTATTGTGGTAAGATGCTAAGATAAGATTCCAAGATATTTCTAAGATATCGCTATAAATTCAAAAGTGTCCGATACTGTACTTTGTTCCCCTATCTCTCTAACAACAGTCCTGTCATCAGCGTATCCTACCGTTGGACCACGGCATTGACAATCAAAGCATTTTATTCAATTTCAAGAGTTTGGCCATAGCACCATTTTAACGTTTGGTGGCGCCACTTATACTGGCAATAACAACTTAATATGAGTGAATTGAGTGAGTGATAGACAATCATTCGCCATTTGATCACAAAACGTGGCCGGCTTGGGAAAGTCCTAAGCAAATCTATTGTAAACTGCACATATCTGCTGTGTTTTCCTGCAAACTCAGAAGTAACGTCAAGTGAACTTAAGTTTATCATTTATGTAACTGAATTGTTGTGATACTTGATAGACTTCATGATTCACATATTTCGTGGAATAACTTTATAACTATCAAACATGCTAACAAGTGTATGTTTTTGATTGCTTTAGTTAGTGGTTCGTTAGTTCGTTGCTACTGTAATGTAAAATTAGCACCCTACCTTACACAAATGAAAAACAATATTTATCAACAATAATAATAAAAAAACACTATATTGCATAGTCCACCCAAAAAAACTCAGGCACATAAGCGCCGCCAAGCGGCAGAAAAATTTGCATTCCAAACTCCCTATAATATTGATGTGTCCTATCTGTACTTGTACATAATACCTTCAAATCTGTGCGTTGGACTCCATATGGTGTCCGATACATGAAATGTGGGCAAAACTCTATGAATTGTTTATGGTGAATTCGTTAATATCTTCTTTTTAACAATGTTATTTTGATGTCATTTTCTGGTTGTACCACCAGAAAAACAAATATCCGTTGTCAGCAGTATAAAAATAATTGAACCAGCATCAAGGCCAGTTCCTAAAAAGACCAAACTTGTAGAAAGTGTTGAAACACAAACAACACTAGTTAATACACCCTAAAAAATAATATTCCTAAAGTTTTGTTTTACTTAAAAAAAACTTGTTAGAAAGAGATCTAGTCCGTGAGAGCCATTTCTCACCCGGACCGTTTTTCCACCCTAGTGGGCCATTATGTTATTAGTAAAATGTCTTTGGCACAGATAGGCATTTATCTGAAGGTGTTGTTTTGAATTCGGGCATAGTTTTGAAAACCCATCTATCTGCAAAATTATTTATCAAAAACTTTAACATGATTTTTTTTGCCGGGCAAAGTATAAATATTTTAAGTGGATATCAAACGTTTCAAGTTTTTTAACTCAGTTTATAATGAGATTTTTTTGTATTCATGTGCGAAAAAGCAAGAAGAAGTGCTGTTTTCGATATCCATTTAAATTAGTTCTGTATTTATTCAACTTTTAAACAAGAACTGGATTTCAAAATCCGCTAGCTTTCCCTGTTGGTACCAAATGCTTGTCTACCATATGGTGCTAGTGGTTTCTAACAAATGTCCGCATTAATTGTGTCTTTGAACTTAACATTCTTCTTCCGTAAGAGAGTGCTTTAGTGTTATCCTTGCAATTTATGAAAGTCAGGTGATTCCCACACTGCCGACGCACTGTGCACCTATTTGCGTACACCTCAGTGCGTCAGTGTGTCAGCAGTGTAGGATTCGCCTTAGAATCTGTTCGTTGTCACCGGTTCGATCGCAAGCTTTTGCCTTTGTTCAGCAGTGGATGTCTTTAGGCTGCTGCTTACGATGTTGATGACATAAAATAAAATATAATCTAAAATTATTTATATATAGCAAAAAATGCAAAATTTAAACGAATGATACGCTCGCTTTATTATTCCGAATATTTTTTCACATTCAAGCATGTCGGAAAGTATTTAAAAAAAAATCGTGTTGTGGTTTTCGATGTATTAAACGTACTTATTTAAATTATAAGTATTATTTATTTTAATTTACAATCGTTCAAATACGACCCAAAAAATAACATTCCTTTCGCCTGTGACCTAACTGCTCCTCCTCGCTTATGACTTACACATTTTGGTGTAGTTTAAAAAACAATCTTTTATAATCGCTCACACAGTTATTCAGTAGCATGCTTACTATTTTAAATTCAGAATGGATTTTTTTACAGCCCTCTTTTGCAAGTTCGATTTCAATAAATTCGACCGTCGCGTCGTACGAAATAGATAAAAATCTCAGTAACAAACGAGAAATTTAATAAAACTCTCGTGTGTTGCCAAATTTAAAACATTTTTTTTTTGTTTGTTTTTTTCAGGACTTGGGGCAACCTGATAATTCTTGGCCAAGTAGAATCAACTTTGAACGATCTTCTAGCCCTGGCCCATCGACACCAAAACGGACATGTATTGCAGTAGATGAGTCAACAGATATCCCTATTGAAACTGCTTATAAAAAAAATAGTAGTGGTGATCTTGGTGAAGTCGGAGATATCGCTTACCATGACCTAGATAATGATGATGATAATAACGAAAAAGTTGAAGATGATGACGTAACCTTTTTGTCTGAAACTGAACCCCTAGTGGGTAAGTTACTTTCATTCCATATTTGTTATATGTACAATTTTATTTCATGCTGAACTGGGAGCAAAGGAAAAACATAGAATTTGCTAGCTGCTTCTCTTCCCGGAGATACTGTAAAAGTCAGTTCAAGGATAGAGGTTTTATTGGAGGTTTCTTTTTGGGCGATAGGCTGACCCCTGTCGCTGCAATAGTCTCTGTCCACCATTATAATGCCTCCAAATTTGTTACACGTGACATCAGATGGTCTTATAACCTATGGTGTTCTGCCTACCCCATAAGTGATACTGAATATTCCTGCGAAATCAAATCTTACTAATATTATAAATGTATGGATGTTTTTTCCTCAATCACGGCAGATCGGCTCAACGGATTTGGATGAAATTTGGCATAGTGATAGTGTACAGTCTGGAATAACACATTGGCTTTATCCCGAAATTCCACCGGGATTCGAAATTGCGAGGGTAGAATTGCGCGCAACAGCTAGTAGTTTTATACAATACATAAATAACCTCACGCCGGTTTCCCTTTGGGGTAAGCAGAGACAAGGGAACACCAATTACTGCGATCCAGACATACCTCTTTACTTCCTCCACGTTTATCAATCTTTTCATACACGACCGCCGGTTACGGGTACTTTTGACAAAGCCCACTTTCAAAATGTCGCCAATTTTACCGGTGTATGTTCGCCTAGGCCGGCCCCTTCCGACAACACCGTAAATCTACTGTTCCAAATGTTCAAACCATCGCAGCATACCTACATCTTCTTTCAATCCGCATCCCTTTCTTATTTCACTTATATTAAAGCCGTTCTTCTCCACCGCCAACTAGCATTGTTGTGCCATTTTTTCATACACTTGCGTACTACAGGCATAGTTTGCGGTGGACGCACATGTTCAAACTGGCTCATTTATGCGAGCTAAGCTATACTAACTTAGTTTAGTTGTTTAGTTGGCGGTGGACGATCGGCTTTAATAAAGATTCTGTTTAGTTCAGGGGTCACAGACTTCACATATGCTTTAACACTTTTCTGAATTCATAAATTCTTATTCTTACATACGTACCTACCAAGACATGTTTTTAATCTTTCCAAGCATTCTAATTTTCAATGTTTTTTTTTATTACAGGCTCAGTATTGCACACGGGCTTTAAATGTAACGTCTGCCACGGCGAAATTTCGGGGTATGTTAATAATATAATATTGCAATTGAAATCCATATCAAAAATATAAAAAAATGTTTTCAATATATCCAGGATCATGTCGCCATAATTGCTACCTATAACCACAGTACATATATCTACAGTACCTAATTCAACTCTGCCTCATTTTTCTAAATGCCTACAGGGACGCGGTCCGTGCAAATGTGACAGGGCTGCCAGCGTTTAAATTACATTTTGCTTAATTTGTGTTTACTTCCATTTAGTTTTGTGACTGCAAATATACGTTTTTATATAAACAAATAAAATACTTTGTAAATTGAATAGGAAGTGTTCAGCAAAAATACGTTTTGTCTAAAAAAAACATGTTTACGTTCGAATAATAAATCGGTCTTATAAATTACCGACCGAAATATACTAACGTAGAAATAACTATAAATAGAAACGCCTCGACTGAGACGCACGAAAAGATGTATCATTAAATTTTAAAGTACGAACATCCGCATATTAACGTCAAGCTCAATCAACAATTGTTTCGGTATGCAGACACTCGCGACTGTCCGCATGCCGAGATCGAGCCGCGTAGGTATAGCTCGGGTTTCGTCCGTTTGTAAGAAGTTGAATTACTGTAGATATCTGTACTGTGCTATAACTGGCAGAGATCAATAGCATTTGTACTAATATTAATCATTCAACTGTAGGGCGACCATAGTGCTTGTGTTTTGTTGCTTAAAAATATTATTAATAAAGTTTAATTGTTTGCTTCTCAAGTTACGATGTATGCTTTCAGTATATGTTTCCAGTGCTCGCAAGTTCGATTCCCGCACAATGCTAATACATGCATACATGAACATGTTTGTTTGCTATGATATGATATGATATGTTTTTTTTTTATCAGGGAGTAATAGTTAAATTATATCTTATTATTAGAAAAACACAGAAAAATACACATCTTATTATAAGAAATACACAGAAAAACACATGCAAAATACAACCTCTGATTAAGTTAGCCACATCATTCACTAAATAAAAGCCAAAAAATTTAATATACTATAACAATTACATATAATTTAAAATAAAAAATAATATAAAATATATGTTAACAAATATATTCATATAAAATTAAAAACATAAGAACTAAATTGAGATAAAAATATATTTATCTTATATTAATATTAGAGGTTTGCACCGGAGAATTCACCGATGATCACCGGGGCATTAAGCATATATTTATTATTTTGTTATAAATGAGGATTAGCTCAACGAAAACTTACATTGGGCGTTATTGAGATTATGCAATTCTATTTTTAATATATAGGGAAGTCAGTATAAGCTTAAATTTAAGTTGGTCGGGCCCCTAAACTTGGCGCCCGCCGCCATCTTGGGAATGAGGTTTCACCATGTATCTCGTAATCTAGCAACTCGTAA
The DNA here is from genome assembly GCA_944452665.1 of Stenoptilia bipunctidactyla. Taxonomy (NCBI): domain Eukaryota; kingdom Metazoa; phylum Arthropoda; class Insecta; order Lepidoptera; family Pterophoridae; genus Stenoptilia; species Stenoptilia bipunctidactyla. The sequence continues at coordinate 12,530,006 of OX101743.1, forward strand.
TATTTTTTTTGTTTTGTAGTATATAGGTATTTATGACATAAAAAGTATTCAACTTGATTACCCTACGTTCACCGTAGTTTATTTGGTTATTCACCGATTGATTCAATCGAGTATTTTTACCGGTACATCACCGGTGATTCTTCGGTTTTCACCGCTCCGGTGCAAACCTCAATAAATGAAAAAAAAAATAAGTAATAGTATGAGTATGCATGTCTGTTATACATATAGTACCTCCCTATAACACAAGCTTATGAGCTCACTTTAGGGATAGGTAGCGCTGTGTGAGTAAATGTTTGGTTTGCTTTTAGATTCCGGTACACTTGCGTGCAATGTGAGGACTTCGACATGTGCGCGTCGTGCGAGGCGAGAGGCGAACATCCCGCGCATTACGTGCTGCGGCTGCCCGCGCCCAAACCACATGTAAGATATTATTGTCCTAAATTTTCTCAATTCAAAATCTTACTAATATTAGAAATGTGAAAGTTTACATGTATGGATGTTTGATAGCACATGCCTGGAATAGCACATGCGCTACTATCCCGAGCGTGTCATTCGTTTTATCCCAATATTCTACAATTATTGTGCTTGTAATAGAATAAATAATAAAAAAAGAACCGAATCACGAGATCAGTCTATACTATTTGGAGCGTGATGCGTTGGAGTGAAAGCAGATCTCGTGATCAGATTGGACTAACCCCCGATTTTTAGCCGTGCTTAAATTGTGAAAACAGAAAATTCTATAAAAAGAGTCACTTTAAACAATAAGAGGTACTGAAAAGTGGAACAAAAGCATACTATTTTGGTATCCAAGAAATGGAAAAAGGAAACGAGGTAGACCGTTCCGAAGGTGGGAAGATTAAATTATAGTGGTAGCAGGAAAAACATGTACAAGAAAGGCGCAAAACAGAACTGAATGGAAAGAAATGGAGGAGGCCTTTGCCAATGTTGGGCAAACAGATGAAATTGTCGGTGCCAACGATGAAAGCGCTGGATGTGAGCAGACTCAGGGATTGCAGCACTTCGCAGCTGCCATTTCTCCAGATCACGGGCTGCGCAGGGGATGCAGAGCCTGTCACCGGTAGTCGATATTATTTGAGTGGTATATTTTTTTCTTTTAAAAGAAATATTTAAAAATCATTGATTTATGGTGTTTCTCAAATAAACGAAAAAGAAATGTTTTCTTTTTTTATAAGATTTATTTTAGATACAACATAACAAGGCAAAAACTTATAAACTAAGATGCAAGTTTCTCTATCCGTAGTTGGCCACTGAAAGATATTCTCATAGAATTCTTTGATGTCTCTCTTGTCGGGTAAATAACTTTTTAGTTTTAACAAGTCTTCCTACTTCTTTTTTTTATTTAAATATTTCCATCAGGATTAGCTGATTTAACCATTGGCTGAATCATGGTTTAAATACAGGCTGATCTTAAATGATGCTTTGTGGTCCTTAGGGATGTTTCGACCTGCTGATTCAATGGACAGCATATTTTTTTTATGAAATGTTGTCTACCATTTTTTGAATTCTGTGAGATCTTCTGACGACGCTAAAATGACAGTGAAGTAATTTTTCAATGCAGAACTGAGAATCAATGCAGCCACTTCTTTTACTGTGTGAATGCGATCAGACCGTCTTATTCTTCTTCTTAAGACAGCGAAGTCTCGTTCGCAGGGTAGGAACGAATGATCCCGAATGGGAAAGTATTGCTCAATATTTTTAAAGATTCCTAGCAAGACTAATGCTCTGACGACGATGTGATTCTTGTTTTTTCCACCACATCCGTCGGTGAAAATGTGCAGGTTCTGGACATTTTTCATATTATCTTTAAAAAAATTATATCTTACTTCTTTTGGTCCTTTGCCGGCAATGCCCTCATGGTATACCATAAAATTAGCACTATTATCGTTGAGGTTGTGAATACAACATACACGAACGGTTAGTTGTCGTAGATAAAATGTGTCTTGAACCGTGATATTCGGCAAGCTAATATTCTGCTTATAATCGATGCAAATGGCCATATTTTTTCCAGATTCGTCTTCTCGTACTAGCTGAGTAACTAATTTCATTTTTTCGTAAAACTTGTTTGCTTGCCTTACATGTACAATTTTTTCACCCACTGCTACACCTTTGGCTGTGTCAATCAGATACTTGCTCTTTATATTCACCTCTAGTTCCACACAGGTGCAGTAAATATAGTTCTTTAAATATGTTAATGTAAAATGAATACATCTAAGTTTCGATGATTTGCCCTAATTGTAACATTAAGTCTCGCATCTAAGTACTGACACTCCTGAGAAGAATAATGAGAAATATTTTTAGGGATGAATTCGACGTGCTTTACAGCTCTTTTCCTTGAGATAACAAAGAGCACAATCTTTTTACACGGTCATTGGTTACCTCGATGATATTAACAAAAACTACTTTGCAGACCTGATATTTACCAGAACGTGTAGAAATAGTATACTCGTAACATGACCCACGAGTATGGTATTTCTCTTCATTTTTTGCATCTATAAGTAACAAACATACATAAAATACAGCCAAGTTTAGAACTCCTTTACTTGAAGTTGGTCAAAATAAAATAGACACAAGAACAAACCTTACCTGCAATCTTCCTTCGGTTTTAATGGGTTAGCAATTTGTCCTTTAGAATATGTGTAGCTAAGTCCTTTTACTCAGGCTAATTTTATGATTTCGGATTTGTACGCAGATTTATTGATCACACCTCTCTTTCTCTTCTTTGGTACGTCAGATCTGCCTCTTGAATTGCTGTCGTCAGACATTTTTTTAAAATTTAATCTCTAATTGCAATCTAACAACTGGCTAATAACAGCGTATAATGACGGTAATATCCTTAGTGTTACTTCTCATTTAATAGAGTCAGTCAAGAAGTCACTTTTCCCTTGTTTTAAACGAAATATTCAACCTCCTATATGTTTTCCTTCAAATCACACGACTTGCGGGATTTCTGTCTATAATGTGTTAAATTAACTACACCCATTCTTTTCAAAAAATATTTTTTCAAAAAAACTGACTTTTGTTGTTTCTCACATAAATATTCAATAATAAATATACATAAAACACAGGTTTTCTAAAGTTGATTTCATTAGCGCTAGGCAATGTGAGAATGTTAGAAAGATCAAATCATTTACTCAGGAATACTATAAGCATATATTACACAAGAATTAAACTATTTTTATCAATTTCAGTTGGAAACTGAACCAGTTTTAAGCGCCATCAGAGATTACATCCATGGATTACTGAATCTCAAAAAAGAGTAAGTTATTTCATACTTCTATTGGTTAATGATGAAAATCATTATTACATGGGTGTATTTGAAAGAAATTTCAGCTCCATCATACTGTTTCAGAGTAAAAAAATATTTGTATACCCATGAATCATAATAATTATTTGTGATTTGATTACTTATACACATACTAGACTCTTCTATCTGCAGATTGTAATTTCATATTTTGGTTTCCAGGGGCCATCAAGTCTTTGTCAAAGAAGAAGTTTTGGATGAGGTAACTTGATTTTTCATAAGATGAAATTTATTTTAATAACATTTTACTTGCACTATTATTAACATTATATATTTTCACAGATCCAAGAAGAACCAGGAACTGTTTTAACAAATCCTTTCGCTCGTGTGAATGACAGAAGCGTCCCTGAAGTAAATTTAGATCAAAATAGTTCTCCTAAAGAAATTGCAGAGTCTTTGGATACTATTAAGACATTTCCAATTAATGAACGTCCACAAACAAGTGCACTAAAAAAAAATATTGAATCATATCCAAGAATCGTTATATCACCTTTAAATGTAAATAAATATAAAAGTCCTTCAGCTGTACCCCCAATTGAAGTTCAAAGAACTTTAAAATTATCAGATAAAAAAGTAAAAATTATTTCACCCTTCAGTAAATCATCTGCAAATAAAACACAGGTTTCGTCAAACAAAAACATCAAACTGCTTACCATAAGGGAAAATGAACAGAAAACTATTCAAATAATTAATCAACCCGAACAAGAAAGTGCGACATCATTTATACGAATTGACACATCTTCCATAGAAACAAATAAAATTCAAAACCCTATAAGGAATGATTTACCTGATTTACCTACACCTGCAAGTAAATTAGTTACAATATTAAATAAAAAGAAAATGACTATACAAGGTAAAAATAAAATTATACCTAAGTCAAAATTTCGCATTTTAAGCGTGAAAAAAAGTTGATGCAATTTGTATCAGAAGATTGTTGGTTTTAAGTTTCTAGTCTTGTATGTAATAAATTAAATGCTGAATTATAACTTTAATAAATAAATTTGCTTAAATTCGTTTTAATAAGAGTTTTCTTTTTCATCGGGGCTGTCTAAAGGACCTCATCGACGCAGAAGAAGTAAAGTTTTTGCCGAACCCCAGCTAAATACCTATTGCAAAATTTTGTTTCGTAGAGAGAAGATTTCATTAATATCTTCATATATCATCATAGATCCTTTCATAGATCATAGATTTCTCTCGTAGCTGGTTCTTTCTACAGTAACTCAAATGTGACTCTCCTGATGCGGTTCTCAATATTTGTGACACTTGATTGGTTTCAGAGATATTAGTGGTTTAATCGGATTGATTGTGAACCTAGGGCTAGTTTTCATCAAATTACTCTTAAATGCTTTTCGGTTTCAATGTTAGTCTTCATAGTAGCGTCACCTTTGAGTCATTACAGAACGTCAGGTTTGAATCTCGTAACATGACTCATAATCGAGATATCCATGGACAACTAGGTTCATAATTATAAACCTATAATCCATTTCACGATTATGGGCGTTTTTTTATTTTTTGTACCCCAGTGTTTTAGCGTGTAGAGTGAGTTTAAAATGACGTTGTTGAAAACTAAAAAATAAAACAATACTTTTTGTTGTCTGCAAATTCTCTGTTTGATAATGAAAATATATAACTCAAGATACCTATTTAAGAAAAGGTTTAAAATCTAAAATTCGCGTGCGTCCGGCTGTCTGGACATTTTCTCGCAGAGCGTTGCTGCTTATCTAGGTGGCTAAGTCATCGTTTGTGACGAAGATCTGTAAAGGTTTCATCGTTTGTGACGCTATAGTTTCCTCAAAAAATCGAAAAAACTTTGGCCAGCCAGCCAGAATTTCGCATTTTCCAGCATTCCAGATCTCAGCCCCCAGAAGGTTTTGAGGATCCAGCTGGTATATATAGGTATGTGACGCGATATGTGACAGCAACTAAAGTGGTTGTATCAAGTAAAACACCATAATTTTCGAGTTAACACGAAAAACAAGTGGCCAGCCAGCCGGACGTTTCTGGCTGAGCCACTTTGTTTTTTCCTTATATCTCAGTAATTAAAGCAATTAGAACTGAGTTTTAAGTCTAAAAGGAATGTGACGCGATATGTGACAGACCTCCTATAGTTTAAAACATACCTGACGCATGTGTTTAAGAGTTATTTCCATAAAGATTTTGATTACAGATGACAAATGTCCGGCTGGCTGAGCCACCCATTCCAGCGCTTGCAGACGGTCTCGAAAGCTAGATTCTTATCAAAAGGAATGTGACGGCGACGAAGACAACAAATCGTCGTATGTGACAGCTCTAAATACTGCCAAACAAAAATTATAAGCGATTGTTTATTCTTTCATACAAAGTCATTTAGGGTGACCATATTTTACTCCTGTACATTGTCATCCTTATAAAATACTTCCACAAAATTTGTCAAACATGACCAATAACTTGATCATTACGTTGCTCTTATTAAGTGGGTAAATAAAAATATTATTTCATAATGCATCATATATTTATTTTTTATTAATTTACTTTTTGTTTGTGTTTACCAATTAATAAAATCAGTCTGGGATTAATGTAACATGTTGAAAAAACTAAGTAAGTATACCCTTCTCGTATATAAACTCTTCAACTTTTGATGTGATATATTATTTTATTATTAATCTTGACATTAAACCACGAGAACATAAACGTGTAAGTAGGTATATAACGCAACAAATTACAGTTACAAGTAGGTAAGTAACAATTAATGTAGGTACGTAATAAGTAAATTAGAGAGACCGTATTTTACCACGGTTACTGAAGTTGAACCTTGATGTAACACATTTTATTTGTTAAACATAAATAATTTAACTAAATAAATAACTTCTACCTACTAATAAACAGTCGCTTATAATTTTTGTTTGGCAGTATTTAGAGCTGTCACATACGACGATTTGTTGTCTTCGTCGCCGTCACATTCCTTTTGATAAGAATCTAGCTTTCTAGACCGTCTGCAAGAACTGGAATGGGTGGCTCAGCCAGCTGGACATTTGTCATCTGTCATCAAAATCTTTATGGAAATAACTCTTAAACACATGCGTCAGGTATGTTTTAAACTATATGAGGTCTGTCACATATCGCGTCACATTCCTTTTAGACTTAAAACTCAGTTCTAATTGCTTTAATTACTGAGATATAAGGAAAAAACAAAGTGGCTCAGCCAGAAACGTCCGGCTGGCTGGCCACTTGTTTTTCGTGTTAACTCGAAAATTATGGTGTTTTACTTGATACAACCACTTTAGTTGCTGTCACATATCGCGTCACATACCTTTCGATTTTTTGAGGAAACTATAGCGTCACAAACGATGAAACCTTTACAGATCGTCGTCACAAACGATAACTTAGCCATCTAGATAAGCAGCAACGCTCTGCGAGAAAATGTCCAGACAGCCGGACGCACGCTAAAATTCAGGTAATTTTAATAATCAAGAGTTGTGGTTTCAAGGTGTCGTACGCATGCTTACCTATAGAAACCCTTACACTTAAAGTTAAATCTTAGTTAAATATATTTGTTTTTTTTTAAGTACTTACGCATTTATCAAGTAGGTATATCACTTATATTTTAAAAAGGCTAGAAATACTTTTTATTAAGTATATAGTTTAATTATAAAAAAATACTAAAAGTTCAACAGTAGGTACTTCTTGTACCCAGTGGAACTTGTCCTCTTAGTTAGGTACGCTGAATCAGCCTTATTGAACAAGAAAACCCCTGAAAAACCGCATTTTATAGCCTAGCAATACTTTTAAAAGCAAAGCAATGATCAAATCCGTTTATGATACTTGTTTTTTCATGTACATCCGGATGGCTGGACCATTTGGCGTATAAAGCTGGCTCTTACATAGATCGATAAACAATCGTAGGTGACTGCAATCTGCCTACATTTTATCGTTTGTGACTGGTTAGTTTATTCAAAAAATCAAAAAAATGGTGTCCAGCCAGCCAGAATTTCGTAATTATGAGCATCTCGGATCTCAGCCCCAAGACGGTTTTGAGAACCCAGTTCTTATTAAAAGTAAAGTGACTGGATATGTGACTGCAACCAAAGTTGTTTCATTCAATTTGATACGATACTTTTCGAGAAATCACAAAAACAAACTGTCCAGCCAGCCATAATCCGGTCGGCTGGACCATTTTGTTTTTGTCGATATATCAATAATTATAACACTGAAAGCAGCTAATTTAGAAAAAATCCTTAGTGACTGGATATGTGACTAACATTATATAGCTATAAATATGAATGATTCGTGCATTTATGAGTTATTGGCAAAAAGATTTTGTTGACACCTGTCAAACTTCCGGCTGGCTGGACCACCCATTCCAGCACTTCTGAAAGGCCTTCGCAGTCGGAATCTTATTAAACGGTTAGTGACTGGGACGAAGAACACAAATCTTCGTTTGTGACTACTCTAAATGCAGTCAATCAAAATATATAAGTAAGAAATTTTTTTTTGACATGTTTTGTTGAATTAGGGTGACCAAATTTTAGAATACTTTTTTTAGAATTCCTTTATTAATTTAATTTTAATTGTTGAAGTTTGGGAAATTATTCTTAACACAGCTTGGTTAGTATATATAAGTGAGTATGTATAGGGTTCAGAAATAATAGTGTAAAATATTTTAAGGGGTCATTAAGAAATGTGTATAGACACGATTTACGTACAAAAAAATTTTTTTTTTTCATTTCAAAATTCTGTTAAGTACCTCGACGCGAAGTCACTCCCGGTCACGCCCGAGCGGGCGAAACAGCTGTTATACGTCATAGGCGCGTAGTTGCCGTGCCACGTAAGAGGGTTATTTAGGTTTTATTTTTTGCTAGTAGTCGTATATTACAATTTAAATTTTGTTAAGGTAAGTACCTACCTACTTAGCAGAATTTGAAATGATTTTTTTTCTTTTTACTTATATCGAATCTATACCCTGTTCTTCATACCTTCTTAAAATATTTTACACTATTATTTCAAAACCCTGTATAATATTTATTTTATTTTGTTGCATTACATACATTTTACAACTTTTAATACTAAAAGTACTCGAATATCATTATTAAACACGTTTAATCCCTGTTTCAACCAAAAATTATGGTCACCCTCAGTTACATAGTATGGCATAAAAATAATTGCTTATATATTTTGATTGACTGCATTTAGAGTAGTCACAAACGAAGATTTGTGTTCTTCGCCCCAGTCACTAACCGTTTTATAAGATTCCGACTGCGAAGGCCTTTCAGAAGTGCTGGAATGGGTGGTCCAGCCAGCCGGAAGTTTGACAGGTGTCAACAAAATCTTTTTGCCAATAACTCATAAATGCACGAATCATTCATATTTATAGCTATATAATGCTAGTCACATATCCAATCACTAAGGATTTTTTCTAAATTAGCTGCTTTCAGTGTTATAATTATTGATATACCTATCGACAAAAACAAAATGGTCCAGCCGACCGGATTATGGCTGGCTGGACAGTTTGTTTTTGTGATTTCTCGAAAAGTATCGTATCAAATTGAATGAAACAACTTTGGTTGCAGTCACATATCCAGTCACTTTACTTTTAATAAGAACTGGGTTCTCAAAACCGTCTTGGGGCTGAGATCCGAGATGCTCATAATTACGAAATTCTGGCTGGCTGGACACCATTTTTTTGATTTTTTGAATAAACTAACCAGTCACAAACGATAAAATGTAGGCAGATTGCAGTCACCTACGATTGTTTATCGATCTATGTAAGAGCCAGCTTTATACGCCAAATGGTCCAGCCATCCGGATGTACATGTTTTTTCGCGGTAAACAGAGTTCTTAATGTTACGCTACGGAGCGGTCGTTTTGCTAGTTCCACCTTGAGATTGGAGTTCTTTGGTAAAATTCAATGAATTCTACTGCAATTAATGTATTTTGATACTAATCGATTATTAAGCAATTGATTTTAATCAAAGATTTTGTTAAAATTGTCACTTATCGTCAATTTTAGTACATTTTTCACTTTAAGGACCATAGCGTTACGTTCCGTTTCGACTTAATTTGTTGCATCGTAACTAAGCGGACTAATAGTAGATTGTTTACCAAGGACATCAATTGCATACGAGGTTTTTGGCGACCGAGCGCAACGAGGGCGCTAATTAGGTCGAGTATGCAATTGATGCTTACATCCGAGGTAAACACTCCGCTTTACATATAGACTGAGTTAAGTAAAAAATCAAGATAGCAGGTTTCTATGAACATTTATTGAACAGAAACATGTTAAATACACATTAAAATTAATTGAAATTAGAACAATTTGTAAAAGATATGTTCAAATTCTTTGTAGGAATATTTACAGTTTGAGTATGAGTTTGTGATGATGAGACAGTTTGAGTGACTTGAGGAGCTTGCATCGTAAATGGCGGTAGTTGACTGGTACTATTTTCTTCAGCAATAAATGGCTCAGATGATGTGCTTTGACGAGGCGATTTCAAGTTTATATTTTCTGTTACTTTAGAAACAATTTTCCTTTTGTTTTCCACCGAATCTTCGATATAACCTCCGTTCACTTTAATGGACTTCCAGCCGCCCGCGCCGTGCCTTTTTAACAGAGTGAGGTTGGCGCCAGAATCAGCCAATAGAGTCGCAGATGTTCTGTGAAAGCTATGCCCGGTGTATAACTCCACGTTGTTCAGTTTTAAATATAGGGCTATCGTTTTGATTTTTAAGACTAATATATGATGGAGGTTTTGGATATGGTTTAAATTACATTCTGTGCATCTCTGACGGGAGAAAAGTATTTTAAGACGATGAAGGTGAGCATTAAATCTGCAGTGGCCAAATCTTAGCCTACATATTTGTGTGTAAAATTTTCTTTTTAAATAGAACTTGCTTCTGGAAAACTAAGGTGTTACGCCAGAAGCTTTATATATTTCGCCGTACCATTTGCCTGTTTTTGTTAAAGACTCGAAGTGGTAACTGTTCCAGTCTTTAATAAAATCACTATTCAAAAGTGGTAGTAAATCACGCCAATGGATGGTGTGATATTCTTTCCTCATTTACATATTTTAGTTCATAGATAGACGATAGTACTAAAGAATAGATGACCGTCTTGCGATTTTTGCACTTTAGCGCCATACAGTATCCACTTTAGGAACCACTTCGACTAAAGCAACCCTAGCTAGAATGCAGCCCGGTCGTACCGCACCACTTTCAAATATTCAGAAATTCGTAGTTCAAGTTATTACTATTGCGCAATTATAATTTGATTCGTTTCATTACATAGGTAACAAATCAAATTAAAACTGCGCAGTAGTAATAAGTTGAAATAAACTGCTCGAAGCATGTTGCTATGGGAGTAAGGAGTACCTACCTCATAAAAAGAACATGCGACTCAGACAATTCATTTTTTATTTATGGCGTATATTTTTTAATTATAGGCCATACATTTGATTGGGTCGTCTTCGTCAAACTTAATACTTTTACCACACAACAAATTTTTTACCTCCTTGCACCAATCATTTAAAATTAATCAATAGTATATTATGTAACAAGTGAGCGAAGTTGCTAATTACAGTCGAGGCTGTGATTTGAGCCCGAGCCGCAGGCGAGGGCTTAATAATGAGCCGAGACTGTAATTTGCAACGCTCACGAGTTACATACGACGTTTTTCAACACACTTGTGAGTAAAAGACAGACATACGTGGTCATAAAATAACAAACACATTTGATAACAAAGCTGTGAATTGTGATTGAAAAATGGCGCCGAACCTCGCGCATGCGCGTAGGTTTTTTTTTCTGCCAAATGTGTCAATGTCTGTATAGCATATACAGCCTATTTTAAGTGAAAATGTTTAATTTGGAGTGGTAAATGCAAATATTTTAATATTTTATAACAAATTATTGTAAATTGTGAATAATTTGTTTGATATACAAATTTGTTTTACTAATATAAGGCGCAAACATTAAAAAAATGTATATGGATTTGAAGTGGTATAAAACCTCTTTGTTGTTTCTGAAAATATTTAATGTATAACCCGGACCAATAAAATATGCTCTGTTTACTCGCATGTAATTTGCACAAAGGTACAATTCAACTTTGTAGGATTCATTATATTATGCACTAGGGTATAATATATTATGCACGCGTGACTTATAGCCCAGTTTATAGTTCTAAATTCAATAGAATAACGCTCACTTTACGAGCAAGTGTGTTGAAAATTTACTTAAATCATTTTTTATTTATTTTATCTTTATGACTTGGGCATTTAAAAAATTAAGAGACACAAGTGAGGTGACCAATAATTCAATATAGTTAATTATTTGCGAATGTTTACAATTTGTTTTTAATATATTCAATGTTACATTTTCAATATTTACAAGCATTCCATTTACTAGGATAGTAAAGAATACATTTATTTGTATACCTTTTCAAACTAATAAAACAAAATAATTCTTCACCATCTCCTTCTAAATCTTTTTCGCATTCCTCACAATTTTTGGCAATCAATTTATAAATAATATTTATTAGACACCTACTGGCCAGTAAAATATCTATATTAGTTAAATCTAAATTTAAATGATTTAAGTTAATTTCAATATTTTTAGGACGGGGCAAAGCAATGTTTTTAAAAAATATTTTAGACTTTGCAAGCATATGCTGTCATCATTTTCGCAGTTTTGTAGGCAGCTTTAAATGCCACAGACGTAGGCATAATATTTTTTGATGTCCGTGGGTCCTTATAGCACCAAAAAAATTCTCCAGAGGATCTTGATTGAAATTGCGCAGCAGCAGCGATCGTAAACTAGAATTGTGAAGTTTTTTTGTAATTTGCTGGAATGATTCGATTGTTTTAATCCAACTAGATATAGATGGCACCACCCCACCTCGTGTACCTACTTTTAAATTTCTTACTTTTTTTCTTTCTCACAATTTCTCACAATTTATGGTGTGGCGATTTAGGAGAGACGGCTGACCGATATATTTTTCCTCTCATAACTTTATTGAAGTGACCATTGACAGAATCAAACAGTTGGTCGAAGAATAAAAGAAGTTCTGCTGTACCTATCTTTACTCTCCTCGAGGATTCTTCCAGTTTGAAAAAAAAAACAGGTTAAGTATAAGCAATGCAGTTAAAAAAGCAAAGTATTTCATAAAAGCGTATGAAAGCATGTGGAGAGTAAAGAAGCCAGAGCCCAATTATCTTCTTTGCCTTTTCTTATCCTTTACTTGACTGCGGCACGCAAAGGATGGTTATGTTTTTAACGCGTAAAAACATACAGTTGAATTATAAACTCCTCCCTTTTGTTAGTCGGTTGAACAGAACATTTATGCATTAAACTATATTAAGTCATGCGTGAATATATTCCTTAGTATTAGATCATAGTTATTATTTTACTGCCTTGTTAGTTTAATTTATTATCGTTAATGCAATCCGATACCTAGAGTTTTTAGACTGCACAACGTCTATATGTATTATATTGTAACTACCTATTACAATATAATACATATAGATAACTACCTATTTGTATTATATTGTATTATATTTTTTATTAAATTGTAAACGAGAACAAATATTATCCATAGTAAAAACTGTTATAAGCCAAGTACGGATAAATAAGTAAGATTCAGTTAAACAGAACTTAATATTCATTCAGTAATGCGACGCCTACTTAAAACCGGAATCGTTATTTAAACTCACATCATCTAATAACATATTAAACTGCTTTTGTCTACCCAAGAACAAAACTTTTTGTTGCCAGTATCTTCTACAGAAGTTTTGTTTTGTTTACCCAATTTTACCGATGTAATAAAACGCGATCAATTCGAGTTGAACTCCGATTACATCTATGGATTACATATTAAAACGAGTTCCGCCTTCAAGTTTCGTTTTCATCGACATAAAATAATCTTAGGGTCATGTTATAGAACCAAACTTAAAAGCAGTTTAATATGTTATTAGATGATGTGAGTTTAAATAACGATTCCGGTTTTAAGTACGCGTCGCGTTACTGAATGAATATTAAGTTCTGTTTAACTGAATCTTACTTATTTATCCGTACTTGGCTTATAACAGTTTTTACTATGGATAATATTTGTTCCCGTTTACAATTTAATAAAAATTATAATCAGATTCGTTTTACGCAAATGTACTTTCTTTTTGTATGCTAGATTTGAAATCGTTTTTTCACCTAAGAAGAGTATTAACTGTAAAGTATTTTGTAAGAACTTCAAAGCAAATATATTAAAACTCTATCAAATGGCTTGAAGTTACCTTACTTACCTAAAATAAGAATTAATAAAAACTATTAGAGTCAATGCAGTTACCGCGAACGGAACGTTTAAATAGTTTGACGTTACGGACGGACGTGACGTGAACCTTCGTTCGTTGTCGTTTTATATTAATTGTTTGATTGGGTTATATTCGATTTTTTTTCGTTCGGCCTTGCCTTTCGTATGTTAATACTTACTCGTACTTACTATAATACAATTAAGTAATTAAGCTAGAGAAAGCAAAATGCCTCGTAAAAATAATTTTAGATTGATTATTATAATAGTTTATTTAATGACATTCGTGTACCAAGAACTTTATTGAGAGATGTGCAAGATCCGTACACAATACCAGAAAATGAGTTCAAAAAGAGATACTGTTTCTCACAGGCAACATTGAAAGGTGTTATATTGCCATTGCTTAGTGTGAGTTTGTCCAAGTCTGACCACAGAGGATGCCCCATATCGCCGGAACTACAAAATATATTAGTGTGTTTGCGGTTTTATGCTACAGCGTAAAATTATTTTTACGTGGCATTTTGCTAAAGAATTGTATGCACAGACTAGTTAGAGATACTTAATTAATTGTATGTAAGATATGTAACTATGTACTAATATACGAACGACCGAACGAAAGAAATCGAATTTAAAACGACAACGAAGGTTCACGTCACGTCCTTAATTTCGAACTATGTAAACGTTCCGTTCGCGGTAACATGGATTTACTCTAATAGTTTTCATTAATTTTTATTTTAGGTAGGTAACTTACCTTCAAGGCAACTTCAAGCCATTTCATAGACCTTAAATATATTTGCTTTGAAATTCTTACAAAATACTTAACAGTTAACACTCTTCTTAGGTGAAAAAACGATTTCAAATCTAATATACAAAAAGAAAGTATACGAAGCTGATTAAAGTTTTTATTAAATTGTAAACGAGAACAAGACAAATCCATAGACAAAACTGTTATAAGCTAAGTACGGATAACTAAGTAAGATTCAGTTAAACAGAACTTAATATTCATTCAATAATACGACCTTAAGGGTCGTATTTTAAAACGATACTTAAAACTAAAACTAGTTTTAAACAAAGTTTAAATCGTTGAGCTTATTATCAAACGTAACTTAAAACTGCAAAAACCAAACGAATATCAGTAGAACAAAAATTAGTTTAATCACAGTTTAGCTTCATTTTAAAACTTAACTTAAAACTCAATTTGCGTTTGCTTATTATAGAAAGAATATTAATTGCCAAACTATACTTAATCATAATTTTGAACAAAGTTTTATACGTGTTTTGGTAGGTTTGGTCATACCCACACTTAAGTAGCGAAATTTACGTACTTTTTGGCTCCTAGTGAGTAATATGATAATATTCTATTCTGTGGATTGATTTTAGGCGATTGCTCCGCTGACGATTTAGATAAACAAACACAAGTAGCAAAAAGGGTAAAAGAATTGGACCCCTTAGGGTCGTATTATAGAACAAAACTTAAAAGCAGTTTAATATGTTATTAGATGATGTGAGTTTATAATGTTATACTTACTTACTGTAATTACTTTTTAGCAGATTCGTTTTATATTTTTCCTTAAGTTATATATTTAGTTTGTAAATATAGAAATATATATAATAATATAATAGAATATATAATATATTGGAACTCCTTACTGCAATACTCAATTTACTCAATACTGGCCGATGTGTCATAAAAAAAAGAAATGACATGTCAGGCATTTTGACAACGTCAGTGAAGGGAGAAAAAATAAGGTCCGCTGAGGAGTGATGTGAGGATTCTGAAGAGAAAAAAAAAGATCGGGAGAGAACGCTGGAGGACGGCTGACCGATCCGGGAAAAGCCGCCGGCCCTCCCCGGCGACGACGTCCTGGCTCTACCTGAGGCGCCCTGCTCTGCTCGGCGCTCTTCACGGCTGCGGCCGTGCGCTACAACCCTCGCGGTGGTTCCTACCGCTGTGAGCGGCCTCCCTGCCGCTAACTTAGCGGTTGTTGGTGGCTGCCTCCACCACTACCGCGGCTGTGAGCCGCGGTCTCCTACGGCGTCAACTGCGGCCGAGGGCCGCTAGCTCCAAACGTCTAAAATTTAACATTTTCCCTACAGTGCTATAGTGACTTTAAGTGCCTTTCTCGTTTTGTAAATTAAAATTAAAGTTTTTTAAGTGTTAGTTAATAGTTTTCTTCCACTTCAGCACCCTATTGAACTGCGAGCGACGGACCCCCTTCAGGGAATCGGCGCTTCGCGACAGTTTGGCGCCCAACGAAAGAAGACCCTCAAGGTATTTATAGTTAGTCATTTGCTTTATCTAAAGTCCCAACACTATTACTACACTATACCTGCTGATATTTTCCAACTTCTAAAACAACTCTACCTCTAGAGTTTAAACATTTTTCCTTTTTCCTGAAATTAATTTGGCAAATTACGTATATTTAAATGTAAAACAACTATACCTCTAGTATAAACAATTCTTTTTCCAATGTTATTTCGACAACTTAAATATATTTTACGATTTTCCGGATTATATAACACTCTACCTCAAGACTATAAATAGCCCTTGTCTTTTCTCAACACTTATTTATTTTTATTATATACACTTACACTAACATAATCCTATACCTACATTATAGGCACTCAAGCTTGTAACTTAATATTTAACTATACTAAAACTACTTAATACTACTACTACTCTATCATGGATAAACAATTTGATTTTACCTTGCTTAATAAACCAGAACTCGAATATGAAATCAAAATTCGTCTTGAAGAGCCAGCTTCAACTGTGCTCAGCCAAAAAAACCAGCTACGTAGATTAATGAGAGATGAACCTGTAATATTTTCTTCACCTTTACCCATTGATCAAGATATTTTAGAAGCGGAAGTCACTATTGACTACTTACACAATAAAATGGTGGCATTCTCTGAAACCAATTTAAAATATGCACCAAAAATCGAAGCCTATTTTTCACATCTACACCTACGGTTAGAACGAATGGAAATAGATATCGCCCCGGATGAATTTCAAAACAGATATACTACCATACAAGAAAAGCTTCAATCATTCTTAAAAAAATTTGAAGACACTATTTTTGTGAACGCTGACACTTTAGAGAACATCCCGGCTTCGAACATTATTACACAAAATTCTAATCCTTCTCCAACATCACCTCAACTATCACCAACTATACCTCAAACAACACCTCCACTACCCCCACCACTCTACCCCCAACCTCAGTCTTACAATAATATTAAAGAAATTAAGAAATTTACCTTTGACGGCACTTCATGAAGACTTCTGTACGGCAAGACACATTGACAAAGAAACTGTACTTAACTTTTCACTCGAACTTTTTACCGGTAATGCTCTCCATTGGTTCCGCTATCAAAGAGCACGCCACCCAGACCTCACTTGGGATAACTTAAGTACATTCCTGATAAGAGACTTCGACACACCTGACTACGAAGCTAAACTACTTGCAGCAATCCATCACCGCACGCAAGGTGAAACGGAATCCATGGCTGTTTATGTTGCGATAATGTGTGTAATGTTTGCTCGACTTAACAAAAAAATTTGCGAACAAGAACAATTACAGATCATAATGAAAAATATTAGACCTTCTTACTCTAACTTTATCGCTGTACATGAATTTACAACTTTGGATAGCTTAATAATCTCTTGTCAACGATATGAAAAAATATTAGACAAGGATAAAAATTTTAGAGAACCTAAACCGGACACTACTAATGTAGCAGCTGAATTTAATTACAAATCACTGCCTTCATCTTCTAAACAACTTCACCACACTACACCACACAAATCTAACAACTTTATACCTAACAGAAATTTCCACCCTTTTAAACAAGTAAACGCGTCCACAAGTGAACAATTATTCTGCGTTCGTTGTAGAATCCACGGACATAACTTAACTTCGTGTACTAAACCTAGATATTTAACTGTATGGACTTTACGCCATACCTAGATTTTTACGGTATGGCGTAAAAACTATACCCAAAGTAACGCTGAACGTTACTATTCCGCTAAACTCGCCCCTAAATACATAAAATGTAGAGTCATACAGAAACTCTCACCTTTAGTGTATATATTAGAAGATACCGACGGCATTAGAGCTAAATGGCATATTAAGGACATTAAATAACAATGTCTTTATTTTTTTTTTCTCTAAAAAGTACATTGCATAATTTATCTTTGTATTCCTTTTTTTTTGTTTTTATTTTTCTGTACATATTATATATATATATATAACATTGTGAGTACACGTCACAATAATTTATATCAGCTGACTATTCGAGTTCTTCAGCTTGATATTTTCACCTTTTTTATCCATCATCTCTCGTAGTAACGAGGAACCTGAAATGGACAATAATTGTAAATATTTACTAAACTTCCCTAACGTGGGTTATCTACAATAACCACATCCTTATCTTAACACGAGTTATCTAAAATAACTCACTTCTTCTCAATTATGAGTTATCTACAACAACTCATATCTACACCTCTCTCACACTCTTCTACACTGTACTACATACATGTGGGACTCTAGATGGAGCGGTTGACTACTCTATAAAAAAGCCTCAGCGTCGTATAAGGGTCTTAAACAGGAGCGGGTGACGACTCCTTAAATAAGCCATCGTTAATGCCAGCTGCCACAGCAGTCGAACCGTCGGTGCTGGAGTGGAAGCCATGGAATGTGAGCTCCACCTCTATGTATGTAAGTTGATGGTTATTCTGATGTATGAAAGAGATGTAAGAAATGATGCACGACTGTTCCTAACCACCAAATTCTAGTTTCACACAAAAAAAAAATAATTGAAGAGCAATTTTTTTTTTCATGGGGTCACGGGGAAATATAATGTTATACTTACTTACTGTAATTACTTTTTAGCAGATTCGTTTTATATTTTTCCTTAAGTTATATATTTAGTTTGTAAATATAGAAATATATATAATAATATAATAGAATATATAATATATTGGAACTCCTTACTGCAATACTCAATTTACTCAATACTGGCCGATGTGTCATAAAAAAAAGAAATGACATGTCAGGCATTTTGACAACGTCAGTGAAGGGAGAAAAAATAAGGTCCGCTGAGGAGTGATGTGAGGATTCTGAAGAGAAAAAAAAGATCGGGAGAGAACGCTGGAGGACGGCTGACCGATCCGGGAAAAGCCGCCGGCCCTCCCCGGCGACGACGTCCTGGCTCTACCTGAGGCGCCCTGCTCTGATCGGCGCTCTTCACGGCTGCGGCCGTGCGCTACAACCCTCGCGGTGGTTCCTACCGCTGTGAGCGGCCTCCCTGCCGCTAACTTAGCGGTTGTTGGTGGCTGCCTCCACCACTACCGCGGCTGTGAGCCGCGGTCTCCTACGGCGTCAACTGCGGCCGAGGGCCGCTAGCTCCTAACGTCTAAAATTTAACATTTTCCCTACAGTGCTATAGTGACTTTAAGTGCCTTTCTCGTTTTGTAAATTAAAATTAAAGTTTTTTAAGTGTTAGTTAATAGTTTTCTTCCACTTCAGCACCCTATTGAACTGCGAGCGACGGACCCCCTTCAGGGAATCGGCGCTTCGCGACAAGTTTAAATAACGATTCCGGTTTTAAGTACGCATCGCATTACTGAATGAATATTAAGTTCTGTTTAACTGAATGTTACTTATTTATCCGTACTTGGCTTATAACAGTTTTTACTATGGATAATATTTGTTCTCGTTTACAATTTAATAAAAATTATAATCAGATTCGTTTTACGCATACTTTCTTTTTGTATGCTAGATTTGAAATCCTTTTGTGCAGGACAGTGACAGTAATCGCAAAGACAGTTAAAAGACAGTAAAAACAGTGTATATAGATAGTGTATTATAGTGTTTTATAAGACTCTCCTAAAGAGCTAAGAACGTTTAAAATAGTGTTTCATAGTGTTTATAGTGAATAGCGTCACATACAAGTGTTAGTTTGTAAGAAGTTTATAACAGTTTTATAGCATAAAACAGTGTTTGCTTAATCGTTGTAATTTGATTAATTAATAGCCGCTATGATAATGAAACTTATGTGATTATAGCCTGAAAATAGCTTGTATTTGAACAGTCGATTTGTATTAGGGCTGATTTGGAAATAAAGAGATGGTTTTGAAAGTCTTATCATTCCCGCACATAGAGAGAGAGATCTAAATAGATAATAGAATTTGTAAATAGTTTTCAAATTAGAATATAGTAAAGATCTAATAAGAATAGTTAAATCTAGTAAGAATCGTATAAGAAAAGTCTAGAAAGTTCGAATTGGATCCGAGCGAGACAGACATATGTTTTTTTTTTTCATTTATTATCATTTTACAATATCAAATTAAGGAAAATAAATTAAAATTAGCATAAGAAAACCACTAAGGTTTGTAAGGTCATGCTAACCTAGTCTACTTTGTAGTACTTAAATTAAATGTTGTCTTAAAATAGGCATTCCAAAGTTACAAGTCGAATTCACAATAATTATAAAAAAGTGTTATAAATGTTTTAAAAAGTGTTATAAATTATAAAAGGGTGTTACAATCGTTGATTACTCACACATACTATTAATATAAAAGCATTTGAGCTTAGATTTGATATTTTTTTGTGATAAGCTACTGCGCAATTCCGCGGGTAGTTTGTTTATCAGTCTTGGGACTATGTAGGTAGAAGTTCTTTCACCATACACATTGTTTGCTCGAGTCGTGCATAGCCGGCGACGCGCTACCGCTCGGGTGTATACAGGGTGTTCAATTTCGCGCTGGTAATTATCTTTGAAAAACATTTTGTTTAGGTACATGCACTTGAATTGTATATGGATCGGCAAAACTTTACAGTGCTTAAAAAGACCTAAATCATTATTAATGAACACATTGCGGATTTTGCTAGGAACTATATTTTTTAATATTTTTAACTGTAGTTTGTAGATTTTATTTATATAAGTTTTAAAAGTACGGCCATAGCTACTCAGTCCGTAAAGTATGTGTGATTCGGCAAGTGAGTTATATAACATTAATTTGACTTTGAAGGGAATTCTATTTTTAAGGATAACTATATTAGCAAGGAATTGACGTAACTTAGTACAAACATATTCAACGTGTTTAGACCAATTAAGTTTGCTGTCTATTTGCATACCAAGATACGTGTGGCTCTGAACAATTTCCAAGGAAGAGCAGCAACAGGTATTGGAGTTAGAGTGAAAACAACTGTGTTCATGGGCTATAATGTTCGCGGGTGCTGCAGATTTTATGTATGGGGAATGTATGGGTAATAATTTAGTTTTTGAAAGGTTTACAACTAGACCAGCATCATGGCACCATTTAAGAAGAGAATCGAAGTCTGATTGCAGTTTTTTTGCAGGCTTTATTTGAGTCTTTGTCTGCGACCACAAGACATGTATCATCTGCAAACTGATAGCAGGTACTATGGACAATATGTTTGTGCATGTCATTAACGTACGATAAGAAGAGCAACGGCCCCAGTACTGAACCTTGGGCCGTGCCTTCAGTCACATTTATTGGCTCACTGCATGTTCCGTTTACCTTTACTTTAAACTGTCTATTCTTAAGGTAACTGCTACACCATTTAAGTAAAGGTCCACGAACGCCAAGGTTTTCTAATTTTGCTATTAATTTTACATGGTCAAGGGTGTCAAAAGCGCGCGAAAAATCTATGAACAAAACAAAAACATACTGTTTCTGGTTGAGGTTCTCATTAACTTCATCTGTTAACTGTAAGAGAAGGTCTGACGTACCCCTTCCAGTTTGAAATCCAAATTGATTCTCATATAGAATACTGTGCTGTCTATAAAAACCATGAATTTGCTCGCAGATATACTTTTCAACTACCTTGTCTAAGTTTGAAAGCAAAGTGATAGGACGAAAGTTTGAATAATCGTCCCTTTTCCCTTTCTTGTGTATAGGCCTCACGTAACCTAACTTTAGCTCGACCGGGTATGCACCATTTTTAACACTGCAGTTAATGAGATCGGCGATAGCTCCAGATACTTCACGCCCTACAACCTTTATATCAGATACTTTAATTTTATCTGGACCTGGTGTTTTCCTAGGATTTTTTATATATAATAGATTTTTTATAATATTGTAAATTTTATCTCTAGTAGCTTTCTGAAATAAAATACTACAATTAACTGATTCAGATTGAACATTAGAGTCTAACAGTTTAGAGCTGCAGTTAGGAATGATATGCTTCACCGCTTTGTCGAATTCAGCAGCAAAGTTATCAACTATATTTTTAATAGTGATGCCTTGAGCCTCAAAAGCTCTTAAAACCACTTGATCAATTGACAATGAGATACGGCCAAGCATTCCGTTTATAATTTGGTAATTTTTTCTACTATTTCGAAAATTATCATTAATTTCTTTAATATAGTGACTATTTCTTTTTGTTTCCAGTACTTTATGTACTTTATTACGCGTTTTATTGTATTCTAGTCTTAATTTAGAGTCATATGGACGCTGTTTCCATAAGTAAAATAATTTATTTCGCTTTTCGCATAGCCGAGTAACATTTTCATCGATCCACGGTAATTTAAATAAGGTTGTATTTTTCACATGGTATTTTTTTGTGGTTGACGCTAAAGCACTTGCATTTTGAAAAGAAGAACTAATAAATTTCAATACATCAGTTGGAGATTCCATGTCACTGGTTTGAAACCATTTTACCTTTTTTAATTCTGAACTGAGAATGTCATAGTTAACGAACTGTTTTGAAACGCCCTGTACACACGGAGGCGCCCGCGCGACGCCGTCTACGCAGGCGAGAATGATAGCTCGATGGTCCGCCAGTACGACATCCAGCGCTGCCGAGTACGGACGTAATGTGTGAAATCGTGTAAAATAGTGGTCAATGCAAGATTTTGTAACTTTATTTAGTTTTTTTTCAATCCTGGTATAATCAGATATACCACACATTAGTCCGCGCTCGCTCAGCGTCTCTAAGTATGTGCTTCTAAGTGGATTAATGCATTTCAGATCTACGTTCGTGTCACCGACAAGAAATAAGTTAGGTTTTTTACTAAACATAGATAAGTATGTACCCAGTTCTTTTACAAAGATATGTTTGTTTGTACGAGGGGGTCTATACACTGCGCAAACAACCACGTCGGTCTCCGAATCACGTTTTATAATACCTGTCAGGTTTTCAAAGGTTTTAGTTTGTGATTGTATTAATGTGAATTTCAAGTGGTTTCTAACGTAAACCAGAATGCCTCCACCTCGTTTTTTCGAGCGCAGTTGTGTGTGCATGTTATACCCAGGTAAGTTATATAGTGAGGAAATGTTAGGTGAGATACCAGCTTCCGTGACAACTATAACTTCGAAAGCAATTTTACAGTCGTGAATAATTTGAAGTAATTTTGTAAAGTTTTTAATCATTGAACGTATATTTATATGTAAACATGAGATGCTTATATGGAGATCATTTGTAATCTGATTAAAGAAATCGTTAGTGGAAGTACAATCGAAAATTTCTATGTTATCATTAGCCATTGCTTCGTTATATATACACGGTTAACAATAGTTGGAAAGTTAGATATAATACTATGTTTATTGTGGGGTTAGAGAAATTATTTGCTTTTGAAGAAGGTTAATATCTTGAAGAGATCGAATATAGATTATTTTGCTATCGGAAGTTTTTCTAGCACATACCTTGCCATCTTTGCACCATATAAACTGGAAAGATTTACCTAACTGAGTTTTAGCGGTATAAAGTAGTGTCTTTAGGTGTTTAGTTAGTGCTTCTCTAATGTACACTCGACTTTCGACTTTTTCTTCGGGAACGTTAGGTATTAGAGCTCCTATTGTGAGGCGTTTTTCTTTACTAGCTGCAATCCATCGGCTCCGGGCAGATAAGGTCTTCATTTCGACAAGAATAGGACCTGGTTTTTCCTTAGATCCAGGTAGTCGTGATAATGATTGTACGTCATTACTGTCCATATCCAACTTGAAAGCAATTTTATCTAAGATTTTAGGAACTTCCGTATTGATGATGCTAGGGAGACCAGCCACTTCTAAGCAAGATGACAAGCTTTTCTGTTCATAATTATTCATGCACTGTTCTAAAGATGTCACTCTAAGCTCAAGATTCTTATTCTTGTTGAGAAGATCTTTGTTTTTATTTTCTAACTCCTTTATTAGTGTATATCAGGTTGACGGGTGTACGTCATTAAACAGTGATTCTATACACATGAAAGCAATGTTCTAGCAATGTGACGAATGTGCGTAAAAATTGAAGCAATGTGCTTTTATAAAACCAGAGTTATTTCCGAAAGTTAGTGAGCCGCCAGCCTGATATCAGAATGACGGGTGAATGTTTAATACGAGCAAATTATTTACTATCTAGAGATAAAAACATTACCATAGCAATGTGCCAGCAATGTGCTCGAACGTACCAAAAACAGAATCAGATGCGGTGAAAGGTTTTTACGTTATTTTGAAAATTAAAATTAAAATGTTAACGCCTGCCGATTTCATACAGGCAATCCGACGATTAGCGTAAAGGAACATTTAAACTACAGGGTTTCAATCATTCATCAAAGCAATCTTCCTTTCTACATTATTAATAGGGCATAAATTAAATTATTTAATACGATGTACAGTACAAAACAGTAGTGAAAACAGTATAAAAATATACTTAGTGTAACAAATATTGCAAAGTATTATACAAGTACCCACATTTCATAAAAGAGAAAATTAAAAGTCACATCCGAAGAACGTCCGTATGAATTTTTATTTTAGTTCTATGATATATCAAATATGTTTTATGATTCATCTTGTTATACATACAATTAAAAGTATTTAATAAGGAAAATGAGGAAATTGTTATCTCATTTGTGTTGCACTGCAGAAAACACCTGCGGCATAAATTACCCTTGACTCTAATTGTCGGATTGCCTGTATGAAATCGGCAGGCGTTAACATATTCATTTTTATTTTTAAAATAACGTAAAAACCTTTCACCGCATCTGATTCTGTTTTTGGTACGTTCGAGCACATTGCTGGCACATTGCTATGGTAATGTTTTTATCTCTAGATAGTAAATAATTTGCTCGTATTAAACATTCACCCGTCATTCTGATATCAGGCTGGCGGCTCACTAACTTTCGGAAATAACTCTGGTTTTATAAAAGCACATTGCTTCAATTTTTACGCACATTCGTCACATTGCTAGAACATTGCTTTCATGTGTATAGAATCACTGTTTAATGACGTACACCCGTCAACCTGATATACACCTTTATTACGCTATCTTGCTTTTTAATCGACTGCTCCATGGTGGTGATTTGGTCGCTAAGAAATTCCATAGACTGTTCTAAGTTGCCAATTTCTTCCTTAAATGTTTTTTTTAGCTCTCTAGTGATGTCCTGAACAAGCTTACGTGTATCAAAGGTCTGGATATTACAGCATGATTCAGATTCGTCGTCACCTTCCTCGTCATCAGGTACAAGGTAGGATGTCCTACGGGAGACGTTTTTTAGACATTCGTCACAGCTCCATTCGATGCCAGGGGAGTTTCGTAGGGTAGTCAGCTGCTTATTAGATAATTTAACACACAAAGGATCTGCGTGAACAGACTTACCACATCTGCTACACACTAAACCTGGTTTAGTTTTAGTTATATTCTTGTTACACTTTGTGCACTTTTTAAAAGCCATTATACTGGTAGATTGATTTTTTACTAATTGATTTACTTCGGTAAGCGGTCTTTGTTTTACTAAGCGTCCGTTACGTTTGACTAAGCGTCCGTTACTGATGTGTGTCCCGCTCGCACGCTTGAATTACTCTCTCTTGTGCGGTATCCTTGCGCGCCCGCACAAAATCACTTAAGAATGCGCCACACTCTGCCAGCGAAACATTCGCTTCGTCGGCCGCCTGACTGCCAACCTCTTCCGGCGCGCGAGTACGTCGAGCTTCCGCCACTTGCGGACTCTAGCTCCGTACCACGCGCGCCCCCCGGACCAGAAACCGTTTCCGCGGGAACTCATCCCCGCGGAAACCAACCCAGGACCAGACACCGCGCCGCCGGCTGGAGGATCGCTCACGGATGGGAGCTTGAACCTCGCCGGCCCCGTGCCCCCCTGAACAGACTCTGCGCCATCCAGATGGCGCCCCCGAATCACGACGTGGTGGCCAGCTAGAGAGTCGCCCGCCCGCCGCGGGATTGACACTCGCTGCCCCCCCCCCTGATTGACAACCCGTGCGCGCCGGCTGAGCGATCACTTGCTCGCCAGGCACCCCGCACGGCCCCGGATGAGACACCGCTGCGGCCGCAGGCTAGAGGATCGCTCGCTAGAACTTCTAACGGGCTTGAACCTCGCCAGCGTGCTGCGGCATGACCAATGGGCCCAGGACACCAATGTCCGCCCCAACGCCCCTCCTGTCTTTACAGGAGGCGAATGCAACCGCAGAAAGAGGCCAATGCCTCGAACTGCCCCCACCGTCCCCTCTAGGGGGGAAGAGTGAAGATCCGAGTAGGTATTCGCGTGGGATTCGCCGAAAAGATCCCGAAGAGAGAAGATCTCCGGAAGAAAGAAGCCTCAAGCAACAGTAGGTACAGTGAATCTCTCAAGCCCGAAGACTCATATAGAAGCCTGACGTCAATATAGAATACAGAAGACTGAAGGCAGAACACAGTGATAGAAGAGCGCGGGAGATGTGCTTGTGGCGTATTCGCGAGTGTAATAGTGCCGCGCAGCTGGACTTTCACGACCGTGTTAAGTGGTGAATTCGCATTTTCCTTTTGCCCCTCGCATCGATTCCAGCTAATAGAGTGGGTGGATAGCGCATCATTTGACTAAATCGTAATCGAATTCATAGACTATACAGTCCACTGGAGCTATCCCCCACACCTTTTTTCACCTAAGAAGAGTATTAACTGTAAAGTATTTTGTAAGAATATCAAAGCAAATATATTAAAACTCTATCAAATGGCTTGAAGTTACCTTACTTACCTAAAATAAGAATTAATAAAAACTATTAGAGTCAATGCATGTTACCGCGAACGGAACGTTTAAATAGTTTGACGTTACGGACGGACGTGACGTGAACCTTCGTTCGTTGTCATTTTATATTAATTATTTGATTGGGTTATATTCGAATTTTTTTCGTTCGGCCTTGCCTTTCGTATATTAATACTTACTTACTTACTATAATCAGGCCTGGCTCACTCCGCGCGGTATATCCGTTATTTACCTACAGCGAAGCGCTCCGCCGCGGCCGGCGTATTTCGAATGGGTCGTGTGTCACACGCGCGCCCGTCGGGACGTTGTAGATACCTACCTACCTAATAGCACTCACAGTACTTCTATGATCGAGGTCGCAAATAGTATTTAAAAATGGACATAAAAAGAAACAAATATTCAATTAGATTATGTTTAGATTTGATTATGTTCAATTTAGCAAACAAAACATAGGTAGTACCTATTACTAATTATTCGTCGTAACTTTTTGTTCATTTTGTACTTTAGGTAAGTTGAAACAATATTTTTTACAAAGGTAGAATAACAGTAATACCTACATCGGTAGATACTTAATTACAAATAATGAGATTAATTATTCTTCACTAGGCAGCAACCCTAACAGCGTAAGAAAAGATAAGAGGCATGCGATAGAAAGAGACAAAACTTCTAGGTATATAAATTTGCAGGTACGTAATGCTGTGCGAGCTGAATTCCACCGTATCGCGTCGTAAACTCGAATTTGCGCAAAGATTTTTGAATTATGATTTTACAAATGTCATATTTTCGGATGAAAAAACATTTCATTCTACCGAAAATGGTCGTATGTCGCTCTGGCGCATTAATAATACTCGTTATGCAGAACGTAATATAATCGATAACCGTGCAAGTGGCAGAATATCTGTTGGGTTTTGGGGTTGGATGTGCTCTGGTGGCCCTGGAGAACTAATCGAGATAGGAGGTCGATTAAATAGCGCGGGCTATATAGATATATTGAACGATGTTTTGTTGCCGACGACACAAGTCATGTTGCCAGAAGAGAGGCCAATAAATTTCGTTCACGATAACTGTCCAATTCATAAAGCACGTGTATGCCGAGTATGGTTTAATGAAAACACTGAGCAAATTTTGGAGATTCCATTCCCGCCGAAGAGCCCGGACCTCAACCCCATAGAAAATTTGTGGGCTCTTATGGTGCAAGCATGGGATTCCGATACACCCCGCACCCGACAAAATATAATAGCTCATGCAACAGAAACTTGGGAGAGATTAAGGGGCCAAAATATTTGTCAAAATATGGTAGGTAGTATGCGCGAACGTCTCCAGGCAGTAATAGACGCGAATGGAGGCCATACCCGCTATTAATTATTATTTTTAAATAAAATTTTTGATTTTGCGTTAAGATTTATATAATATCTAAAATATTTTCATTTGAATTTTTTATTGTGCTATTAATAAATAAATGATTACGTTTTTAATTATACTTTTATTCAGTACCAAACACTTTGTTCTATAATAACAATATCAGCAATATAATTAAGGTCAAGCAAGCACTGTCCCAAAAGTAGCTGAACAACATAAGCGTCAAAAGTATATTAACACACGGCAACATTAAAAATATACTTTGTTAACCTAATTTTGTCTTTACTGCTGTTCAGTGACTTTTGATACAATAATGTTCAGCGACATTTGGATTGATGGTGTACAGCGACTTTAGGAATACTAGTGCACAGATACTTTTGAAATAGTCGTGTTTAACGACTTCTGTAAATTTCTGGTGTACAGGCTATTTTGTTTCCTAGTTGCGACTATAACTTATGGCATTTTATTGAGAACAGGTGTTTTGTTAAGTTGATTCTGTTCATCGACTTTTGGTGCTGACTGTACGTAATGCTGTGCGAGCTGAATTCCATCGTATCGCGTCGTAGCAAGACTCGAATTTATTTAGATCTTCTTGCGGAGTAATTCTTCTGTACCAACTATTACTTATTCTGTACTATAATACAATTAAGTAATTAAGCTAGAGAAGGCAAAATGCCTCGTAAAAATAATTTTACGATGCAAGAGCGCAATCTTCTGAAAGAAATATTAAAGAAGTTTAAACATGTGGTAGAAAATAAAAAACAGATATAAAGGGGGTTCCATTTCTTTAAACCTTTTTGCAACTTGTGTGTTTTTTATCTAGTCTAAATAGTGAGCGGAGCCACCGCTTAAATTCAATTCACAGAATAGAATATTATTATATTACAAGGAGCCAAAAAGTATGTAAATTTCGCTACTTAAGTGTGGGTATGACCAAACCTACCAAAACGCGTATAAAACTGTGTTCAAAATTATGATTAAGTATAGTTTGGCAGTTAATATTCTTTCAATAATAAGCAAACGCAAATAGAGTTTTAAGTTAAGTTTTAAAATAAAGCTAAACTGTGATTAAACTAATATTTGTTCTACTGATATATTTGGTTTTCGCAGTTTTAAGTTACGTTTGATAATAAGCTCAACGATTTAAACTTTGGTTAAAACTAGTTTTAGTTTTAAGTATCGTTTTAAAATACGGCCCTTAGATTGATTATTATAATAGTTTATTATGACATTCGAGTACCAAGAACTTTATTGAGAGATGCGCAAGATCCGTACAGAAAATGAGTACGGATCTTGAGAAAATGAAAATGAGTTCAAAAAGAGATGCTGTTTCTCACAGGCAACAGTGAATGGTGTTATATTGCCATTGCTTAGTGTGAGCACAGAATAAGTAATGGTACCGTTGGTACAGAAGAATTACTCCGCAAGAAGATCTAAAAGAGTCTTGCTACGACGCGATACGGTGGAATTCAGCTTTACGTACCTGCAAATTTATATTGGTACCTAGAAGTTTTGTCTCTATCGCATGCCTCTTATCTTTTCTTACGCTGTTAGGGTTGCTGCCTAGTGAAGAATAATTAATCTCCTTATTTGTAATTAAGTATCTACCAATGTAGGTATTACTGTTATTCTACCTTTGTAATAAATATTAAGTATTTCAACTTACCTAAAGTACAAAATGAAAAAAAAAGATACGACGAATAATTAGTAATACTACCTATGTTTTGTTTACTAAATTGAACATAATCAAATCTAAACAGAATCTAATTGAATATTTGTTTCTTTTTATGTCCATTTTTAAATACTATTTGCGACCTCGATCATATAATTACTGTGAGTGCTATTAGGTTAGGTAGGTATCTAGAACGCGCGCGCTTGACACTCTACTTATTCGAAATTCGCCGGCACGGAGCGCTTCGCTGTAGGTAAATAACGGATGTACCGCGCGGAGTGAGCCAGGCCTGGTGTGAGTTTGTCCAAGTCTGACCACAGGGGATGCCCCATATCTCCGGAACTACAAAATATATTAGTGTGTTTGCGGTTTTATGCTACAGCGTAAAATTATTTTTACGTGGCATTTGCTAGGGAATTTCAGCAAATGCCACGTAAAAATAAATAGGGAAAGTCAGTTATTATTATTATTTAAAAATATTTATATTTAAAAATAATAATAATAACTGACTAAACTGATAGCATTTAACTTTTGAGCTACTTGAATCAAAATTTCGTTTGTTGTAAGGATAATAATTAAATTGACTATTAGCATAAGGAACTATTCTTTTTGTAAGATTCAAATTCGGTTTAACAAAATTTGACAAAAACTCCACAATTGTCAGGCGTCATTTTAGAATTCATGGCAATAGCGCGAATTTGAGGATCAGTAATGCCTCTTATAATGATACTTGTTAGTAATTCGTTACTGAGCCCAGTCACTATTCTGAGCCTTAAAAGAAATTTACGCGCGTACTCCGCATAAGTGGAGTATCTATTGATCAGAGACACTCCATATCGTCCCAAAGGTTTACACTTCGCGCTTTATCCACTTCACTAAGCCACGTATCGACGTCATGAACACTGGGATCAAAATCAGACACAAAATATTGGTTTGATCTCACCGGGACACAATTTATGGCTGCCAGCAGGCGCTCTGCAGCGTTTGTAACCAAGGAATCCTCTTCTTTTTGCGGCGTAGGTACTTGGCGGTGCTGTGAGGGAGGAGGTCGTGACGGTGAGTGTACGCCACTCCGACCACTATTGATACTACCCTCGATAGCGTTTAATCGCGCCACTATAGAGCCTTACGCGTTCTTGACGGAACCTTCGCGAGACCGAGACCCTGATTTGTGGGTACGACCAAAAAGCATACAATCACTACGTTCTAAGAGACCCCACTGAACGAATGAATGAGCTAAGAACAGGAGGCTACCAATTCTACTGCCAATATTTTAATAAAAAAGTATGGCCAACTTTAGGAAAATACTAGGGATGTGGTGTTCATTATCGATAGTTAGTGATGTTCACAGTCGATAAAAGATTCGATAAATAGCAGGTACAGGGAAAAATAGATAAAAGAACTACAAAAAAAAAAACAATAATTATAAACATTTTATTGAAGCACATGGTATTTTTATTTAAACCTATTTAAGAAACAATAAATGTGATAAGAAAATTGATGCGATGAAAAAATTGTGACATTCCTAAATTATTAATTACAGCAATAAGTTATTTTAAAAGCATTTTTGTTACAATGTTAAGCATGCATTATTGTAATTAAATATGTTGTTATATTATCCATTCTCCTTGTTTAATTCATATTCATTATTCTTGCGGTAAAGTTTACAAAAAAATATTACCTATAACCTAGTTAGAGTTATTGTGTACTAGGTATACTTTAACAAAAAGTAAATGCATAATATTTATAACAACAATATACAATATTTAAAAAAAAAAGTTATTGAAGATTCATAAAGACTAGTCAAACTGTTACGTATTGCTGTTATTTATATAGGGTTAAACAAAGTATATCAGAAAATCTTTTGTTACAATTTTGCTACTTGAACAGCATTGTGTTTTAGAAAGGCTAAACACCAGTCGAGTAATTAATTATAAATATTTTACCTTTATTAAGTCAACATACAATCTTTATATCTTTATGTTTAAATAAAATGTAGAAAAATAATTAATAAAGAATATAAGCTATATTATCAATTATACAATATCAAACAATAAAAAAAAGCTTTCCGAAACAGTACAATTTTACGTATTTTAAGTTCTCAGGAATAAAAATAATTATACCTATATATAAAATACTTCTGAGTAAAGAGGGTAAAATCTTATTACTTACTAAGAGAATGCCTCTATACCTAGTCTCTTATTAATGACATGCTAGTGAAGCTTATCTTATGTAAGTTATTACTATTTTGAAAATGGTGAAATATTTGCAATCGCTCAATAATGAAATCTTTCATTTTTTTTATTGAGTCGATCTGTATTCAACCCATACTTTGGCAATGCGAAAATTAAAGATTTTTTTCGTATGTATTTCAACAGACACGTGCAATAAGTAATATTTTTTTCAAAGTGAAATGAATCTACCACCAATTATTGAAAATACGATCTGTTCAGAAGAAGTGGCTCGAAACAACAATCTTCTTTAAAATAAAAATAACAGCTTATAGCCACAAAATGGCCCAGACATTTCATAGAAACCATTTTTACATAACATTTGTTTTAGACTATCTTTTAACTAAGCTTAAATAATTAATATTTTTAGGCGCTTTATTATAAAAACTTACAAATTGACCAAAGAATGACATGACAATGCATTTGACGATTTTAATTTGGTGTAGGTATAAAAAAATAATTATTCAAAATGCTTTGGTTTGCCAGCTAACCTACATCCTCGGTTTCTGGAGATTTGAAAATGACTACTAGCTTTATACACGATTTGAAAATGACTACTAGCTTTTTTATTTTTAAACCTACAAAATAAATAATTTGTGGGCAGGATTTGTGGCTGATTGCTTTCCCGACGAAAATGTGGCTTATGTTGAAAGGCTGTGGGGCGTTGTTGTTTTTTCCGAAAAATAGTTTTCAAATGCAATCATTTTATGTAGTTGCTCCACTGTAATATGCTTCTTATAAACATAGATCTTCCTCACGAACTGCTTTTATTCACTAAGGCAACTGCAATCTGAAATAAATATTCTTATTGTTAAATCATTAAAAAAGTTCATTTGAGTGTTTTACTTCAAAAGAAAACCCTTGAGAAGATTGAAATGAAAAAAATGAAAAATGTTTTATTTACTTTTTACTAAAATCCTTATAAAATAAGTGGCACGTGAACCCCTTTAAATAATCAATGTTTTTGTTGGGAGACACCGCTCTTCCGTAACATAAAATAAAACATGAACAGATATAATAGATTCCTTAACAGCTATCATCTAAGAATTAGATAAATACCTACATAAACTGTGTTTTAATAACTCCACACAACTCTTCCCACACATTTGATAATATAATTTGAGATGTTAATAGAATTTGTCTTGAAAGGGTGTCGTAAAAGGCGTTTCTGGCTAGCGACCCTCTTCTGCCGCTAAATATCATCGCTCCTTCGGTGATGTGTTCCGGAAATATTTTATGAAGTGCCAGGTCCTATCAAACCCGTGTGCTTTCATCTTCGACATCATCTTCATTTTCCATCAGGTGAGATGAGGTCAAACGCGGTGTCAATCACCAATAAAGAGCTCATATTACTCATACCTAAATAGGAACAAAATTATGAATATAGCGCCTAGAAGAGAAGTTAATTTTGTATGTTTAATTTTGTCAGTGGTGGCCTTTGGCCAAAATATCTTTATGATAATGAAATGGCCTTATTTACATACCACTTAGCATCCGCTGAAAACGTGGGTTATAATACACCAGAGCCAGGTTTCCTTTGAACTTTACAGATTTCGCATCTCCAAAATCCATGAGATATCTCGGTCCTAGGAACACGATTCATGATATCAGTTATTTTCAATGTAGCTGTAAATTTTATTGTGTTGTATAACATATAATAATCAACGAATGCAGAGCATCAAAAAACCAACTTCACGTCAAAGCTTTGGCAAGGTAAATGTTCTCCGTACCTATACCAACATATGTTTTTCAAAAAATAATTATTTTTCATGACGTACTCAATCGATTTTGATGAAATTTATATGGGACCAACGCTGAAGTATCCTGTAACAGAATATTTAATATCGATTCACAATTATTGTCCAAAAAATCATGTTACAAAGACACTAAAAAAAACAAACACACGAATTAAGAACATCCTCCTTTTAGAAGTCGGTTGAAAATTAGTGAGAGAAATTACTAAGATTTATAATAAAATGAATACCTACTACCAAAATTTTTAACTTAAAGACTCTGTTCCGCAGTGTTCTTCTGTGGCCTGAGAGTACCTGGGTTCGAGTCCCAGCCGGGACAGTTTAGGAAACGAACTTTTCTTAAATCTTAGTGGATACCCACCTTACTTCCGCTGTATAGTCTCCATAAGAGAAGCTTACTTTGATAATAATAAAGGTTCACTTTGATGCCACGGTTGATGTTTCAGTTTAACTTAAAAAAATACTCACCATACATTAAATTAGTTAGTTTTTCCTATTCTAAAGACGTTTAACGTAGATTTGATGAACTAGCTGTGTAGGTTTGGATCAGTATAATTTCCGCCTCTGAAGGACCAGTTCTGAGTTCACCTGGCTAGCCTCCCCTTCACATACAATTTGTCACGAAAAATGATCGCTTCGATGATGATCGATGTGTTCCAGGCAGAAATATATCGTCTACGACCTGCGGAAAGGTTCGCGATGGTACTTAGTATATAAAAATTACCTGTAACTAAAAACAATCTTCTTGCATGGGTTCTTACATCTTTATTGATGAATTGAAAAATTTTAGTTCTACTTCTTTTGGTTTAATGGCAACCAGCTAAAATTTAGTTATTTTTAAAACAATTTATTTTTTTAAATAATTTATTTATAATTAAATTCATTTAGACATCAATTGACAAATTGTCATCGTCTCATTTTGACAATTTCAAATATCTAATAGACTAGACAAAACTGTTTTTTTTACTGTCAAACGTCTTTATTTATAGGCCTTTCGATACACATTGCGATTCTAGCACGACTTCCAGGTGCCAACCTTATAGCAGAATCATCCGCTATACGTTTACAAAGTTTAAAGACTTCATCCCGAATATCAGAATAACCTATTCAAAATAAAACCTTATTTCAATCAGTTAAGATATAGAATTGCAAATATACGGTCACAGTTGGATCGCAGGCGGGCAAGGGTTGTGTCTGAACCCTGGGTACGACGACGGTATCGCAAGTATCATAAGGGCGCAAAATATCGTGTGTAGCTTCGGCTGTGTGGCACGTAGCGCCGTCCTGTTGAAACCAAATGTTGCTAATATCCTCCTCTTCAATTTTTGTGAACAAAAATTCGTTCAACATGGCCCGATAACGATCGCCATTGACTGTAACGGCCACTCCTTGCACATTTTCGAAAATTATGCCTCTGGACCAAAATCCGCACCAAACAGTGACTCGTTTTGGGTGAATCGGCTTTTCAATGTATGCGTGCGGGTTTTCTGTGCCCCAAATATGACAATTTTGCTTGTTTACATACCCGCCAAGATCAAAATGAGCTTCATGTGAAAAAATGTTTTTTTGGTAAAATCGGCATCTTCTGTAAGTCGATCGCAGGCCCAACTAGCGAAGCGAAAACGCATTGGATGGTCAGTTGTTCAAGCGTATACACAACCATATTCGTTCAGCGGAAGGATAAAACTAATTATCTATCAAATCAGACATGAGCTAAGTGTTACCATTCACGAAATAAGCACTAGTTGAAAAAAAAAACGTTAGATGGCGGACCCTTTATAATGTAGATAAACGGAAACGGTATTTTGACCTAAAAAACAGACTTAGGTAGTTACAATTACGTTGTGCAGTCTAAAAACTCTAGGTATCGGATTGCATTAACGATAATAAATTAAACTAACAAGGCAGTAAAATGATACCTATGATCTAATACTAACGAATATATTCATGCATGACTTAATATAGTTTAAGGCATAAATATTCTGTTCAACCGACTAACAAAAGGGAGGAGTTTTATAATTCAACTGTATGTTTTTACGCGTTAAAAACATAACCATCCTTTGCGTGCCGCAGTCGAGTAAAGGATAAGAAAAGGCAAAGAAGATAATTGGGCTCTGGCTTCTTTACTCTCCACATGCTTTCATACGCTTTTATGAAATAAGTACTTTGCTTTTTACCTGCATTGCTTATAACCTGTTTTTGTTTTCAAACTGGAAGAATCCTCGAGGAGAGTAAAGATACAGCAGAACTTTTTTTATTGTTCGACCAACTGCTTGATTCTGTCAATGGTCACTTCAATAAAGTTATGAGAGGAAAAATATATCGGTCAGCCGTCTCTCCTAAATCGCCACACCACAAATTGTGGTATAAAAGATTACCAGTTTAAAAAAGTATGAAAGTTAAAAGTAGGTACACGAGGTGGGGTGGTGCCATCTATTTCTAGTTGGATTTAAAACAATCGAATCATTCCAGCAAATTACAAAAAAACTTCACAATTCTGGTTTACGGTCGCTGCTGCTGCGCAATTTCAATCAAGATCCTCTGGAGAATTTTTTTGGTGCTATAAGGACCCACGGACATCAAAAATTATTATGCCTACGTCGCGTCTGTGGCATTTGAAGCTGCCTACAAAACTACGAAAATTATGACAGCATAATGCTTGCAAAGTCTAAAATATTTTTTAAAAAACATTGCTCTGCCCCGTCCTAAAAATATTGAAATTAACTTAAATCATTTAAATTTAGATTTAACTAAGATAGATATTTTACTGGCCAGTACAAATACCAGAGATATTGAGAAATATGCAGCCGCAGCATGCTGTAGTAGGTGTCTAATAAATATTATTCATAAATTGATTGCCAAAAATTGTGAGGAATGCAAAAAAGATTTAGAAGGAGATGGTGAAGAATTATTTTGTTTTATTAGTTTAAAAAGGTATACAAATAAATGTATTCTTTACTATCCTAGTAAAAGGAATGCTTGGAAATATTGAAAATGTAACATTGAATATATTAAAAACAAATTGTGAACAATCGCAAATAATTAACTATATTGAATTATTGGTCACCTCACTTGTGTCTCTTAATTTTTTAAATGCCCAAATCATAAAGATAAAATAAATGAAAAATGATTTAAGTAAATTTGATTAATTTTAAATGATTGGTGCAAGGAGGTAAACAATTTGTTGTGTGGTAAAAGTATTAAGTTTGACGAAGACGACCCAATCAAATCTATGGCCTACAATTATTGTGATAGACATAAATAAAAAATAAAAAATGAATTGTCTGATGCTTATGCTTCGGCTACACTACCGTGATATGCCAGTAATTATTGCCATAATTTAAACAACACCTAGGTGTAACCACGATTTACGGCCATAATTTTACAATGCCAATCAATATGGCAAATGGCGGTAGGCAATAGCTCCGGCGGCGGTCTTTTTTCGCACATCAAAGAAAATTACCGCAGTAATTACAGTGTTTGTGGCCACACTACCGTTTGTCCAGTGTGCAATATGAGCTCACCGGCGACGCACGTATCGACCGACATGGAGTGGTCAAATGAAAAAGCGCTAGAGTTTTTAGAATTATTCCAATCCGAACCGTCTCTTTGGGATACCCTTTTTTTCTTCTTTTAGCTTTGTTGAAATTTAAAAGATTCATGTAAAAATAAATGGCACTCATAAAACACAACACCGCTGCAGCTTCGACCTCCATCTTGAAAAAGTGATATTTTCCGCCAGGTAGGTACATCCCTACTGGTGCGACAAAAGTAAGGCACCCCAAGAAAGAGTGGAAACTTGCTGAGTTTTTAAGATAAAATTATTATAATTTTTTTGTATACCGATTTTTTTGCGAAAATATTGAAACAAAAACAACTTTGTATAATATCAATATCGATGTTATTTAACCAAAATAATACAATTATTTAATTTGAAATATTTAGGCGGGATTATTTGCGGAAATGTTTTCTTCAATCGGCAACCCTCAATTAAAAAACTTTCGCTTTGTTATTGTTTGGTTATTGTGCAACAAGGGAATTTAATTTTCGTTTTCTTTATTTCTTCTCATCAAGGAATATACTTCTTACTTACGAGAGCTGCTCATATTCGACATGTTATTCTCATTGGACCTGGATTTTTCCAGTTTTTTAAATTGTAATTTTTTCGGTGGGTTGTTGAGCGTTATAAATCGTACAATGACACAATGTTTTTCAATTATTTAAGCAGATTTTTTCAATAAAGATCACAAATATCATGTCATGGAGGATTGTAAGATGCCCGGTAAATAATGCATCAGTAAATAATTTATGTAGCCAACATAATTTAACATAAAAGAATTCAACAGCAAATGCAAACCTAAAACTTGGGAGCCTATGTTGTGGAAAATAATTGCTGTGGAACCTATCAAATAAAACAGTCCTCACAATTTCATCAAATTATATTTAGACTAGCTTTATCCCGCAACTTCGTATGCGCTTAACTACCTACCCTTCTCTTGGAAATTTCAGAAACTGTACAACCAGACACCCACTGAAAGATCCTTTATACCAAGTATCACACCCATGCACTCAAGGAATAAGTTTTTTTCATAAAAACTAAAAATCATATATTTCCCGTGCCCGTGGGATTTTTTTTCTTAACACAACCAGTCACTCTTTGAAGAACCTTCATGCCAAGTAACACATCCGTACACTCAAGAAATAAGATTTTTCATACAAACTAAAAAGTCTTACCACTTCCCGTGGGAATTTCGGGAATTCCTTCCATAATACAAACAGACACTTATTGAGGAACCTTTATATCAAGTACTTATCACATCCGTGCACTCAAGGGATGGGATTTTTTCATACAAACTAAAACATCATATATTTCCCGTTACCGTGGGAATTTTGGGAATTCCTTTCATAACACAACCAGACACACATTGAAAAACCTTTACGACAAGTTTCACATCGGTGCACTCAAGGAATAAGATTTTTATATAGGACGGGAAATATAGGACTTTTTACAAACTAAAAAGTCCTATATTTCCCGTGCCCGTGGGAATTTCGGGAATTCCTTCCTTAGTGCACCCCTACATCCCCTAAAGAATGTTTGTTCCAAATTTCAGCTCTCTACGCCTAGTAGTTACGGCTGTACGTTGTCTGTCAGTCACTCCACTCAGTACCTCAGTCACTCAGTCAGTAACGGAACAGTTTTATATATATTGATGAAATTGTGAGATTAAGGGTCTGTTTCACAATGTATGGATAAAGTACCAAATAGCTATGTAGCACATAAATTATGTGGAAGATAAAAGTTCCGAATAAGAAACGTCGCGTTTCTTATTCAATCAAATAGTGACAAATAGCGCTATCTGACAGTCGTGAAACGCAACAATAGTGTTTATCCTACCCATAAGTAAAAAATAGCTTATTTGGAACTTATGTAGAGCTTATCCGTACATTGTGAAACAGACCATAAATGGGAACTAAACCTACTACCACGGAATAAGTAATAGTTGGTACAGAAGAATTACTCCGCAAGAAGATCTAAATAAATTCGAGTCTTGCTACGACGCGATACGGTGGAATTCAGCTCGCACAGCATTACGTACCTGCAAATTTATATACCTAGAAGTTTTGTCTCTTTCTATCGCATGCCTCTTTCCTTTTCTTACGCTGTTAGGGTTGCTGCCTAGTGAAGAATAATTAATCTCCTTATTTGTAATTAAGTATCTACCGATGTAGGTATTACTGTTATTCTACCTTTGTAAAAAATATTGTTTCAACTTACCTAAAGTACAAAATGTAAAAAAAGTTACGACGAATAATTAGTAATACTACCTATGTTTTGTTTGCTAAATTGAACATAATCAAAACTAAACATAATCTAATTGAATATTTGTTTCTTTTTATGTCCATTTTTAAATACTATTTGCGACCTCGATCATAGAATTACTGTGAGTGCTGTTCGGTAGGTAGGTATCTACAACGTCCCGACGGGCGCGCGCGTGATACACGACCCATTCGAAATACGCCGGCGGAGCGCTTCGCTGTAGGTAAATAACGGATGTACCGCGCGGAGTGAGCCAGGCCTGCTACTACTTAGAAATACGCGATGGCATCAACCTACTAGTTAGTTTAGTGTTCAGTTAATAAAATGGAATATTAAAAGTAGACATATAAACTGAAAAACTTACTATATATATTTTATATTTAATAAACAAATAAGTTCTTCACTATTATTGGCTGTTGTGCACCTGTGTGAACCATAATATGGTATTTGGTCTGGTCAAGACAAGAAACCACAATATACCTTCACGCTAGTCATTAGGACAACATACTTTGAAAATATAGGAAATGAAAAATGTAAAAAAAACCGCAGACAATCATACCAAGTACATTGGCCTCAAATTTAAGCAAAGCTTGTGTTATGAGATATCATGCAGCGAACTAGGGGGCAACCTAGAATATAGAATATATATTTATGGATAATCACCCTGATCCTTAAGATTGTTTTTCTTGTTTTGTGTTTTCTTGGAATCGTTCCCGCAACCTCACGTTTGGTGTGACTGCAGACCGCCAAAAATATATTTCTTTCGTTTTGTAGGTAACCCACTTTTAAACTGTTTTTCAAAACACTTATATTCTCTTAGGTAAATTATGTTCTTATACGTATAGGTCAAATCAAGTAAAAAATAGTATTATGCCTTATTTGTTACCTATATTTAGTGTGAAACATGATAATTTGCATTTATTAAAATGAAATCGAAGTTGATTTTTTTTGCGAGACCTTGCAACTTAAATTGTTACATAAATAAAAACCAAACATTTTGTGGTTCAGATAATTGGATAGGTAAGTATTGCACTAGATCTTTATTCGAATAAAAGTAATTATAACATGACATTATGCTGAAACATCTGTAGCCGATGGCTCAAACACTCTAGACTCAGCCCTTTAATGCCATAATTATTGCCGGTAGACGGTAAGGTAGTGTGGCCGTAGTATAACCACACCAGTTCATGCAGTAATTTAAACGGTAATTAAATGCCATAATTATTGCGGTAACAGCCCGGTAGACGGTAAGGTAGTGTGGCCGTAGTATGAGACGCATGTTCTTTTTATGAGGTAGGTAGGTACTCCTTACTCCCATAGCAACATGCTTCGAGGAGTTTAATTCAACTTATTACTACTGCGCAGTTTTAATTTGATTTGTTACCTATGTAATGAAACGAATCTAATTATAATTGCGCAATAGTAATAACTTGAACCACGAATTTCTGAATATTTGAAAGTGGTGCGGTACGACCGGGCTGCATTCTAGCTAGGGTTGCTTTGGTCGAAATGGTTCCTAAAGTGGATACTGTATGGCGCTAAAGTGCAAAAATCGCAAGGCGGTCATCTATTCTTTAGTACTATCGTCTATCTATGAACTAAAATATGTAAATGAGGAAAGAATATCACGCCATCCATTGGCGTGATTTACTACCACTTTTGAATAGTGATTTTATTAAAGACTGGAACAGTTACCACTTCGAGTCTTTAACAAAAACAGGCAAATGGTACGGCGAAATATATAAAGCTTCTGGCGTAACACCTTAGTTTTCCAGAAGCAAGTTCTATTTAAAAAGAAAATTTTACACACAAATATGTAGGCTAAGATTTGGCCACTGCAGATTGAATGCTCACCTTCATCGTCTTAAAATAGTTTTCTCCCCTCAGAGTTGCACAGAATGTAATTTAACCATATCCAAAACCTCCATCATATATTAGTCTTAAAAATCAAAACGATAGCCATATATTTAAAACTGAACAACGTGGAGTTATAGTGGGCATAGCTTTCGCAGAACATCTGCGACTCTATTGGCTGATTCTGGCGCCAAACTCTATTAAAAAGGCAGTGCGCGGGCGGCTGGAAGTCCAGCAAAGTAACCGAAGGTTATATCGAAGATTCGGTGGAAAACAAAAGGAAAATTGTTTCTAAAATAACAGAAAATATAAACTTGAAATCGCCTCGTCAAAGCACATCATCTGAGCCATTTATTACTGAATAAAATAGTACCAGTCAATTGCCGCCATTTACGATGCAAGATCCTCAAGTCACTCAAACTAAAGTCTCATCGTCACAAACTCATACTCAAACTGTAAATATTCCTACAAAGAATTTGACCATATCTTTTACAAATTGTGCTAATTACACTATTAATTTTAATGTGTAGGTATTTAAAATGTTTCTGTTCAATAAATGTTCATAGAAACCTGCTATCTTGATTTTTTACTTACCTCAGTCTATATGTAAAGCGGAGTGTTTACCTCGGATGTAAGCATCAATTGCATACTCGACCTAATTAGCGCCCTCGCTGCGCTCGGTCGCCAAAAACCTCGTATGCAATTGATGTCCTTGGTTAACAATCTACTATTTAGTCCGCTTAGTTACGATGCAACAAATTATGTCGAAACGGAACGTAACGCTATGGTCCTCAAAGTGAAAAATGTACTAAAATTTACGATAAGTGACAATTTTAACAAAATCTTTGATTAAAATCAATTGCTTAGTAATTGATTAGTATCAAAATACATTTATTGCAGTAGAATTCATTGAATTTTACCAAAGAACTCCAATCTCAAGGTGGAACTAGCAAAACGACCGCTCCGTAGCGTAACATTAAGAACTCTGTTTACCGCGAAAAAACAAGTATCATAAACGGATTTGATCATTGCTTTGTTTTTTTTTTTTTTAATAAATTTATTAACGGCATGGATAATCATTGCTTTGCTTTTAAAAGTATTGCTAGGCTATAAAATGCGGGTTTTCAGAGGTTTTCTTGCTGAATAAGGCTGATTCAGCGTACCTAACTAAGAGGACAAGTTCCACTGGGTACAAGAAGTACTTACTGTTGAACTTTTAGTATTTTTTATAATAAAACTATATACTTAATAAAAAGTATTTCTAGCCTTTTTAAAATATAAGTGATACACCTACTTGAGTACTTACGCTTAAAAAAAGCGTAAGTACTTAAAAAAAAAAACAAATGTATTTAACTAAGATTTCACTTTAAGTGTAAGGGTTTCTATAGGTAAGCATGCGTACGACACCGTGAAACCACAACTCTTGATTATTAAAATTACCTGAATTTTAGATTTTCAACCTTTTCTTAAATAGGTATAGATATCTTGAGTTATATATTTTCATTATCAAACAGAGAATTTGCAAAGACAACAAAAAGTATTGTTTTATTTTTTAGTTTTCAACAACGTCATTTTAAACTCACTCTACACGCTAAAACACGGGGGTACAAAAAATAAAAAAAACGACCATAATCGTGAAATGGATTATAGGTTTATAATTATGAACCTAGTTGTCCATTGATATCTCGATTATGAGTCATGTTACGAGATTCAAACCTGACGTTCTGCAATGACTCAACGGTGACGCTACTATGAAGACTAACATTGAAACCGAAAAGCATTTAAAGATTCAGTGCTACAGTTCCTTAAATATGACCCTAGGAGTTTTTTGTGTATCTTTAATCGTTTCTACAAATTTAAATCTTGGTTTTACAAAATACTTCAGACTTCTGCGATGCTTTTTCAGCAAGATAGGTATCGACGGTAAAGTACCTACTTTTCTAACGTTTCGATGGCGCGGCCATGGGTTTTTGGTCTTACAGCTCCTTTTATGTATAGGGGAGCGAGGGTGAATGGCGCTCACCTCTGTAACTCTGTCAAAATGAAAGGTAGCATCTAGCAATATCTCTTGAAGTGCAAAGGGATAGGGCCTCTAAAAGACAGCGATGCAAAGGGTTTGTCAAGTCGCGTCATGTGACAGTGAGGTGCGTTTTTGCCACAAAGCAGATACATAGTAGAGCTGCTGTAAGCAAAGTTGCACAGCTTCAATTTGAGTTGTCCTGACGTCACAGCCTTTGTTTCAAGCTATTCCTCGCTAGAGGCACTGGCGTCAGTTCGTCGCTGACTTCTGTGAAGTATGTACACGCGTAGATATTAAAAAAAAATTAAATCCTCCATTGTTTCTCGATGTAAAATTTAGTTTTCTATACTTTTATAAAGGAATTACATTGACAATCCAAATAAAATTAACTTACCACGATGATAATTTCATTCATAATTATTTTTTACAAATTGTATTGAAATTCCAGATTGTTATTTGTTGCCTGGGTGATTTTTATGCCGCGAAAAAAGGTTGCACTATCTAGCGTCAAGTAGAAATACTTTAATTTCGCGGTTTTTTCTGACAGATTTGGAACGTATGAAATTTCGTTAAAAAACTAGAGCCACCTAGTAAAGTATAGCTGAACTTTTTTGATGATCATGTGAATATTTTAACCTTATGTTTCAACCGGTTTTTACTACTCGCTACTAGGTGACTAATGCCATCGCCTGTTTGGCTATGATTGGCCATAACCCACCGCTTACCCCTCCCGCACCCCGCGCGTAGGCTTCACCTGAGTCCCTAGAAAAAACTGGATAGGGCAGCTCCTCTATATATTTCCTCCGTGGTTTTTGCGTTTGCAGACGGGATGATGTAATTTTTGATTGGTTGTTTTTATCGGTAAGTCCCCATTTTAAATGGTTGTTTAGTTATTAATATATTTATTTACAATAAAGCTTCATTCTATTTTGTAATAATGCAATCAACTTTTAAATAATCTGCATGTTTTTTTTTTTATTTAAACTAATTTACCGAACTGCCGTTTGGGGTAAT
The DNA here is from genome assembly GCA_944452665.1 of Stenoptilia bipunctidactyla. Taxonomy (NCBI): domain Eukaryota; kingdom Metazoa; phylum Arthropoda; class Insecta; order Lepidoptera; family Pterophoridae; genus Stenoptilia; species Stenoptilia bipunctidactyla. The sequence continues at coordinate 12,574,301 of OX101743.1, forward strand.
GCCGCTCACCGGAGCGCCATTACCCCTTAGTGACAATTTTGTATTGCTGCCTATATGCAAAAAACTAAGAAGAAGGTTTCTATAAAGAAATAGCCATAAAACAGCTGTTTTCGATCTTATCATAATAGTTTTTATTTTATATCATAATAATTGAAGTTAATTTGAATCTTAAGTTTCACTATATTGGTGAAATTTAAAAGAAAATGGCCTTCAGTACAAATGGAAATAATTGATGCCTATTTGTGATTTTAAACTTTCCTTTTATTGTATTAGGTTGATCCCATTAATATTTCTTTAATTAAAATGTATATTACTAGTCAAATTCTAAAAAAAAATATCGAACGTCATTACCCCGTACCATGAGCGGCATTACCCATAGTCGGGGGCAATGTTGCTCAAACTTGTTTTTTTTTTAAATGTTTTTCTACAACTAAAAGGTCAAAGATATATGTTTTTGTTGTTTAATTGTTGATTACTCCATAATCAAAGAATTGCTTAGTCTTTATAGTTTTGATTTATCATAAATAATTTTAAAATTACACCATGTTTTCCTTAAGTGAACTCCATTCCCCCTCCTTACCCTACCTATGATTTTTTATTATATTTTTGCTAGTTTTTACAAATTCGAATCCAGGTTTTACAAAAAACTTCAGACCTCTGCTATGCTTTTCCAGCGAGATATCGACACTAACGTAATTTTTTACCGGTCAATGGCGCGGCCATGGTGTTATAAGCTTACAGCTTCTAAAATGTAAATCCAGGATTTTTTTCTATATTTTTACATATTCAATCCGTGTTTTACCTAAACTTCAGGTCTCTGCAATGTTTAGTTTTAAAGATCTACGTGGCCGCGCGGTTCGCATTGTTTCAATGGCGCGGCCACGTTCAAACCCTTATAACTTTTTAACTATACCTACCTTTTACAAATTTATGTTTTTAGGAATCTACTTTTACAAATTTTTACATAATCTTGGCATGGTTAGATGTAAGAAAAAACGCCGTGGCCGCGCGGTCGATACGGACACATTAAACCACTAATATCTCAGTAGTAGGGAATTGGGCTTTCTGGCTCACGCTCATTCAACATAATCGAAGTTTTAGTATTCAGTCTAAGGTGAATAATTAAACTCTAGAGAGCGCTTGAGAGGCGGTTGCAACGCCTCTAACGCGCACATCGAGTTTAATTATTCACCTTAGACTGAATACTAAAACTTCGATTATGTTGAATGACCGTGAGCCAGAAAGCCCAATTCCCTACTTTCAAACTGATACATTATCTAGATTTATGTACTTCATCAGGTAGACTCACTTTGTATAGAATAAGTATCATGCCTATTGGTGAATTGCAATACTTTTTGATTCACGATATATAGAGGAAGTTCGATTAATTAATGTTGATATCTAAAACTGTTAGATAAATATGTCATATTCATAACTTATTTTAATGTTACACTTTACCATCATTGTTGGATGTATAATCTATGGGGTAAGGGCAAAAGCAAAAAAAGACAAAAAAAGAATTAAAAAGTTTATTTTCTTCACACCATTTGTTTAAACAAAATACATTTTTCAATGCGCATATATGTTTATGATAAATACAACTAAATATATCGTCTGATTCTTTATACTTATCATACAAACTAAGTAAATTAGGACAAAACTTATCTTCTAAATTATAAACATTATTATTTTTTGTTATATCTTTTAACCACTGCACTTTTTCTGTTCCCTTAGTATAAAGTATTTTGTCTGACAACAGTTCCACAATACGGTCTTTATGAGAAGGGTATGTTATGAAACCTTCATTCCAGTGAATTCCTCTGTTTCGCTCAATCCAGCTTACTTGCCTCCTCTCTGTTTTGCTTAGATCGTAATAAGGAAAAGGAGGTTTTACAAGAAAAACGTGTATTTGTTTTTTGTTTAATATAGCAATTTCTTTAAGAATAAATGTATTGTTATCTGTTTTAAAACCCTGTACATCAACAATCAGCTTCATGATAATTTACGAACTATTTTACTCAAAGGTTTGTATTCAAACAGACGATCATTAATAATTAAACAGTATGCTGTTGTATTATCCGGTAAACAGTCGGAACACTCAATTTCTATTCGTACATCTACAGGACCAGTTTTCAAATTATCGTTTTGTCTTGAGCAATCAATAATGAATAAAGGAGCTTTGCTTTTAAAATTATCGAGATTGAGTAATGGGTCTGGTGAAATGTTGTAATAAGAGTGACGGAATTTAGTGTACATATCATATAATATACTATATTTATTCTCATCAAACTTCAAATTCATGGATTCGTATGGGTAATATTGAGAATTCAAAAACAAGGTGACGTTTGTTACTTTACAATGATCGAACTCTGAACAGTCCAGAGTTCTGCTATTTTTTCTGTTTGTTTGTAAACCTAAAATCACATAGCGAGGTTTTTCTATTTGTGAAGTCGTCTTTACCGACCATGAATGCTTTACTGTTTTAGGTAATACAGGGTATTCATATAAATCCCAGTTTCTAAACGCAATTTGGATAGGCTTATCTTTTTCAAGAAGTTTGAGCAACGAAAGTTTCTCGTAATCCGAAACTTTAATATGTGGAACTCGCCATTGTACTTTTTGTATATTTATTTTAATATGGTTGACATCATCAGGCACAATAACACCATTCAATACGCTATGACCCCTATTTAAAATAAGTTCATGCTTGCAGTTGATAACAATTTTTTTATAGTCTTCTGCAAATCCTAATATTTTATCAAGAGGGATAACCGCACTGAAACTATTATAACTCTTTGAAAAACCATTCAAACTCCACCCCCATATAGCTGCAACTTTGCTCTCCCCTTCATTCATCGATATATACGATTTCATACAAGTTGTTATGCCAGCATTTTTTATACGGTCTATTTCAATACCATTTATTTCATATCGAATATCTTGAAACAGAAATAGAACTGGGTTATTAGTGAGTTTAATAGCTTTTTTCAAAGGTTTACCATCTTTATCATACAATTGTATGTCTCCTTCAATATAAATAGCACTCCCTGATGGTAATACATATATATCCTGTTGATGAATTGGAATTCTTATTTCATCATTTTCACTAAAATTATTATTGTAAGGATTATATGTATGAATTTCATAACTCTCAATTGAGTTATCGTATTGAGGAAAATCACTTATTCCTAGAATACTCATATTTTGAATCCCAGGGCCTGCAGAAATTTTTTATTCGCTTTTGTTATTTTTTTTACGGGTTTAAAACGTGTTGACACTTTAACACTACGACGGGTATTGAGGTGTTTGGTGCTCGTATTATGAACTTTATTAAAGACTATCATATTGCTTTTCGTAGATGAAGACGCAATTGAATACTTTCTCCTCTGAAATCAATATAATTCCCGTTTTCATTTAAAATTTTCACACTTATAGAAGATATATAGGTTTTGTTAACTGGTAGATATATGATATTATGTGGTATTTCTATATATCGATGGCCAGGTGACACGTTCGGCACAAATTCATGAACAATATGTGAAGGCAAACCGTTATTGTACGATCCTTGCACTATATCACATTCAATCCTTATCATGGACAGAGGAAGAATGTTTACTGGACTTACAGATTCATACCATTTATTTGCTTTTAATTTTACTTTTTCAAACCCAAGTAACTGTCCAATACTATTATGGACGCTGAAATCCACTGCTTGAGAACAATAAAAATGACATTTCAACGTATTGTTATTGGGTTTAATTCTAATTTCACAATCAGGGATATGTGTCTCAAGATAATCAGCTATATCGTAAAGATCATACGTTCCAACTGGTATCTGTAACTGCTTATTATCATCACCGTAAGTAAATATGTTGTTGAAAGCGGTTACATTTGATATCGAATTTAAAGCGGAGAAGTATAATAATCCACATTCACTTTTATCCCATAAAGTTAGAGGGGGTTGGAATCGTGATTCCAAGTAAGACTTGTCTCCCGTAATCGTTATAGTGATAGACATTATTGAATACTAACAAATTTAAAAGCTTTGCTGACTATTTATTCTGTATTTTAGACCAAAAATTCCTAAGAAATTGTAGACATAAGTGTCCACAGTTGAAAGGGTGGTTTTGTTGTATATTTTCATTGTTATATTTTATATTTCTAGTACCAAGATAAGAAACTAATTCCTTTGGTGGCTTTAAGTTACCATAGCTATCGAAATATATCAAAAAATCATGATATTTTGCGTAGGCTACCCAGTGAGAACCTGAATTTGTTGAACTATCCAGATTAATAATACCACATTCTTTCAAAAGTGGATACTTTGGCAATTCATCACGCATATAAACACCTCGAAAGAATGGAATATCTGTAGCATTTTTAATAATATCAATATTGCTCAAAGCTCGATTGGGTAGCCGCTTGTTTAGTTTTTTTTATTTGAAATGAAAATTCCTAATCCATTACGATGCGGTCTTACTTCTAATCCTTTCCCTATACACAAAGTTTCCATCTTTTCGTTATGTCGTTTTAGTTCTTCAAGGCGTTTTTTAGCAGCTGTAAATTCATTAATCGTTTTAGTAATTGCTGCTGCTCCACCAGCTAAACTTCCAGCTGCAGACAATCCAGCAAATATAGGTATCAATGGAAGAAATCCACCAGTTTTTGGAACAGGAATCATGCGAGGTAATTTTACGTCGGAATCTTTCATAGACTCTTTAGCTGCTGCTATCGCTAGGTCAATGGCCATTTTTTTACACTTCGGCTTTAGTTTTCGTAGATGTTTCTTAGCATGAGAAACAATTTTTTTTAAATGTTTCCTTACACCACCTCCACTTTTCAGATTTTTTTTGTTACTTTTTTTAATTTTTGTCAAACCATAGCCGTTGCTGACTTTAGCTAACATAGCCTTATTTACTAAATGACCAGCTAACTTTTCTCCTAGACTAGCATTTGAATCTTGAGCACGTTTTCTTCCCATTTTCATTAATTTGATATCAGCTTTATGACGATCACTTAATGAAGATGATTTATGGTATGCTATGTCGTGTTCTTTACAGTATTCGTCTAATAAATTAATACCCCTTTCTCCACGAGATAGTTTTTGTGCTACTTTAGTTCCAGGACCACAATAGTTATATCCAGGTAAGTTAAGTTCAAAAGGTAAACTATTAATGAACCAATTAAGTAGACTGCTGTCTACCATAACTCTTAAACAACTAGTTTAATATAAGAAAGGACATATATTAATATACTATTTTACTATGTTCACCCTATCAATCCAACTGTTTTCGTTTGAAGGTAATCCTAACCATTTCACAAACATCTTATTTCCCTTTATTTTTAATATCTTTTCTATCAAATATACATTAGGTTGCTTCGTTTTCAACAATTCTTGCTCATAAAATGCTCCTAAAATAGCTTGATTTCTGGCATCTTCAATCAAATATGTCGGTGGAGATGTTTTTTTTACTTTAATAATTTTGAATATTTCTGTAGACCAGTTAGGTGTATATCCTTTTTCAAATACTCCTTTGTGTTTGCTTATTCTTACAAAATCGTTGACTTTAAACTTTGGTCTTTTCATAATTGTATTTGATAGGTTTGCATACCTATCATGCAATATTTTAACATTGTTTTTATTAACTTTTACCGGCTTCATACCTATAGTTCTATGGTAAGTATGATTATATTCATTAATCACATCATTCAAAGTACCATCATTCCATTTATAATTACCTTTTAAACTAAATAATTTATACATTTTCGTTTTTACTGTCCTTATAAGTCTTTCTACAATAGAAGCCTTTTTAACGGAATATGTGGAATAATGTCTGATGTTATGCTTGACAAATATTTTTTTCAGTTTATCATTATAAAACTCTGTTCCAAAATCTGTTTGCAAATTTTTTGGGATACGCCCATTACTGAACAAATCAGTAAATGCTTCAGATATGTAATTTTTTGTTTTCCGTTTTAATTTATAACCCCATGCATATTTTGAGAAAGCATCAATTACTACTAAAATATATTTGTAATCATTATTTTCTTTAGAGACAGCTTGCATGTCAATTAGATCTGCTTGCCACAAGTCATCGATATCTTTCATAATAACTCTTCTTCGTGGAAAATTCACCCTCGCACTTTTATGTATTTCATTAACTACATCAATCTTACTCATTTTTTGATTTAAATATATTTTTTTCTAAATTATTTAACTTGATAATTAACTCGTTCAACTTATGATCAGTTGACTGAATGGCTTTCTGACATTTTTCTAAAGAGTTATATAGTATATTTTTTTCTGAAGTAGTTTTAGTGTCTATTTTTTTATAGATATCGTCAATAGAATTATCAATATATTCTTTGTTTGCGCCATCTGTTGCATAAAATGGTAATTTCACATTTCTAATGATTTTATTCTGAGCATCTAAATTATTGTCACTAAGACGTTTAAAAGCACATTCAACTATCACCCCATCATTTTTAGTTCTTTTGATTTTATGTGCATGGTGACCAAATTTATCCACGTTCATATTGAATGTTTTTAACATACTAAACATTTGTTGAGTGTGTTTCTGGTTTTATTCTTTAATAATACCAGATTCTTTTAGTTCTTCAATAATAGACAAAATTTCGTTATCATGATTAGTATTACCAGCTTCTTTCGAGGCAATTAGTAATTTCAATCGTTCTACCAATTCATTAGGATCATCCCAGTAGGTATACTAAATCAGTATTAGACCTATACGTTTTGAATTTCGGCAAATTCCCACCATGCTTTTCCATGTTTGTGTTACTGAATAAAGGTTTGATTATTTCACGATATTTTGCACTTTTATCGCCTTTGATTTGCCCATTCGGATGATAATCTCTTCTATGTGCATTTGTTATTGAAAGAATAATTTTATATTGAATTTTATCATTTTCAGAAACCAAACTTAAATCAGGTTTCTTAGATAGAATCAATTCTTTTAGTCCTGGTGTTAATTCATACCGTTCAGTGTCTATAGTAACGAAATATTTTGTGTTGTCACCCCGAGCATTATCCATTTTAGAAAAAAATACTTTTGAGTTACCCATAAATATATGTTTATTTAGAATTCTTATCCCACAAGGAATATTTATGTTTTCATAAATATCAAACAGATCATCTTGCACTAGTGACTTTAGTAAAATATTTTGGTCATCATCATCATCATCATATAGGGCAGAGCTTTTAAAAGAAACGTCTGAGTTTTCATTTTCATCTAAATCATCCTCACACGAGACAGAACTGTTGGCGTTTAAGTTTTTTAAATCTCCACTCAATGTAATTAAGTTGTCATTTTGAGACATTAATTCATTATTATTACAGCTATTTTTAACCAAGGTTTTAATTGGAATAGTTACAGGTTTCAATAACTTTTTCATAGTTAGGTCAGTGTGATCCTCTTTACTTTTCATCTGCTTTATTTTAGCCTGAATTGAATTAACTGACTTAATTAATTGCTGTTTAATATCTCTCTCCATTATCACCACCACACAGCTATCAAATGTAATAGAAACGAAGATACTAATATTATTATCATCCAATTGGCTTTTATAAATACCCAACTCATAAAAAGCTTCATATTTTTTACAATATTATAAATGTATCAAATTTCTTTCTATATCTGCCTTCTGCTATTGGCCTCTCTCTATCAATTATTAGAAAATTGTGTTGATCTTTCCAAATTTCTGAGCACACATTTTTAAAAGAATACCAGCTCATATCAGTGTTGACATGCTCATTGTAAATATGTTTTAGATTTATATCGTCTTGTTTAAAGATAATTAAGAAGTTAGCATTATCACGCACCAATTGTTTGGGTATTTTAGAGTATGTTTGCGACAAATAAAAGCAATCGATATTGTTGTGTCTACCCATGGTGAAATAATTGCGAATATTTGATTGTTGATCACATACAACATCATCAAATATAATGATGGAGTTCGGGAGAGCATCTTCGGGATGAACAACATCGTCATGGTCATTGAATCTAAAAAACTTTACCCCTTCTACTCTTTTTAACACATTTTGTAAAAAGCGATATTTAGGTTGAAAAGCAGTTTTAGAATATAAATAAACGTTATGAAACTTGAGACCATTTTTATGCAATAAAAGATGTATCATAACGTTTGTTTTTCCACAATTTGAAGGACCAGAAATTATGCATCGAATCGTATTGGGTAAAAGCTTGCTATGTTTCACATTCTGGTTTTTGGTATCAACATTTAAATCATTAACCTCCAACGAAAGAGTTTGCTTAACGAGCTTCATTATGAGTATGAGAGATTAAACTATGTGTATCTTCTTTAAATAAGATGCAAAACATTTTTAATATACAAAGTAGATATCTACTATATGGATACTATTTCAATAAGATTCGCTTTTTTACTTGGTACTGAAGAATATATTATTGTATGGGTACAGGAAAAATAAAAGTATGAAATGAGTGAGCAAATTATATTTTCACATTTTTTACAATATTATTAAAATACTTGCTTATAATACAACTAACTTAATTTCTAATTGTATACATAATAATAAAAATATTTAAAATAAAGTATCACAATGCCCCCATGGTACAGTTTTTATGTAATTTGACAAAACTTGTCGTTTATCATCATCTCTATTTAAGACCAATTTATTAACCCTCTGTGAATACAATACATGTTTTATAGATCTAATTAAATTCATACTACATCTAATATTAATATTTTTATTCAACGTGTTTTCATAATGATGTGGTTTCAGTTTCTTAGTTACCGACTTTGATACACCTTTTGCTTTTTTTATAATATTTTTTGTACTTTCAATGCAATAGAGTTTAGCCCGCAAACCAATGAATTGTTTAATAATATCACCACCCATTTCATCTTTAAAAAGACCAGGTATTTTTGAATTCAAGGTAGGGATCCCATAAACATTATTTTTTTTAAAATTACTCGTATCATAATAAGCAATATCTCTCTTCATATCAGCATAAAAATCTTTACTATGTATTAAATAAAGTAAGCTATCAGTATCAGTATAACACAACTTGACGTTATCTTTATACTTCTTTTTAATGAAATTATAATGGAAATGATACATATGTTGTTTCGAATATTCAAGAACTGAAAACCCTATGTATATTGGTCTATCTAAAATAATCTTTTCTAATTTTAATTGAATTGCAACAAAATTATCCGAAAATATGGACACGCTTTTTAAGTTAGGTTTCGAAATTATTTTTTCTGCCCCAATTTCTTTATTTGTTTTATTATTAGTATCTCTCCATTTTGTAACCAACTTAACATCTACCTGTTTTCGTCTGTTTTCTATAGTTTTTCCAAAAATAGCATTGTTCAAAAGTTTGAAAAAATCTTTATCAAATTTAGAAGATGAATTTTGACGCAAACGTGTATTTAAATCTATATATTTAGCTAAAAAATTTTGTTGTCGAAAACTAATTACCCGATGAATTTTTTTTAATACTAAACCATTTTTCATACATTCTTTTAGATAAACATAATGAATAACGTAATAAAATTTATCATAAAAGTTTGCTATAAGCTTTTTAGTTTTACCCCCTGGTGGAATGTGTTTTTCCGGAGCAAATGGTAAATCACTATGACCTGAATGTAAATAACTAGGATAAATCAAATCCACTTCTAAGATGTATCCAAATTCAGCATCATCAGGTATACTTAATATATTTAAATTTTGAATTTCATCATTGGATAAAAATCTAAAGTCAGACATAGGCATTTTCTGCATCATGGCATAACCGTATAGATTATTACAGTCTAAATAAATAAGGTAACTAGATGGCTCTGATTCATCATAGTTTGGTATGTATTTATTATTCGCCTTGTTGGCATGTCTAAGTGAGCATTGAGCTAGGCCACCACGTATTCCATTTTCTATCATTTCATACATATCTTTATCATCCAGTAAGTCTAGTTTAACACCTGTATATAAAAGCATGGCATCCCAACTTAAGCCTGGGGAAGTAACATAATAAGCTGGATCGAGTTTATAATACTTAAGACAACTATTTCTAAACTTTTCAAAAATATCACACAGAAGCAAAACATCACATTTCAAGTATAAGTCTGTATATTCTCCAAGTGATTGAATGTTAAAAACTTTCCAAATTTTATGTGCGCGAGAATAATCTTCTTCGCTAACATGCTCACCGGTTAAACTATTATAGAAGTGTTCTTTTGATGGTAAACTCTTTTTTTCAAATCTTTTAAATGAATTCATGTAATCATATGGATATACACCTTTTTGACGTAGTAAATAAAACTGTTCTTTGGAATTAAATGCTCTTTCTAAATGTTTAAAATCTGTGTCTGCTAAATTTCTACTTAATGTATCTAAACTTGAACTTAGAAACTGAAACGAGTCCAAAAACTTTATTTGAATAGCGGAAGGCAAATTTGGGCTTTTCAGAAATTTCGTAAAGGATATATACTTTTCTTTAGTCTTCGGTATAACTTTGATATCACCTTCATGTTTAGCTAATTCTTTTATGAACAAATGAGCATCATAGTTTGCTAAGTTGTGAAAAATAACTGGTACAAAAGGACATATTTTATATAATAAGTTGCATTTGGTATGAGCAGCGCCTCTATATACACCGGTTATATGATCATGATCAGCGACTTTGTCATTAATAAGTGGTAGTTTACAAATATGACAAATACTTGCACTATGATGTTCATTTTCCTGTGACCGAGTGAATGGTAGCATAGGTTCTTTTTTTCTAAGTATGCTTTCAATAACTTTAATATCCTCGATTAGACACTTTATAAATACTTCAACACAATCTGATCCTCTGTAAAGCACAAGTTTGTTTAGACTTTCATCATGTGAACAACAAATGTAGTATGAAAAACATGAAGGTTGATGTAATTTATAAGTTTCGGTATTACAACTGTTTTTTTCATGTTTGTTTAAAAGTAAACTTTCAAAGTCAGCATAAATTACAAAATTAATTTTTTGCTGCCTTTCATAGTTTTTAAATTCTAATTTACTATTTTTACTTGGCAAAACTGTCAAAACTTTTGAACAAGTGTGTGAATTATATTTTTCCTGGGTTATAAAAAACTGGAGACAGTTTTCACATAAGTATGTTTTACCATGATGTTTACTTAATTGCCTTCGAGTAAGTTTTGCCAAATCTTTAATTAAACAATAATGGCCTCTTGATTTCTGTTCAAAATACAATAGGTTAACATGATTTTCCTTTCTTTGATTTGTCATGTACAATGGACCTGTGATATTATTCATATTATCTATGCCATAAATGCTTACACTTATTGAAGGATTATTTTTTTCAAATAATCTAATTTCTGTATACGATGGTGGAAAATTCATCCCTTTGATATTTAAAACTGAAGCGTAAAATGGATATGAACTCGTTCTATTGCCATTTTTTGTGCAAGGGAATAAAGCAGCCACTATACTCCACGCAAAACAATGATTATCATAATTTTTAATGTTTAAACAACTTTTAGTACCTATTGCTTATTTCTTTAGGCAATTCTAAAAAGCTACCACCCCTTAGAGGGGAGTATTTATTAATGTTTATTTCTAAGTGACTGACAGAGTTAAAACACCAGCCTGACTCACAGTGCTGAAATTCACTTAATTTATTAGTTAATATAACCTCAGTTTTTAAATATAGTTCAGATAGATCAGTATTTCTATATATGATTTCATACTTAGTATTGAAAGATTTAATTTGAATATCATCTGAAGTAGGTAATTTGAAATAGGCAAACAATTCAAAATTCAGTTTTATGGACCCATGCTTAGACAAATTAATGTGTATAAGTTTTTTAACATCATCTGTAATTTTTTGTAAAAAATCTTCAGGAGGTAAACAGCTAACATTATCATCAGGGTTGACTCTGTAAGTTATTATTCTCTCTCGAAAAGCTGAAGCTATAATATAAACATTATCAAAATCAGTTTTCAACAAGCAATTCTTTTTATGTAAATTAGTTTTTAAATGAAATCTATAAGAGCTCTCTAATATTTGAATATTACATTCAGAACAATACTTTATTTTATTTTTATTCAACTTTTCATTTAAGATTTTGTTGGGGTGTTTGTCTGAAAGAATAGAAAAAAAAAACACTTTAATTATATTTTAATTTCAACAGGAATATATTTAGAAAACTATTATTAAACGATTATAACGATTAAGTAGGTGAATTAACATAAGTAGTATAACTTGAAATAAGTACCTAAGATAACATAAAGTAAAAAATATAATGTAAAATGATAAGTATTAAAATTATAAAGTATGAATAGGTAAATAAAATGCTCTCATTGATTAGGCGTACTGACGTACGTGACTGGGCAATCCTTAAAGTTTCTTCTTATTTCTTTTAAAAATTTGACCAAGTGACGATATGCTGGGTTATTATCCTCCATCTTCATTTTTAGCGTCACTACGGCCTGACGCCACCTGTTCATTGGCGATAATATTCTCTATTTCATCGCACATATATAATTTTAAGTCGACAAACCGTGAGCCTGTTATATTTGTATTATATTGCTTTGATATCCCGTTAGCAACTCGACGACTTAAGTATGATATTAATGGTTGATTTTTATTACCACATTTTGTCTCATTTTCCATGTCCGAATCACTCCCCAACATGTCTCTGGCAGTGATCTTTGAAGTACCTGTAGTTCGCATATCATTTTTTCCTTACGTTTTTGACTCTTCTTCGGCTTTTCTTCATGTTTGGATCTAGAATAAAAATATTTTTTAGTTAGTGACTATTTCTATAATACTGTAGTAGTATAATTATAATAGGAGGAGAAAATACACTTCGAAAATAATAATAATTAATACAACAATAAGTAATCATTATATAAATTTATTTTTAATTTATAAACTTATTTATGTATTTTTATTTCATTCCATTTTATTTTCATTAATGTATTGCTAATTTATTACTTTTATAATTGAGTTTAGGTACCTATAAGTATAAGTTTTATTAGCATATTATACTTATTTACCTACTTTACATTAGTATAAGCATTATAATTCAACAACTACAGGAGGTACGTAGGTACTATAATCCAATATTTATAATAATTTTAAATTAAGAAACTATCGTATTTACGATTACGTATGAAAATGTTCTTGATTCATTTGTTCGTATTATTTATGTTGTATTATTCAACATGATAAAAGTTAAGAATTAAGTATTAAAACGAGTAAATTGTATAAATACTAAACAAAATTAAAACATGTTATGTACTTTTAGTTACGAGCTCGTTTAGAAAATAATTAAAACTTCATATTTCAGATTACTAAGTTTTCACAACGAATATTGTGTAAAAACAGCTACCTTTTAATAGACGAACGGGAGTGAGTGGACTTCCTCTTCCTCTCAGTTACAGCAGGCTGCGTTGCGGCGACCGGCACAGGCGCAGCTGGCGCGGCTGGCGGCGGTGGCTGGGCCGCGCGCACGGGGGATGACTCCCGGCTGCTTGACGAGCTGCTATCGCTCGAAGAGCTGCTCTCACTCATATATACTTCTTGTTTGCTCGACCTTTAAAAAATATTAATTTTAAAATACCAATAACGTTAAGAATATAAAAGTAAAACAAAGAGAAAAAATATTGTCTAATAAAAAAATTCTATAGAAAACTCAATTGAATACTTACATAATTTAATCCTCGTAATTAAAATTTTAGTTTTCTGAAAACTTGATCACTTGAATAAGTAGATAAGGTAAGGTCACAAAAATTAGCGGCAAATGGTGGGAGGAGGCAAATTGGGTTCTATAAATAGACTCCGTTTGTGTATTAGTGGTGGTTTGTAGTAAGATAAAGGAAGCTGGCCTGATATGGTAATGATGAGAGAGTGTGCGCTCTAATCTTCACGGCGGGCGAATGCTGCAAGTCAGCAAAACTTCCTTATTGAAAAGGCAACCGATATCTTTAAGCAACTAATATTGTCGTATGGTTTTTCTCGTACTTTTAATTTATTTTGTAGAATACATGATACTATTTTACGTAGAAAGTAGGGAAGTAATTGCAGATTTACATACTGAAACAGTTTCAATATTAGTAGATATATTTATTTGACAATGCAAATTATCATAACATTATGGAATAGGTGCGTGCACTATTTCATTAATTGTTTATTAGTCCCAAATTATAAGAGAGTGCAGATAGTCGTACATGTGCCTCTCCATAAAATCTGAAGACCAAAACGATGATGTCGGTAAGTTTAAAAATTTAATGTAAAAGAAATCATGTTTAATATAACATACTTAGTACGTAATATCTGATCAAAAACACTTTCGGTAATAACTATCTGCATTTATTTTAATTTCAGGATTCAGATTCTCTGTTTAATTTCGTTCGACCTAATCAAGTTTTAGACAATTATGAGAAACAAATTGGTGAAGGATCCGCCGTATCAAGAAAACGAGTAAAAGAAAAAGAGGTATATTCATACATAAAAATTCCTGCCATGGGTCGCAAAATCATAAAACTAGAAATCTATGATGCAGATCAATTTAACAGTGAAGGAATGTGTAAATGCACCGCTGAAATATGTTGTCAGCATGTTGTACAAAACATATTCAAGGATGAAGTATACAAAGCTGTCCGCGAAGTTATTGATAAAATGAGTGAGCAAATATGTAATGAAAGTAACAAGTATTTTTAATAATTTTCCATAATAACTCATAAGTAATTGCATACTATGTTTTATTTTTACAATACAAATGATGTAGATATATTATGTGTGTATATGACTTACCTATTTCGAATACCTTGACATAATTGGTAATTATTTATAATATGATGTTTTTAATAACCATAAGTTAACAATATGTCTTAATTTGTAAAAGTTTTTCGTTCAATAAATATATAATAATAATATAATACAAGTATGTATAACTGCTTCATAGTTGTACTATTCACTCTTACTGAAAGTTAATAGGTAATAATGAATTTAATAAATGATGTATTGGATTTATTATAGTCAGAAATGATCATTAAAATATTTTTTGTATAAACAAACGGTTTAAGTAGAGATAATAAACTTTTTAAATAGTTTTGTTTCTTTTTTACTTTTACTCTTCCTTTCATAGATTATCCTCCTCCAAGTTTACCATTAAAATAGGAAATGAATACGGTATATTTATCTATTAGTTATAGATATCACCGACGTTTAAGCTACCCCATCAAGTTTCCTCTCTTAATCTAGTTCGAGAATGAAAAAGTATTGGAATTCACTAATAGGTAATACTTAATACATATTCTACACGAAAATGAGCCTAAGTAACTCATGAAGTGCTTTCCATAAATCTACCTACTTTATCAGTTTTAAAGTACGGTAGGGAATTGGGCTTTCTGGCTCGCGGTCGTTCAACGTAATCGAAGTTTTAGTTTTCAGCCTAAGGTGAACCATTCAACTATTAGAGCGCTTGATCAAGCGCTCTATAGTTGAATGGTTCACCTTAGACTGAATACTAAAACTTCGATTATGTTGAAAGACCGTGAGCCAGAAAGCCCAATTCCCTACTACGGTACTTATCTCTAAAACTAATATTTTTTGCTTGGTAGTAGGATCCCTTCTGGGTCCGCCTGGCTAGCGACCACCCTTTATATAAAGTCTGCCGCCAAATGTTACCGCTCCTTCGGTAATGTGTTCCGGCAATATTGTGTAAAGAGCCAGTTCCTTCCTAAACCCGTGTGCTTTCATCTTCGACCTCATCGTCACTTACCATCAGGTGAGATTGAGGTCAAACGCGGGTTTAGTCACTTATAAAAAAAAAAAACCGTGTCACAAATATTGAGAACCGCATCAGGAGAGTCACATTTGAGTTACTGTAGAAAGAACCAGCTACGAGAGAAATCTATGATCTATGAAAAGATCTATGATGATATGTGAAGATATTAATGAAATCTTCTCTCTACGAAACAAAATTTTGCAATAGGTATTTAGCTGGGGTTCGGCAAAAACTTTACTTCTTCTGCGTCGATGAGGTCCTTTAGACAGCCCCGATGAAAAAGAAACTCAAACTCAAACTTAAAAATTCTTTATTTCGTAAGTATTTAAATATATTTGAAATAAGTCAAATAATTTACAAATTGAACTGAATCTACCACCACTTCGGAAAGTCGATCTGTTGAGAAGAAGTGGCAAGAAACTCAACAGCAATCATCTTTTAAAAATAAGAGAAATCATCTTCTTGCATCCGTATATCACTTTTCACATAAACACTTATCCATAAATGTAACAAAGGGTTAATCTTAAATATTTAAGGATTTTATTATAAAATGAAGCGTACACATTGGACCCATGAACGAGTTGATCTTCTGGAGTCTAAAAAAACTCTTATTAAAACGAATTTTAGCAAATTTATTTATTAAAGTTATAATTCAGCATTTAATTTATTACCTACAAGACTAGAAACTTAAAACCAACAATCTTGTGATACTAATTGCATCAACTTTTTTTGACGCTTAAAATGCGAAATTTTGACTTAGGTATAATTTTATTTTTACCTTGTATAGTCATATTCTTTTTTTTAAATATTTTAACTAATTTACTTGCGGGTGTAGGTGGATCAGGTAAATCATTCCTTATAGGGTTTTGAATTTCATTTGTTTCTATGGAAGATGTGTCAATTCGTATAAATGATGTCGCACTTTCTTGTTCAGGTTGATTAATTATTTGAATAGTTTTCTGTTTATTTTCCCTTATGGTAAGCACTTTGATGTTTTTGTTTGACGAAACCTGTGTTTTATTTGCAGATGATTTACTGGAGGGTGAAATAACTTTTACTTTTTTATCTGATAATTTTAAAGTTCTTTGAACTTCAATTGGGGGTACAGCTGAAGGACTTTTATATTTATTTACATTTAAAGGTGATATAACGATTCTTGGATATGATTCTAGTTTTGTTTTTAGTGCACTGGTTTGTGGGAGTTCTTTAATTGGGAATGTCTTAATAGTATCCGCAGAGTCTGCAATTTCTTTAGGAGAACTATTTTGATGTAAATTTACTTCAGGGACGCTTCTGTCATTCACACGAGCCAAAGGATTTGTTAAATCAGTTTCTGTTTCTTCTTGGATCTGTGAAAATATATCATGTTAATAATAGGTGCAAGTAAAATGTTATCAACATTAATAACATCTTATGAAAAATGTTACCTCATCCAAAACTTCTTCTTTGACAAAGACTTGATGGCCCCTGGAAACGAAATAATAAATTACAATCTGCAGATAAGAGTCTAGTATGAGTATGAGTAAGCAATCACAAATAATTATAATGATTCATGGGTAAACAAATATTTGTTAATTTTTTACGTTTGAAGTTCATGCAAATACATCCATGTGATAATAATTTCATCATTAACCAATAGAAGTATGAAAGAACTTACTCTTTTTTGAGATTCAGTAATCCATGGATGTAATCTCTGATGGCACTTAAAACTGGTTCAGTTTCCAACTGAAAGTGATAAAAATAGTTTAATTCTTGTGTAATAAATGCTTATAGTATTCCTGAATAAATGATTTGATCTTTCTAACATTCACACATTACCTAGCGCTTGATAAATTAACTTTAGAAAACCTGTTTTTATGTATAGGTATTTAAATGGTTTGAGAAACCCCAAAGTCCGTTATTTGACAAACTCATTTTTGGAAAGGAATGTGTGTAGTTAAGGTAAATACACATTATAGAGAGAAATCCCACAAGTCATGTGATTTAAAGAAAATATATTGGAGATTGAATATTTCGTTTAAAAGAGAAACCCCACAAGTGAACCACACTAAGTTAGGATGTAACCGTCATTATGCGCTGTTATTAGTCAGTTGTTAACTTGTATTGAAGAGGGTGGTTTGTTCCAGGTTATTTCGTTGCAATTAAGAGATTTAATTCTTAGAAAATGTCCGACGACAGCGATTTAAGCGGCAGATCTGACGTTTCAAAGTAGAGAAAGAGAGGTGTGATCACTAAATCTACGTGCAAATCCGAAGTCATAAAATTAGCCTGAGTAAAAGGACTAAGCTACACCAATTCTAAAGGGCAAACTGTTAACCCATTAAAACCAAACCAGGTAAAAATATTGATGTCACTAGTAAGAGCACCGTGTATAAATATTATAAAATAAGCAGAAAAAAACCTAACATCCTAATATTTTTTGTTTTGTTTTTAAGCTCATAATCCAACCCCGGGACAATTCAAACCCGAACTACACTGGCAGGGGTAACCGTGCCGCGCAATATTTTGAATAGGTTACTTCTTAAAAGAAATAGATGGAAACATTTTTATTTCTTTCTACATATCTAGTCGTAAATTACAAGTTTAAGAAATTTAAAATTTCAATATGAAAAATATTATTTAAAAAGTTTTTTTTTCTCTTAAATTCAAAACACACACATCGCTCTTAACTCGTAAAATATTTTACACCATTTTCGCAAAACCTTTTAAAAAAAAGTTTTTTTAAAGTGAATCTGTTTTTATAGAATTTTTTGTATTCAGAATTTAAGCACGGCTAAAAATCGGGGGTAACTCCGCTCTGATCACGAGATTTGATTCAATTCCAACGGCATGAACAAATCACGTTATCAGATTCGCCTTAGTTGGCGAATCTGATCGCTCGATTCCAGGCTGTACACTATCATTATGCCAAATTTCATTCAAATCCGTTGAACCGTACTGTCCTGATTGAGGAACAAACAGCCATACATCCAAACTTTCACATTTATAATATTAGTAAGATTGAGAGATTATATTTAGGACAATAATATCTTACATGTGGTTTGGGCGCGGGCAGCCGCAGCACGTAATGCGCGGGATGTTCGCCTCTCGCCTCGCACGACGCGCACATGTCGAAGTCCTCGCATTGCACGCAAGTGTACCGGAATCTAAAAGCAAACTTAAATTTATTCACACAGCGCTACCTAGCCCTAAAGTGAGTTCATAATATGCTTTTGTTATAGGTAGGTACTAAACAACTTATATTATTACTTTGTTTTGTATAATATACAGGGTGTTTGATCCATCGCCGTAGGTAATCTGCTATGTCTAACTGGCCATTAAAACTTCCAAAGCCTTGTGGTTTTTTTTAATAAGATTTTGAACTTCTTTTGTTCGTCACCTAGAAATCATCATCAATATATATAAAACTGTTCCGTTACTGACTGAGTGACTGAGGTACTGAGTGACTAACAGACAACGTACAGCCGTAACTACTGAGCTTAGAGAGCAGAAATTTGGAAAATACATTATTTAGGGGATGTAGGGGTGCACTAAGGAAGGAATTCCCGAAAATGCCACGGGAACGGGAAATATAGG
Source organism: Stenoptilia bipunctidactyla (assembly GCA_944452665.1). Lineage (NCBI taxonomy): Eukaryota > Metazoa > Arthropoda > Insecta > Lepidoptera > Pterophoridae > Stenoptilia > Stenoptilia bipunctidactyla. The sequence continues at coordinate 12,593,663 of OX101743.1, forward strand.
ACTTTTTAGTTTGTATGAAAAATCTTATTCCTTGAGTGCACCGATGTGAAACTTAGTGTAAAGGTTTTTCAATATGTGTCTGGTTGTGTTATGAAAGGAATTCCCAAAATTCCCACGGGAACGGGAAATATATGATGTTTAAGTTAGTATGAAAAAATCCCATCCCTTGAGTACACTGATGTGATACTTGATATAAAGGTTCCTCAATAAGTGTCTGTTTGTATTATGGAAGGAATTCCCGAAATTACCACGGGAAGAGTTTGGACTTTTTAGTGTGTATGAAAAATCTTATTCCTAGAGTGTACGGATGTGATACTTGGAATGTAGGTTCTTCAAAGAGTGACTGGTTGTGCTACGAAAAAAATTCCCAAAATTCTCACGGGCACGGGAAATATATGATTTTTAATTTGTATGAAAAAAACTTATTCCTTGAGTGCATGGGTGTGATACTTGGATAAAGGTTCTTACAGTGGGTGTCTGGTTGTATAGTTTCTGAAATTTCCACGAGAATGGTAGTTAAGCGCATACGAAGTTGCGGGATAAAGCTAGTAAAAAAATAAAAATAAAAAAGTATCAAGTGTAGACAGCTAATTTTGATTTTATTTAAATCTATAGGTAGTGTTTTAGGCTTCTTTCAACCCTTAAAACAAGTTTTCACTAGTTTTTGTTTTATTTGCAAAGGCATAATTTCAGTCCTGGCTTTTAAGCCCAAACATAAATAAAAAATAATCAAAATATTTAATACATAAATGTTAATTCATTAAATGAATATTGCGTAAGTTTTGTTGTGTAATCGGTAAATCCAAATAAATAAAATATTTTATTGATTATGTAGTTATCTACTGCGACCAAAAAAGAGCAAACAAATTGCGTTCGGAACCATCAACATCATGTTGATGTGAAATTTAAAATAAACAAAACCGTCGTGAACAAGTAAAAATAGTGCAAATATTAAACAATAAATATAAAAAAGTAGTAAATCCAAATATTTTTAAGTGGATATATATTTTTCTATAATTTTTATAATAAAACAAACTGCGCTCTGCCCATAATCAAAGACACAAGTCAATGCAAACTGTCCAACTGACAAATCAACTGATTAATAGCAGCTAATTAATAGCTGGCTGAAAGATTTTTATTCCTGTTACTGCTTTGTTTTTATGTATTGTATTGTTTTTCTTTCTTTGTATTACATGGTGGATAATTCCAACTTGTGTTTCTTAACACGAAATGAATAGTGACATTACCTTTTCAGCATTACACTATCCAAAAATAATAAAAGAATCTACTTTATATGGTGGGCATAAAATCCAAGAAATGTATGGACACTGGAATGAACCCTTTATTGCAAATTTATTTTATTTGTTTGAAAGTTTCGAAATCGAATAAAAATAAATTCAGTCTTTGGCTATAAAAATTTGAAAATATTAAAAACGGTGGTCTGGATCTTCCAATTTCTTAAACTTCTTTGGACTTTTCTCTTTCTAATGATATTACACAAGCTATAAAAACTATTCAGAAAATTGCGAAGTTTGCTAAATTAGTGAAAGGGTTCGCTTAAAGTTAAATTCAAAGGAGGATGGGCATTTTGGTATACGATCCAATAAGAATGAGTAGTATGTTATTAGATTGGGATTTAATAGTACATAAATACTTTCTATGGGAGCTTTCCCAAAATCGTTGTATGTTCGGAGATACAGCGCTTCAAAGATGAGTAATGTTAATATTTTATTTTTATTTTAATCAATGTAATTAATTATTGTTTTATATAATGGTTTGGCTACGCCTATGAGCGCAGACAGGTGAGGACTGGGATAAGGGCAGGTAGAAGAAGGGGTAGCGTACGCGCCCTGCGTGATCACCTAGGCTAATTACAATGGTTTTAAAAACAGTCGCCTTTTAGCAAAAAGTGAGTGACTACTTCAAGTCTCGTTACGATTTCGCTGCTCTCGGATTCCTCGTTCTCTGTTTTTACTGACCTCGGCTCTCTTCTGGACTCTGTGATTTACTCCTAGTGTTGACCTTGGCTTTCTGCTGGATTTCGATACCTATTCCTTACGTGACCTCGGCTCGATTTGTGGACTATTGAACTGATTATCGATCATGGAAGGTGTGCGTAACTGTGTGATGTGCCGTAGAGGACTTTACCACGGACGGTACTAACAACATGTCCTAGCTGATAACTTGCCATGAGAGCTACCTGAATTCACCGCATTTATAGAACAAAATGCTGTGTTAGAGGTAAGTTATTATTATTTATACTTACATATTTTATTTTCTCTAATATTTTTGTTAAAAATCACACAAAGCACTTAAAATGTTTATCAGTATCAATCTTAGGGTAAATGTTGACTATGCCGGAGTTTTGAAAACCAGTTATTCTTTTGTTTTAGGCAGGTATAGGTCAAAGATAAAACACCCCAATAACCACCGTGTGTTATCAAGAAAGAGGGACACCTTTAGTGCCTCTTGAGTGTAATAGTGACATAATGCTTTCATTGTTTGTGTCATTGTCATCTATAATATATTATGTAATTATTGTTTTAAATAATGGTTTGGCGACTATAAGCGCAGAAAGGTGAGAAGTGGGATAAGGGCAGGTAGAAGAAGGGGTAGCGTACGTGCCTTGCGTGATCACCTAGGCTAATTACAATGGTTTTAAAAACAGTCGCCTTTTAGCAAAAAGTGAGTGACTACTTCAAGTCTCGTTACGATTTCGCTGCTCTCGGATTCCTCGTTCTCTGTTTTTACTGACCTCGGCTCTCTTCTGGACTTTGTGATTTACTCCTAGTGTTGACCTTGGCTTTCTCCTGGATTTCGATACCTATTCCTTACGTGACCTCGGCTTGATTTGTGGACTATTGAACTGGTTATCGATCATGGAAGGTGTGCGTAACTGTGTGATGTGCCGTAGAGGACTTTACCACGGACGATACCAACAACATGTCCTAGCTGATAACCTGCCAAGAGAACGACCTGAATTCGCTGCATTTATAGAACAAAATGCTGTGTTAGAGGTTAGTTATTATTATTTATACTTACATTAGTTTTTTTAATATTTTTGTTAAAAATCACACAAAGCACTTATAATGTTTATCAATATCAATCTTAGGGTTAGTGTAGACCATGCCGGGGTTTTAAAACCGGTTTTTTTTAGGCAGGTACTTGCGTCTAGGTAACAAACTGTAATAGGTAAAAGTTAAAACACCCCAATAACCACCGTGTGTTAACAAGAAAGAGGGGCACCTTCAGTGCTTCTTGAGTGTAATAGTAACACAATGCTGTCGTTGTTGTAAATAATAAAATAATGTAGTTTTAAACATAACTTAACGCAACATGTAATGATTAAGTTAAGGGGGGCAAATAACCAGGTGAGTCACCTGATGTTAACTAGTCACCGCAGCCCATGTACAATACCAGGGGTATCACAGGAAGCGTTGCCGGCCTTTTAAAATGATGCAAGCTCGACTCTTAACAAAAAATACTGTCAGATTCAAAGTCGTAGAACTCAAATACCACAGCTCTTAGATACATGCAACCTATTACATAATGAAATACATAAAAGTACCCTTCTAATAATATATGACTCATTGTTATTGCAAGGTATACCAGCTTCCATACATTTTTGCCCATCCTCCTTTGTTGCAAAAGAATAATTTCACGTAGGTAATAGGCGGAAGCTATTTTCTCACTCTTGCGAAGTAAAGCCTGTCTTATATCCCTTACTTGCATAGCATAAACCTGCTTGGACAAGTCGCGTACAGGTAACCAGTTAGCCAGGGCAAATCCTAAAGGATAACCTATCAAGGGCTTCACTATGGCCGGAAGGAGAAAAGGATCGGTGAAATCACGTCGCGTTAGTTAGACAAACAGCATTCGGCCCTTTGGTCTTGCCATCATCCGGTGATATCGTTCAGAATATCACCAGAATCCAGCCCCGGCAGCGGAGAAGATCTAAAAGGACAGGGATTGAGAAACCCCTCAGCCCTTATGCCTCAAGCGGCGCCCGCCTTAGCACCAAGGAAACTGGGGTTTATTTAAAGAGAGGTTTTCTACCTCGCAACCCGCCTTTTCTGCCCAGGATAACGAGTTAGCCGACGACTCAAAAACAGAAGCAATGCAAGCCTCCCACGCCTTCAGAGCAGTTGGTCTTTGAACGAGTAATCATTAAGATTTCCCCTGGTTAAAAAAGTCACAAAGGCGCAGGATATAAGAAAGGTAGCCGAGATGACTAAGACTCGACTAACATAATTCCAAAGAGGAGACGGCTTTGCCGGAGCGGTTTTTCCTCATCGGTCTTCGTGTATGCGACTTTTCCAAACAGGTTTATGCTATGCAAGTAAGGAACATAAGACAAATTTTACTTCGCAAGAGTGAGAAAATAGCGTCTACCTATTTCCCATGAGACAAGGCATGCAAAAAATATTTTTTTGCCACAATTTTTAATTGAACTTCACGCGACTTTTTTACTAATTTAGCGAATTTCGCGATGTTTTGAATAGTTTTTATATCATGTGACATAATATCATTAGAAAGAGGAAAAACCAAAGAAGTTTTTGAGAAATTGGGAGATCCTGGTTACCGTTTTTAATTTTTTTATAGGTACGCTTGTAAATCTAAAGACTAAATTTACTTTTTTTCGATTTCGAAACTTTGTAAGCAAATAAAACAAAACTAGTGAACTAATATTTTTTTCGGAATTAAAAGAAACCTAAAACAGCCTTTAAATAAAATTAGCTGTCTACACTTGATACTTTTATTTTTTTATGATGATTTCGGGGTGACAAACAAAAAAAGTTTCAAAATCTTATTAAAAAACCACCAGTTAGGCATAGGCATTACCTACTCTACAGACCATTTCAGTTTGGCGGGCGATGGACCAAACACCCTGTATATTTTAATGTAATGTAATATAAATATTTGTTTATCTCAATTTAGAAGATCATTCTTAAGTTTTAATGTTTTGAAATTTTTAATTTCAATTAAACTTTCTTTTACTGTTTATAACTTTACATGAATATTTTTTGTTAACATACATTTTATATTATTTTTGATTTTAAATTACCCATATGTAATTGTTATAGGTATTAAATCTTTTGGCTTATATTTCGTGATTGATGTGGCTACCTTTATCAGAAGTTGTATTTCGCATGTGTTGTTCTGTGACAATTATAGGATATAAGATATAATTTAACTTTTACTGTCAAGTAAAAAATATATATACTATTCAATCATTATCATAGCAAACAAACATGTTCATGTACACATGTATTTGTACTGCGAGCACTGGGAACATATAATGAAAGCATACGTCGTCATTCTAGAAGCAAACAAATAAACTTTATTAATAATAGATACTTTTATGTAACGAAAACATCAGCCTTATGGTCACTCTAAAGTTAAGTCATTGATCTTAGTACAAATGCTGAACTCTTCCAGTTATAGGTAGCAATTAGGGAGACCATGATCCTGGATATATTGAAAACATTTTTTTTATCATCATCATCATCGTCACAACTCCGTGTAATGAGCCCACTGCAGGGCTATGAGTCTCTTCTCTGGGTGACGAGGAGGTTTAGGGCGTAATCCACTAAGCTGGTTGGTGGATGTCAGATATTTCAGGGTGCCGAAATGGCTTCTGACGAACCCTAACGACTACTGTATACAAGTATATAGCACCCGAGACCGACTGTTTACGTGCCCTCCGAAGCACGGAAAACGGCGTGAGAAATGAATGGTCGGCGGTCACCCATCCTTGTACCGGCCGCGCCGAGCGCGCTTAATCTGCGATATCGTTTGATATGCACAGTAACCACGGCGCCTCGTTTTTTTTAAAATTTTTGATTATTAATGTAGATTTAAATTGTAATAGTATATTATTAACATACCCCGAAATGTCGCCGTGGCAGACGTTACATTTAAAGCCCGTGTGCAATACTGAACCTGTAATAAAAAAAACATTGAAAATTAGAATGCTTGGAAAGATTAAAAACATGTCTTGGTAGGTATGCATGTAAGAATAGGAATTTATGAATTCAGAAAAGTGTTAAAGCATATGTGAAGTCTGTGACCCCTAAACTAAACAGAATCTTTATTAAAGCCGATCGTCCACCGCCAGCTTAGCTCGCATAGTTGAGCCAGCTTCTCATACATGTGCGTCCACAGCAGATTATGGCTATTTAATTTGTTGTTATTCAAGTGACAAAAAACAAATCCCAAAGCAATGTGTCGATAATCAATATCAGTAAGTTTTGTATAAAACTATTTGATTTCGCAGGAATATTCATAAAATAGTACATACCTACATATACATACAAACATAACTTCACACCGGTATGCCTTATGGGCTAGGCGGAACACCAGAGATAATAAGACCATCTGATGTTACGTTTAACAAATTTGGAGGCATTATAATGGTGGACAGAGCCTATCGCCCACAAATAAACCTCCAATAAAACCTCAGTCCCTTCACTGACTTTCACAATATGCCCGGGAAGATAAACAGCTGGCACATTCTGCTTTTCCTATGCTCTTAGTCTAGAAGGATATAAAATAGTACATATAACAAAAATGTAATGAAAGTAACTTACCCACTATGGGTTCAGTTTCAGACATAAAGGTTACGTCATCCTCTTCGTCGTCATTATTATCATCATTATCTAGGTCATGGTAAGCGGTATCTCCGACGTCACCGAGACCATCAGTACTAACGTGTTTATTAGCAGTAATGCATGTCCGTTTTGGTGTCGATGGGCCAGGGCTAGAAGATCGTTCAAAGTTGATTCTACTTGGCCAAGAATTACCAGGTCCCGAGTCCTGCAACAAAGAAAAAAATTGTTAGTTTTAAATTAACACACGAGAGTTTTATTAGATTTTTTGTTGTGTACTCGAAATACTGAGGTTTTTATCTAATTCGTTATCACAGTGCGTCGGCAGTGTGCGAATCACCTGACTTTCAAATTGCAAGGATAACACTAAAGCACTCCCTTACGAAAGAAGAATGTTAAGTTCAAAGACACAATTAATGCGGACATTTGTTAGAAACCACTAGCACAATATGGTGGAAAAAACGACCATATAGCCCATAGACGCCTTATCCTTGATCAATTCTGTCAGCAAGCTGAGGTTGGTTTGAAGCGGGGTACGGGGGAAGTAGGGACGGGACAGGTTTAAAATAAAATGTGAAAGGATCGATAATTTTTTCATACATTTTATTAATATTATACATACTGTCGTCTACATGACGTCACGGTAAATATAGTACAGCACCCTCTAGAGCTTACTTTTATGTAGAGGGCGCTGTAGTTAATTTAACGTGATGATATATTTTGTAACCAGCGGACAATCAAGGCGCTTCCAACGACACCTCATTTTTTCAATTATGTTAACTAGTTTCGAAGTTATGAGGGAACAGATGAACATCCATACCCTCATACAGGTCAAAATCATAACGCTCCGTTTTGCTTCGCCGTAGTCGGGTAAAAATTATATTAACTATTCACGGATGACAAAAACACACCGACTGTGTAAAACTTAAAAAATATTCGATTCTTTGGTAACTCGTCCCTTGGCGCCTACTGTAAACCTTTTACATAATGGTTGCATAACCTTTAAATTTTTTAATTTACCTTTATTCTACCTAGGAAGTTTAAAAGTCTACCTATGTATTATACCTTGTTGGATAGCTTAAACAATGTTCGTTATTATGATGTAATCTGCACAGTAAATTACTAGGAGCTTTTTTACAAGAGAAGCATTTTAAGTGCCATATTTTTGTTTAACTTAAGAGGAGAATAGTGCTTGAAAGACAATCACATGTGCTCCTTTGAAGCTATTTTAGAGTTACATACATAACGTCACGCCTGTATCCCTTATGGGGTAGGGAGAACACCAGAGGTTATAAGACCATCTGTTGTCGCGTTTGACAAATTTGGAGGTATTATAAAGATAGAGAGAGGCTATTGTAGTGACAGGTTGTCAACCTATCGCCCACAAAAACGCCAAGTAAACCTCTGCCCCTTAACTGACTTTTACAGTATGCTCGGGAAGAGAAGCAGCAGGCACATTCTAAGTTTTTCTTTCGGTCCCAGTCCAGCATGGAAGCAATATTTAGATTTTAGTTTTTTTTTTTTTTCGTTAAATCATTTATCAGTTACCTACGTCAAAAAAGTAGTTAGATAGCGAAGATTTTTTTTATTTCTGACAAAACTAGTGAAAAATGGGTGTTTACAGTAAAATCCTACAGTGTAATAACTCAAAAACGGCAAATTTTAGGAGGGGTGATTACATAATAAGAATAGTTCGTTTTGACCTGCTCTATAACCCCTCAATAGATGCGGGTCCAATAAAAAGTAACCTGTATACCTACGACGTCAATTTTTGGTCATGCGAACTCTAGTAGGTACTCGGGTCAAAATTGTTCGTTAAAAAAATCGTTGCACAAAAAATTATAATAATATCTTAAAAACTCAAGCCTCTTGTGGCGCTTTTGACGTGCGAGTGAGGACAACTAGTGCGGGGCGCTTGCTCGCTGCCGGTTCATACAACGACGTTGTGATTGTATGCTTTTTGGGTACCTATGTACTTGCATCCTGGGATCGCGTACCATGTGCACGCGAATGTGTGTGTACGTTACTTATGAACGAGTGTGTGTAAGTTTCTGCAGAGACTATCGAGTTAAAATATAACATGCTATAAAAACTATTACAATCGATACTGTAACAGATTCTGAACAAACTAATCTCAGGTTTCGCATGAACAAAAACTAACGTTGTATATGTAGGTATGCAATTACTAGTACTTAACATTATTGTTTACGTTAGGTACATATTTTATAATTATTTGAGTGGACTCCACATACTATTTTATCAAATTTGGAGCAGACTCTTGAAGTATTTCTAACTTTCTGACGCGGGCATAAATTACATCTAGCAATGAGACTTCTCGCTTTGGCTTGGCAGTGATGATTGGTCAATCGTTGGTGGGTCTCTTTTTTGATCAACACAGAACTCCTGTAAAATTTTTATTCATTTGCTCTAATACCATGAAAAATATCAAATATAGAGAACATTATCAAACAATTTTACTAACGTTAGTACACTGGTGGCTGATTTAGGTCCCGCAAACAAACGTACCTCTGTCACTAATAATGGCAGGTTAGTGCACGACTACTACCGGGGACCTTTTGGAGGTCCTTAATTGGGTGATAATGAAAATCCCAGAAATCTTGTAAACGATTTCTGGGATTTTCATTATTTTTTCTTAATTACTTTTTCTTAAAGATACGCTTGCGCGTATCGTTTACAATATTAAGAAAAAACCGCTAAATGAGGCTACGAGTGGTGTTAGGGGATCACTTGAATTTAATCAACACTAGGAGATCTCGTCGTTTTAAAATAACATCGCAAGAAAATAGATATATTCCTGTTGACGCGCGAGGAAGGACGAGCGGGTGGGCTCTTTAGTAGGTATTCCTATTCCCGTGATTTCTTTTTTCAACGGACTTCCAAAAGGACGAGGTCCTAAATTCTTTGTATTCTTTATTTTATTTGTTATTTTTTGTTATTCGCAGCTCAACTTCTACTGAATGCCAGGTCATGGTTATTGCTCTGAGCATACTATAAATCGTAAAAATAGAAATTTCTAACCTTACAGGAAGACCGTTACTCGCGGGGTTCACTAGCTCCCCAGCTACCTACTATGATTTAATTATTATACAGGGTGACTGGCACATGACCCGCCATAGGAACAGAGCGTGTAGATGGGATCATTTGCAAGTATTTAAAGCTTTCTATGGACTAAATCTTATCGTTTTGGAGATAGGCATAATGATGTACTATTTATGCTTAATTTAGTATTTGAGCGGTAAAAAATTAAAATAGCGTATAACCATAACAGTTTATTAATAGAAATAATTAAAAAACCTGAAAAACAGTTCTTGACTTATGTTGTTTCAGCGAGAAATAGGGTACATAATTTAACCAAAACAAAAAAAACGTAGGAATCATACTTTTTATTGCTTATAATTAAGAATTACACTTAAAAATAATCTTATTAACATTTTAAGTATATGTAATATATTGACTTTTGAAATTTTTAATTTTTTGATTTAGGAGGTTTTTGAAATAACCGATTCAATTTTAAAACATGTTCAGTTTTTAACTCTGTGACTGTAAATGTTGAGCTAAATAGTTGAGTAAAAGACAAGTGAAGTTCAAATGACATTAATGGTGATGGTTTACAAAGATTGAAATATTTTTGAACCAATCAAAACAAAGCACATAATTAAATACTCGGGCAAAAACCTCTTAGGTTACTGTTGTTTACGCAATGAACGTCTTTTACGCGGTGTTATCAAAAGAGGAAGGAATGTATTGACTTAAGTTGTTTACACCCACAATACGCGTCTACCTTTGAGCAACCATTTTCAGTAATAAAAAAGGATTTTGGAAAAAATGTGACGAAAGTTGTTTATTGAAATGACCCATTCAATTGTGAAAATGAGAACAAATAAAGTTAGTCTACAAAATAAATAAAGCTAATTCATTTATAACTCTTCTTGCACGATTTTATCGACGTACAGCGACATCTATCGAATGAAAGCAATCTAAAATTTTGTATATTGTAAATGTGAAAGTTTGGATGGACAGATGTCTGGATGTTTGTAACTGTATCAAGGAAAAACAGCTTTGGATGAAATTTTGTGATAGTTTACAGTCTGGAATAGCGAATAGGCTACTTTTTATCTCAATATTCCTGCGGTATTTGAAATGGCGCGGGTTAAACCGCGCGAAACAGCTAGTAGTCCTATAAGAGTGGAATAGGGTTGGTGGACCTTGGCGTAAAAAAGACAAAACATAAAAGCCTATTTCCTACCCTTTACATAAATGTACCTTGACTTTGTAATGGGCAATAAATCATATGGAAAACGAGTCTCGTTGTTCACTCAAGAGAATTTTACATTGAAGTGAAATATGTTTAAATGGTATTTTTGGAAAGCTTATGAACTAAAGAAGTTTTTTAAAGCAAAATAAATTTTGCCTGGTTTATAACCGATTGAGCACGCGTGGGATGCTGTCAAGCGAGCTATTTGGAACCGTCAGCCACCTCTCCAGACAGTGCCAGAGATCAGAAGAAGAAAGAAAGAAATCATTTATTTGCTGAATATGGTCGGTATTTACATGGTAAGTTAACATTATGGTGCAGCATACTCAACCGTGCAACGGTGTGCAAATTTTTCTATGTCCTAAATCAATTACATAATACCAACATTAATATTGAAAAAAGAAAAACATAAATATCATTCAAAATTTTAAATTATAAGGTCATAACAAACATAAAAAAATTATTGGTAAAATATGTCAAAATTTATAAGGTATGTATGTCAAAGTAGTACAATAAAATCACAAATATCAGTTTAAAAAGTCATTCACGCTATAATAACATTTTTCGACCAAATAATTAAATAATTCCTTTTTAAAATTTCTCAATGTCATATTTTTTAAAAAACTTGGCAGTTTATTATATATTCTAATAGCCATACAATACACATTTTTAGAATATAGGTTCAGTTTTTGGGCAGGTATGTAAAGTTTATTCTTGTGCCTTCCTTTACCATTTAACATTTCTTCATTTGTTTTGAAGAAGTATGCATGTGTTCGTACAAAAATGCATATTTCAAAAATGTATAAGCACGGAACTGTTAATATTTGATATTGTTTAAACAAAGGCTTACAGCTATCAAGATAGCCCGCACCACATAGTGCTCTTATACACTTTTTTTGAGCACGGAAGATATTTAATACGTCTACGGAATTGCCCCACAGAATTATACCATATCTTATAATAGAGGATACATAACCATGGTAAGATAAAAGGGCTATTTTGACCCCTGAAATGTCTCTAATTCGTTTTAATACATAAATATATCTTTCCATTTTGTTTCTTAAACATGTCACATGTGCCTTCCAATTGCACCATTTATCAATAGTCAAACCTAGAAATTTAGCTGATTCTACATTGTCAATCGGTACATTATTATAGTCGATATTTAATTTAGGACATTTCATATTATATGTTTGAAATTGCAACAATTTAGTTTTAGTCAAATTATTTTTTAAGTCATTTGAATGTAGCCAGTCTATTACCTTTGTCAATGTAGAATCAATTTCACATTTAAGTTCATTCAAATTAGGAGTCTTAATAAGTATAGTGGTATCGTCAGCAAATAAAATACTATCATTAAATTCATTATTAATACAGTTTGGTAAGTCATTGATATATATAATAAACAGAGACAGGTTACCGCAAGAAATGCTGGATAACTTAATTCTCAGCGTGCCAAAAAGGATTGCCGCATGTGTTCGAAGCCAGGGGAGGGGTTATATTGTACTAAATAAAGTGCGTTTTCACAAAAAAGTGTACCCCCCACTTTTCGGTTGTCCCTTGTGTTCGAAGTATTACTAACAAAATATGATATGCTCTGGTGAATATTTTAATGACTGTAAGCACTAAACATATATTAAACAAGTAAATGAAGTGTCAGAAATATGAAAAAAAAATAGAGCAATTAAAATAATGACTAATTTTAATCAGCAAGAAGTCCTTTAGTCCATATTCCTAACTATGTTTCTTAACTATCTATGAAAGAAGAATTTTTATTCGCTTTTTCTTAACTGGTTAGTAAATAAGAATATTTTATCCATTTTCAAAACTGGTTAAGAAAAGCAGTTAGGAAAAAAGAGAAAAAAATCTTATTTACTAACCGGTTAGGAAAGTGGAACAAAAAATCTTACTTCCTAACCAGTTACGATAAAGTAAACGACAATTCAATATTCATAATAATTTTTTTCATGTAAACATTTACAACATTTTCAGTGAAATAAACAAAAACGATAGATTGTCTTAAAAACTATAAGGAGCAATTATCTCTACACAATGTCCAACAGTTATTATATCAGCATTCATGTCCTCAATTGAGGAGTTAATTTCCAAGTCAATTGTTTCATAGTTTTTGGATTTATTCTTCTTACTATGTAAATGAATTTTTGTTTCTTTGCTCAGAACTTCTAGAACTTCTGCCATAGACGGATTTTTACGTCCCAAATATTTATTTAATCTAGCATGCCACCCTTCAAGATCATTTGTGGTTCTTTTATTTTCTTGATAGCAACACCACTTTTTAATAAATGTAATATCGCTTAACCAGTACGAATTGAAGTACGAGTTAAATTTTCGCACTTGTTCACAATTAGGCGTTCGTCTCATTATATATTTATAACCCGACATTATGTATTTTAATGGCAAACGCGCCAAACCAGCACATTTAGCAACATGACGTCTTTGGACTCTGGATTTTAGTCCTAGTGCCTTTGCCTTTTTGAATAAACTATTACAAAAGTGATAGAAACATCCTTTGATCACAGTCTTCGGAAATAATTTATGAATTGCCTTCATAGCTGACTTCTCATAGTCCATGGTAATTTTTTTGGGATACCAGGTAGGTAATCGACTTTTAATTAATTCTAATAATATATCATACGTCTTCTCGTTTTTACCATGAAGAAATGCATAAAAAAGTGGGACCACTTTCTTTGTTATTTCATTGTATCCATGGATGGTATAAATTTGCGAGAATGGTAGCGGGCAGGACTTGAAAGTTCCATCACATAAAAAGTGATCAAAGTCATCATATATATTTTTTTTGTCGGTGTTGCAAAACACCAGAATTCTCATCCCCTGAACCATATCATTGTAGTCTGCTAATAGAAATGCTTTGAATTTTTCTGGTATTATTACTTCAGTAGGCACTTTAAAATTAAGCTTAGTTACACCTAAGCTAGTGTTTCTCGCGTTGTACAATCCACTTTTTATGTTATTAAATTTCGGTAGGTCAGTAACTAAATGCTGAAGTTGACAAATCATATCTTCAAACTGTTTCTGTATAGGTTTTGTGTTAGCACAGACTTTTTTTTTTAGATCGCTACATTTAACCATGATATTAATTTTGGAAGTATTTGGTACACAGCTGCCATTATGCGAATTTTCCTTAATAAAACAATTATCATTTATCTATTAAGTGTTATATTGCCCTTGCATCCCTTAAAATTATAACATTGCCAATATTTGTTTCCGTTACTGAACTTTTTGAATTGTGATACTGACTACCTCCGTAAAGTAATTTTATGCCTCCTCGTTTTGTTGGTATAAAATCGAAATGTTTTTCTTCAGTTATATCCATGTTTGTATCTTTGTCACAAATTGTTGAACAAAATCAATAAATGTAGTTTTTTGAAAATCAATTCAACTTTATTGAAGGGAAATGAAGTTTGACACAAAATGACTTTAGTATGACATTTAAATATGATAACGTGTGAATCATAGTGACCAGTATCTAAGTAGGTGTTTTATAATAGTTTTGCTATGCAATATAATTAAGGACTTTTTGTTTACTCTATCGTAATTTGTAACTGGTTAGGAAGTAAGATTTTTTGTTCCACTTTCCTAACCGGTTAGTAAATAAGATTTTTTTCTCTTTTTTCCTAACTGCTTTTCTTAACCAGTTTTGAAAATGGATAAAATATTCTTATTAACTAACCAGTTAAGAAAAAGCGAATAAAAATTCTTTTTTCATAGATAGTTAAGAAACATAGTTAGGAATATGGACTAAAGGCAAGAAGTCAGTTTTTGACATGTCCCCCACTCGAATTTCTCGATGTCAAAAGCTATTCTGAAAATTTTTGTAGGCGATACACTGACTTTTTGGTACGGTTTGAAAGAACTCATAGTTTTCTATCGTCTCCGGTACTTTTTAATTTAAACCTTAAACAAACAGTTTCACAATTCAATTTCCAACAAACATGTAAAAAGTGGTGCCGGCTGGACATGTCTGGTTTGTCACGGCTAAAACTGCTATTTAAACAATAAATAAGGACTTTTTCATTTCTGAACTGGAAACATTAACTTTAAATCCACCGTTTGAAATAAAAAAAGCATCAGTTTTGACACGAAGCCGAGTTTAAACCACGTGTATTTTGTTGTGCCAAGAACGTCAAGATTTCTTGTGTCGGATTTGAGACACAATAACTGCTGATTCCGGTGAAAAATTCATCATTCCACGATATTTGGAAGATTAATAATTTGATAATAATATAATCGTTATTTAGTTAATAACAAATTTAGTGTAATTGATTATATTAGAATTCAGTTTAGAATATAATAAGGGAAGAGAGCGTCACGTCAGGTTTGCGACATTTTGTCCCGTGACCTACCAGGCTGACCAGCAAAGTCGCAAATCCGATACCATAAATCAAGGTTTACATTACGTTATTTCACAGTTCTTTTTTATTTCCAGTTTTTAGAGTTTTTTAGAGTAATTAATATTTTAAGATTAAAATAAAGTAATACTAAGCGTTATTTAATTTTTGATAAGAAATACTGCCAAAAATGTTGTGATATTATATTCAACACCTAGTAGGTGTACACATTACTTAGACTAATGTTGACTTCTAATAATAATAAAGTGTTTCGTAAAACAAAAATAACTGATTATAGAATAACACGAGTTATACTGCATAGGTTTGATAATTTTATAGGAATTAAGAAATAAACAAAGGCTATAAAAATACTTTAGGTATTAAGTGAGCTGTAAAAGTAACAACTAATTCAACTTGGGATTATTTTGATAATTGAAATTTGCGCCGATTTGTTTGAAAACATTTGTAAGATATTTCAGTTTTATTTCATTCTATCGCATTAAATTTATCTCAAAGATTTATTCATGTAAGCCCAGCCTAACAAAAAGTAGACTGACAGTTTTGCGATTGTCCTGTGTTTTGCAACGAGGGATTTCTAAGTATTTGGAAATTTTTAATATGAAAAGGTGCAAATGATTTTATTTCAATATTTAAAATAACGATTTATATTTCGAAGCCAATAATGTAGTGCCCGGTAAAACTACCATTACAATATCGAAAAATTTACGGTTACTAACATCAGTTGTGGCAAAACCGAACTTAACATAAGCGTAAAATTGACATGTTATTAAGTTTTTCTATATTATGTCGTGTTTCAAAAATATGTATATTATTATCTTTAAAATACAATTATAAGAATTTGTGTGTTTTTTCAAAGTTATAAGATATTTAGCTTTTAAGATACCTAGTCGCAAAACTGACATTTTCTTCCACAAAATTAGTTTTAATTTACGAATTCTCGTAAAATAGCTCAATAATGAAAGAAATAAATATAATTTCATAAATTGCAATACATCTAAGTTGAACTCTAACAAAAAAACCAACGAAAATATCTCATTTTAAATCTGATAATAAATTCGGTCATGGTACACTTTATTTTGAAAACGCTCTAAAAACAATTTCATAATACAATATTTAGTTAAACTCTCTTTTTCTTTCAATAATTTACTATCCAAACAAATTCAATTTTGGTTTTAATTTCAAAAAGTGACTTTTTTATTAAAAAAAAATGTTACGTAATCAAAAGTAATAAGAAAAATTTTAATTTTCAATTTATAAACTGTTTATCGCCATCACAGTTTAATTTAAAATATATTTAATTAGTATCTAATATTTTAATTTAATTAAATCTTGCGGTGACATTTGTAATTTACTAACATAGTACATAGGTTGTAATGAAATAAATGTATCAATTGGGCCAAGACGCCATAATGAAAAAAAAATAAAAAGTAAAATTTTTAACATATTCCATGTTTTGCTAGTGATCGTATGCCAGTCTATCTAGTCCCCTCTGAAGTTGTTGCAGTTGTTTTTGTAAGTAATGCAACTGCGCGAAACTTCCTCTGAAGAAGGAAACTAATGGAACTGCCATACCTACGAAAAAAATGTGTATACCTACACGCGACTAAACATGGCCGGCTTAGTGTTGTATACTACAAGTAAGCTCGTATTCGCCATCGATTTCGCCATATTATGTGGCGATAAAACTATCTAAGTACCTATGCAGCATATTGATTTCGTACTTTTTCTACACACTTGCTCGTAAAGTGAGCCTTATTCTATTGAATTTAGAACTATAAACTGGGCTATAAGTCACGCGTGCATAATATATTATACCCTATTGCATAATATAATGAATCCTAAAAAGTTGAATTGTACCTTTGTGCAAATTACATGAGAGTAAACAGAGCATATTTTATTGATCCGGGTTATACATTAAATATTTTCAGAAACAACAAAGAGATTTTATACCACTTCAAATCCATACACATTTTTTAATGTTTGCGCCTTATATTAGTAAAACAAATTTGTATATCAAACAAATTATTCACAATTTACAATAATTTGTTATAAAATATTAAAATATTTGCATTTACCACTCCAAATTAAACATTTTCACGTAAAATAGGCTGTATATGATATACAGACATTGACACATTTGGCGGAAAAAAAAAACCTACGCGCATGCGCGAGGTTCGGCGCCATTTTTCAATCACAATTCACAGCTTTGTTATCAAGTGTGCTTGTTATTTTATGACCATGTATGTCTGTTTTTACTCACAAGTGTGTTGAAAAACGTCGTATGTAACTCGTGAGCGTTGCTAATTACATTACGTTGCTTAGCTCACTTGTTACATAATATACTATTTACTATTTATGTACTATCACGTACCCTAGTGGAGATCGTATTAACAGTTTTACCAGCATAACATATTATTCTGTCCATTGACAAAAACTATGAATGTAAAAAAATTAAGCAGTTGAGCTAACATAAAAATATTTTTATTCTTTGCATTTTTTATTATTAAATAAGGTGAGTGGGGGGAAGATGAAAAACGGGGTAAAACAGAAAGTCAACAATAACGCCACATCTAGCTGAGTTTTTAAGTGTTTTATTTTCTCCTATGCCATGGTCAATGCTTGAAGGTTATTGAAAAGAAACATGTTTTTTTTACAAAATTATACAATCTGACTTTTTGCGCGTTTCTTCAAGTATTTTTATCTTACCCCGCATCCTGTAACTTTCATTAAAAGCTAGGTACAAGTGATTCTTTTGGATACTTAATAATTACTTTTATTAAATAGATTTTTTGCCTTTACTCGTATTGTAGGAATTGACACAATTTTCTATCTTTACCCATTACATTTTGATTTTGAAAATATTAAATCTAACATCCAGCAAGCTGCACGACCTGAAACTCAAGATACTGTCAGCTCGTTTTGTGTCAATCCAGAACGCTACGCTCGAAGACTGAGAAACAGATGGAGATGATGATGTATAACTTTTTCAACCTATCAATCCGACGCTTGACACCTCAGTCTCTCGTGACCATGGGGTCTGCAAAGACACTTAACGAATATGCGATAAATCCGGTTAAAAAGTGTTTTATTTAATATGAATCGCGAAAACTTAAGACAATATTAAGATAGAAATAATTAAAACAAAAAGCAAATTAAAAATTTATTATCATCAACTTGAATTTGACATAATTTAATTACCTAATGTTACCTATATTAAATTTATTTTGATACTTACGGGAAATATTTTAGGAACTGAGTTTTCTCTTAATCTTATTATATCTAGAGTTCTATTAAAACATGTTTGAGGAAAATGCAGTGAGCAGACAAACCACTGCTTTTGCCGAGGATTAATATTTTCTTCACCAACTGCTCTTAACCACTTTTGCCTCAATCCTTCATTTTTTGGAAATCTAGAAACAAAATATTTGTACTTATTGTATGTAATTAACATTAAAATCCACTAAACATATACATATAATTTTAATCAGAGCATAACCTTATTTATACTATGAAAATAATTACGAATGAAATAAATAAAAGAGTCTGTTACTCGGAAATAAGGTAAGATACAGATTCTTCTAACATTTATTTATATATACTTAGCTTTACATTTGAATTCAAGAGGTTTTATGTGATATTACATGAAAAATGGTACTCACTTATGAAGAGTCAATGCTACATGATTTTTGTTTTTTCTTGCACCACATTTTAAAATGCAACAAGATGGCATCTTGACCTACAGTTTCACCACTGTACTTAGCGACTTAGTTTTAAACAACTATTTCTTGTTTATTTATTCAAATCTCATATAAACAAACACTTGACAACGAACTACCACGAAACACGGGCAAACAAGATGGCGAATTGAAGCACGTACTTTTTTTTTTTTTTATTAAATTTATTAACGGCATGGATCCTAATGCTTCGGCTACACTACCGTGATATGCCAGTAATTATTGCCATAACTTAAACAACACCTAGGTGTAACCACGATTTACGGCCACAATTTTACAATGCCAATCAATATGGCAAATGGCGGTAGGCACTGACCTCTATATTTACCACTGGACTGGCTGTTCCGCAAGTTTGACAGCTATTTTTTTGTGCCTATTTGAAGCGCCACTAGCGAGTAGCGAGTGTCCGCAGAACTAATTTTGACGTATATTGCAAGTGGCCGCCAGAGAAGTGCTTGCTTATTGTTAAGTGATTTTATATTTTTTTAATATAAATACGAATTTTATGTTGTTATTGTTATAAGCATTATATAAAAGTTATCAAGAATGAGGACATGTGTATATTGTAAGCGACTAGTTTTAGTACCACGGACACTCGCTACGTCCGACAGCGCCAAAATGGCGATTATCAAACGGGCACAAAAGCACTTTGACAGCCACCAGTCCAGTGGTAAATATAGAGGTCAGTGCGGTAGGCAATAGCTCCGGCGGCGGTCTTTTTTCGCACATCAAAGAAGATTACCGCAGTAATTATAGCGTTTGTGGCCACACTACCGTTTGTCCAGTGTGCAATATGAGCTCACCGGCGACGCACGTATCGACCGACATGGAGTGGTCAAATGAAAAAGCGCTCGAGTTTTTAGAATTATTCCAATCCGAACCGTCTCTTTGGGATACCCTTTTTTCTTCTTTTAGCTTTGTTGAAATTTAAAAGATTCATGTAAAAATAAATGGCACTCATAAAACACAACACCGCTGCAGCTTCGACCTCCATCTTGAAAAAGTGATATTTTCCGCCAGATTTATTGACATATCACGGTAATTTAATGCCATAATTATTGCCGGTAGACGGTAAGGTAGTGTGGCCACACCAGTTCATGCAGTAATTTAAACGGTAATTTAATGCCATAATTATTGCGGTAACAGCCCGGTAGACGGTAAGGTAGTGTGGCCGTAGTATTAAGCCTAAAAATCTTGAAGCACGTACTTACAGCTAAGTGTTGCCAACTCGGATTTTTAAAAAGGCGTAGGTTAGATTAGAAAATTACGTAGAAATGGTAAAATTTCCATATAGAAAATACGTAGATCTACGTACTTTTTTTCTGAGTAAAATGACGAGAGTAGGTAAGGTAAAAGTGAATAAAACGACAATTTATATTACCCAAAAAGTAGTAGACAGCAGACAAACAATAAATTAAAAAAAATTACTGTTAGCAAACAAAAAAATCTATGAATTACTACTTGTAGATTATTTAAAAAAGTTTGGTACTTTCAGTCATCATCAATTTAATTCTTAAATTTTATTATCACTTTCAGACAATTTTTTGTACATATATTTATTAAAATTTTTAAGGTGTTCCTGCGAAGGTTCACGGTTTTTTTTAAGCCACTCTTCGTAAAAAGTAAGCCTGTTAGCGTGTCAGTGTGAAGCCTGTTTCTTATATTAGTTTTCATCAAATTGATCGCAGAAAACAGACGCTCGACATTTGCACTGCTAACTCCTTCGAAATCTTAGTTCGAAAAAATGTTTTTTGGTTAGGAATTAAGATTCACTTTGACGCAAGACGTTTCGTTTTACACAGTCACGTCACTTATCCCATGTGACATGAGCGACATGAGGCACAGACCACAGATGAATGGCGCCCTCTTTTTAAAATGAATGGCGTGACGTGTTGAGTGGCGAGGCGAGAGTGCCTTAGTATGAAACGGAACGTTTATTAACTTTTTTTCGCGAAAGTAAAGGAATATTTCAGTCTATTTTGCAATTTTGAACAATTTTGATAGAAAATACGTAGATTCTGGCACTAAAGTTCGTAGGTTTGCAAGAAAGGCTTAAAATACGTAGATCTACGTAAAAAGACGTAGAGTTGGCAGCCCCAGCTGTCAAATGATCTTTGACAATATGTGGCACATATAGCAATATCTAAAATATGTATGTCCCTTTCGTCATATGCAAACCTAGCCGTAAGAAAAAGAGAAAAATATATAGGTATTTATTGTTCTATACCATATATGAATGATATTTGTGTATGTATAAATGCTATATCGCCGATGAAGAGTCAATACATAATAACTGACATTTTGGCCATTTTCGTTTTATTGAATAATTCATTGTTAAATATAGTAATACAATTGTTGATAAAGGTATTGGATCGATTTCTTATTAATTTGCCAAGAAAAATAGTAATTGCAATATATATTAAGTGTTGTTACGTCTTTTATGATGGCAATATATACTATCTACGACTCATCACGTTCACTCGTGTTCGTTGTAACAGGCGTACTAACTGTTTGCGACCTGTCGATTTGGTGCCACTACTGAGAGAGAGAAAGAGAGGATACAAAATACGAAATGACGACGATGACACGGCCGCTACTTAGCTTCCACTCGACACAAGTTCCAGGACTGTAGTGGTCAGGAAAAACAGACACAGGCAGATTGTTCCACACCTTGGCAATCTGTACCAAAAAGGAACTATCGAAGCGTTTTGTTGGACTTCTTTGTAAATCCACTATATAGGGATAGAAGTTCTGTCTGCGTCTGGTAGTCTGGTGGTAAAAAGGGGTGGGTTCAATTTGGTCAAAAAGAGCACTCGCGCACTCACCAAAATGTAGCTGATAAAATACTGTCAACCAACCAACCTTACGACGATGCTCCAGCGTCTGCAATTTTTTATTTGTAAGGTTGTTATTTATGAGTTTACGGGCTCTTCGGTCAACAGAGTCCAGCGTTTCGAGCTGGTATTTGGCAGAACCATCCAAATGTGACTACAGTACTCCATGAACGACCTCACTTTTGATGTGTATAAGTTGAGCAGCCGTTCAGGGCTGAAGCACCGCCGGACCTTCGAGATGATACCCAATTTTTTGGAAGCCGTTTTAGCCATAGACTCAATTTTTTGTCCGAAGTTTAATTTGGACGTTATAGTGACGCCCGAAAGCCCTCGAAAGTGGGCGTAAAAGTAAAGGTGCTCTTTTTGCGGAGAATAGACACTCTTGTGTTTTGGAGGCGTTGAATTTGACCAGGTTAGATTCGCCCCAATCGGACACAATCCGCAAGGTCGAATCAACGCGCTCAAATATAGACTCTCTCAAAACCTGGATTTCATGAGCGCTCGTTCGCGCTTTGGATATATATCTCTCAACAACAGTGCTGTCATCAGCATATCCAATAATGCCTGGTGTTAGGAGGTCATTAATGTGCAGCAAGAATAAAGTTCAGAGAGAACAGATCCCTGAGGTACCCTGGCATTAATTGCCATTAGGTCAGAGGAGTAGCCGTCTAAGACTACTCGAATCGACCGTTCCCTCAGAAAATCAGATACCCAGTCGCGGAGCCCGGTCGGTATGCCATATGCTGGAAGCTTGCTTAAGAGACCATCATGCCAGACCCTGTCAAAGGCCTTGGAGATGTCTAAGGATACAGCTATTGCTTCACCATGACCCTCCAAGGCCTCACTCCATAAGTGTGTGGCATACACGAGAAGATCGCCGGTCGGGCGTCCACTGCGGAAACCATATTGGCTATCGCTTAGGAGCTCGTTGGTCTCAAGGTATGCCAGGATTCGATTGTTCAATACACGTTCCATGACTTTGCAAGGAAGGAGTGATTGAAATTGGTCGATAGTTTACAGGGTCAGCACGACTTCCCTTCTTCGGTACTGGTTGTACGTTAGCCAGCTTCCAGGATTTAGGGACTTTTACCAGATTCCAAAGAAAGTCTATAGAGACGCGTCAAAACGGGAGACAACTCAGCTGCGCAGTGTTTTAGGACCACAGCAGGAATACCATCTGGATCGCTAGCCTTATTCTCGTCTAGGTGCAGCAAGCATTTAAGAACCTTCTTTTGGCGAATATGAACGGTACCCATTGTAGGACCGAACTGAGGTAATTGGGGTGGGATTTCTCCTTGGCTATCTAGACGAAAATGTTCCGCAAAGATACTGGCAAACAAATCCGCCTTTTCTTTAGCGGTGTGGGCCAGAGAACCGTTAGGTTTCCGCAGAGGTGGCAGCGACGGGCGACAAAAGTTCGTTTCGACCGACTTGGCGAGATACCAGAAAGCTTTACTTCCCGAGGGGTATGAGGCTATTCTGTCTCCGATACAGCCTATGTGGGCAAAACGAGCTCTTTAAATCACCTTTTTGCAGGACTTGGCGGCAGCATTGAACCTTTTCTTGTGTTCATGCGAATCCACGGCTTTGCTTCTGCGAGCGGTTGCCCAGGCTTTGTACGCTTCTCGCTTACACTTTTCAGCGGAAACGCATTCAGCACTAAACCATGGGTGACCTTTGGTTTCAAGGGATAGATCAGCGTATTAGACCAGAAGTATTAGACCAGGTCGTAAGGTTGGAGATCCACATTTCGTTGATATTAGGGCTATAAAATATGAAAATATTACAATTGAAATAAAATAAAATTTCGATCAAGACTGGATGCCTTTACCACAGCGGACCAAAAATATGAATGACGAAGTAATCTATGATCGATTGCATTCCAGACTACCAATAAAAGCCACTAAATTTAACCATTTACAACAACTAAAAGCAGTTATTCCTAGTGATTGTCATCCCTATTATGATTCTTTGCCTTTTGAATAAGTATTCCTATCTTGATCAATATTTCATATAACTGATCCGAGTTTTTCTTTGTCTAAGTTTTGACTTGATTATTGTTTTTCCTTGTTGCGTGTACTTTTAAGCGATTAATGTGCCATTTTGATTATATTAAGGTCTTTCATAACGAAATGTCTACTGCAAGTTGATTTACTTTTTTGATCTAATTTACTACCTACATAAAGAGTTAAAAAAGGTTGTTAATTTTTTACGTAATCTAAGTTTTACTTTTGTATTTTTGCATGTTTAATTTTATTTTTCAAAAGCACCGTTGGTGTTTTTATTCTCTTGATTTCATAATTAAGATAAATAACGAAAATTTACTTTGCGATACTGTTACACAGTGCAAATAACTGCTCATTTAAGTGATTTTATTTAAATATTTATCTTTTATTTCTACTTCACTATTTTTGTAAGTATACCCCTTATTTTTTTAATAAAATTTTAGAAAAATGACATTAAAATACAAGCAGCATTTGTGTTATCTTCCTGGTATTTTAATATTTTTGTGTAAATTTAGAAGCAATTTCTTCTATCTGCACTAGCAATACCGAATATCTTCAAATTCCAACATTATATTTCATTCGAGGAAACAATACCTTCTATCTGCAATTTATTTAAAAACCAGTAATAATTTAATAAAAAATGTAATGTCGTTATACGGTAGTTGGCTTAAATGAATATTTTAAAGAATAATATATAAGAAAAAACCTTTGAAACGGACGTGGTACGTTTTTTTCGCCTCCTGAAAAGTTGCGTTTTTGTAGTTATTATTTATTGCATATTCATCGGCGATATGTTGACAAGGGCGCCTCCATAGAAATAGAATGCAATGCTCCTGTACGACAGATACTAGACCCTGAAGTAAACAAACAGCGACACAAAATTGCGGACACGCACGGTAGCGATGGGTGTTGAATGAACGGACCGGTTCATTCAACCAGTCGACGTTGCGTAGACGGTTCAACTGTTCACGGACTTTAGATGAACCAGGGCCCTATTTCATAAAACTCATATCGACTGACAATTGTATGTCGACAATTCATTGTAAAATTACAAAAATGCGTTTCATAAAACCCTGACAATTCATCCAAAATTGTCACATAATGCGTTTCATAAAACAATTGTAGCGACAGGCGGTCTACTGACAAATGTCAGACAAATCGCTATGAATTGTCGTTTATGAAACGCCTGTCATGTGTAATATTACCAAGAATTTTAGAATTGTCCTGACCATAGAAAAATATTACTCTAACGAGAATAAGGCAAATTTAAATAGGCTACTTAATAACTAGAACAAAAAGATTTTTTACGAAAATTAAGAATATCAACTCTTACATCACATGGGAATGTATTTCTTGACAATTTCTTCATTGAGGAATCAGTAAAATCTTCAGGTTTAAAATGGTACTGACACAGCATTCTGTGCTCGTTAAACAATTTTTTCTGAAACTCTACAGACTCTGAAGATTTATCTGGGAACATATATTTAGCCCACAACTTGCAGCTGAAACAAACAAAAGATTTTAAATAAAAGATCTTACAGATGTTTGCTATATCATTAGTGAATAAAGGTGTTCCATGCATATACATATAGTGTCAATTAAACAAAGATTTCCGGTCAAGATAGCAGCTCTGTTAATAAAACCCTATTTTTTATAATAATTTTGGGAGGTATTGCTTAAGTTGTCTACAATTGTAAATCAAGCTGGAAGGATGATGAATTTCACTTAGGAACAAATAATAGTTATGATTCAGTTGTTTCATTAAGACCAAAACAAAAGTACTGAATCTTAAGCTTATATCAATGACCTTCTGAACTCTATTAACCATGACTTCATATTGTTTGCAGATATTACAACAATTACTACTAAATATGTACTAATCTATACTAATTAAATAAAGCTGAAGAGTTTGTGTGTTTGTTTGTTTGTTTGAACGCGCTAATCTCAGAAACTACAAGTGGGATTTGAAAAATTCTTATTGCATTTGGTAGCCCAACTCTTGAGGAAGGCTATGGGCTATATTTTATCCCGAAATTCCCACGGGATCAAAAGTTACGCGGGTAAAGCCGCGCGCGGCGGCTTGTATACTATACATATAATCTCAAAATAATCATGATTTTTAAAATGAAACAAAAGTAGTTACAAACTAATAAAATAAACAAAGAGGCTTCTACTAAACTTCCAGGTCAATAGATAAATATTGCAACTAAAATACATAGGTTAATTTATTTACAAAAACAAATTACTCTTACAATATCTTTCTAATTTTTATTATTATCTATACAACAATATCTTTCTAATTTTTGTGTGTCCATTATTTAGGATCCATAACAAAAGTTCTTAATTAAACTTAATTTAGTGTGATAATGTGAATGTCAGAAATATTTATTTATTATATTATGGGGTGACTCGATTGAAGATGCCAGAAAAAAAAAAATTATATTTGTAAAGCTGATTACTTGGATAGTTGTAGGCCTTTATTTGAGAAATTAAAAAATTTCTCCGTCTGCCACTATAAATTTTTAAAATTTGCTGGCTTGTTTAGAGAAATAAGTGTCTTTTTATAAGTAATAATGATTGAATTGGACACCTTAGTAAAGAAAAGGGGAAAACTATGTACCTGTCCAAAAACTTAAAAGTATATAGGGTAGTTTAGCCGGTTTTCGTCCAATTAGTGGAGTTGCCAGGTTATACATAAAAAAAAAAAATGTTCCACTGGGCCAAATCTAACAAACTATATTTTTATTAAACGCTAATATAGTTTATTTTATGTTTACACCAAGGGACAATTAATCATAGTCATCGTTTTTTTTATAAAAAATATTTTAGTGAAAAGTACCATTTTCGTCAGTTTTCGTCCAAAAATATTAGTTTTCGACATTTGTTAGGTTACTTTTCGTCCACTGTTTATGAAGAGTATTATAATGCAATGAATTAAAACTCAGTGTCATAATTGTGTTTTTAATCAACTAAATAAAATGAAACTATAATGCGTTTTTATAATAACATACAAATTTTTTTTTTTTAACAGTATTTGGCTGATAAAAACATTAATTATCTTTAAAACCTGAAATTGTAAGTAATTTTAAGAAGTCTTAAACTTTGATTGTTTTTATTTCACAACAGCATTTAAGTAAGTATTGATAATTTATAATAACAGTACAACTAGAAAAAATATTTCTGACTTAAGATTGGCCATAAACTAACAATAATTAATGTACAGTGTAAGGCAATAAGGATCTAATACTGACGACCTCCGTGGTGTTGGGGTAATAACGTTGCCTCCCATACTCGGGGTTCCAGGTTCGAATCCTGGTGAGGGCGGATATTTGTGTGGAACACACAGGTGTTTAGCCCTCAAGTCATGGATGTTTATATATTTATTTAAGTTTATTTTCTTATATTTATATGTTTAATATGTATGTTTATATATTTCTTATGTTTATTTGTCCATTATCTAGTATCCATAACACAAGTTCTTAATGAAACCTAATTCGGGCTAGATAATGTGGTGTGAATGTCAGAAATATTTATTTATTTATTATTAATACTATGGAAAATCTTACCACCAGCTGAACTCAGAACATTAGTTATTGTTTAATAAAATTAAGATATTAGTTTGCTTTTCGGATTGTATATATTTTTTAATAATGTGTTGTTGAATCTTAAAAGTAGTTTTATATACAACGCAATTATTTTTAGCCTAGTTTTTAGTTGATACTATCTGTAATAGTTGTTATTTTATTATAAGTGAGCCATAAAGAATTATATTATTATTATAAGATCTGTGATAGATTTATTAAAATGTTAAAAACCTATGAAACCAATAGAACTTTTAGGTTATGAAAATGTCTTACTACGATTCGAAATATAATTATAATGCTTACCGCAACAGATTTTTTACTCCAGGCTTCGGAAATCGAAACAATTGTACGTTTTCGTTTGCTGGAGATCTGCCACATTTGAAACATTTACGAAAGTTTTCACCCATGTTCACACACAACACAAATGAGTCACTATCTCGGAAAAACACTTGAACAATAGGTAGACGGAAGCAGGCCTATGCAACTCTAGTGTCAATAAAATTGAATTCTGCACCATCTAGGGTATAACGTACTACAACTTTTCGGTAAGTTATTTCTCCTGTTATTAACTAGGTAGCGCTGGGATAGCCGATTTATTAATATATCGTCAGGAACCGGAAAAGATGTTGACTTTGACAGACTAGTCAACAGACTATTATAATAGTCTATGAATGATCGTGTGCGTGTGCGTCTGTTGCGTTTCGTGTTTTCTCTGCCATTTTATTTAAGACTTAGATTATTTTAACCAATTCGCTGTGAACATGGCCGTGAAGTTTCTTGTGTGACTTACTAACAACTTTTCTTTTAGAATTCAGTAACAAAAGTGCGGGAAAGCGAAAACAGTGTAAAAATTGTGTAAAATATTGTGTAAATATACAGTGATTGTGCACGTGATTTAAGCATGATTTGCTGTAAGTCATAAGGTTAATTTGGTCGATTTTATAAAAAAATGTCAATGAAAATATTGATTCACAGTTGCTGTAATGGGGTGAATAATAAATGGACAATTGACAAATTTTGATGAGGAAGATGGAGCGAAGAAAGAGACTTTTGAATATTCCACGAAAAGAAAAGAAAAACAATAAATAACCTTAAAAAATAAAGATTTTCGTTTATTTTTTATTTTTGACCACATAGTTACTATAAATACCTTATTCTGTATTTTTAAAGCAGTTATCATAATAAAATTATATAAAATGTTACATGAAATGTGATTAACACGATAAAATATTTTTTTTAATTTTTTTTACAATGGAGTCTTATCTATCAAGGCCGTCTAGCGGTCATTGTTGGATTTAAATTTAGTTACTAGCGCCATCTATGATTTGAGGTATTATTCTATTTTGCCAATAAAATCAAGTTGCCCATCTATCTCATATTAACTGTATCGTCTATGGACGGAAGAGCAGAAACTCAATTCGACGTCAAACGCTTATACAAGGGAAGAAAGATTAAAATTATTAAAGTTCCAAAAATTCTTTTTTTTTTATATTCTTTACCCTTTTTTTTTTTTTTTTATATTTTATTTAACGGGCCTGGAAACGAGTCCTTTTAGCCACACAAATTAACAATATACAGTTTACAAATAAAGTTCACTTCTTAAATGTTAACACTTCTTAAAATTACAGTTTCATTTCTATGTTCAATAAAAATTGGAATAAAGATTTATAAAACTTCTTCTCTGAAAGTAAACTTTTCAACGATGTTTCTTCTTGTCGCTCTTGTCTGTCAGTGTCATTGTCAATTTCACTACACAATAACAATCTTTGTAGGTTATATTTTCTACATTTCATAACAACGTGTTCTAAGTCCTCTTCCTCGTTGCACTCCTCACATAGTCCACTATCCACAAGCTTCAGTCTGCACAAATGGGATTTTGTTTGGCAGTGCCCAAATCTCATTCTATTGATGGAAGTTATGAAGCTTCTCGATCCAAAGATTTTGTGGTACCAGGGTTGGGCGGGCGGGACCTTTTGTATGTCATAGTACCATTTTCCCTTATCGGACGATACATTCCTCCAGTAATCATTAAAAAGTTCTCTGTGGCATTCCTTCATGGGAGCATATAAATCGGTAAAAGGTATGGGGTCGGTTTTAGAATAGTGACACCGGATTTCGGGGATGGTGGAGGGTGAATTTTGTAGGGAGTGATCTCCTCTTTCCAAATATACTATTCCCTCCGCGCGCGGACCTTTACTTTTTTTTTAAAAGCCGATTTTGTGTTCGTCAAACGGAACGTAATTATTAATTATTTTTAAGCAAAAAAGTTAAATCAAAAGCAATATATATTAGAATTCACTTCAATTAATAATTATACATAGAATTAAAACACCATAAAAAGGCAATATCTACAAATTTTATTTTTAAGTATCCCATTTAAAAGTTAATTAGTGTCCAAAGAATTAGGATTAGATTTGAATTTTAAAACTTGAAGCAATTTTGATCATGTGTGGTTCTTAGAACTTGAGCTTTTCATCAAAGTTGACTCTGATTATATACATCCCAATTTTATCAATTGGAGGCAACCATGCGAGCTGGAGCGGCTGAGGCTGGTTGCACAGAACCGACATGGACCGGTTAGGTTAGGAGGTTAATGCAAGGAGCGAAGCAAAGCGGAGCTCCTTGCATTAATCTCCGTGGTTATTTTTTTTATAATCGCACAAAACAATGTGGTTCTCAGAACTTGAGCTTTACATCAAAGTTGACTCTGATTATATACATCCCATAGGACTTTTTTCAATTGGAGGCAACTATGCGAGCTGGAATGGCTGAGGCTGGTTGCACAGAACCGACATGGACCGGTTAGGTTAGGAGGTTAATGCAAGGAGCGAAGCAAAGCGGAGCTCCTTGCATTAATCTCCGTGGTTATTTTTTTTATAATCGCACAAAACAATGTGGTTCTCAGAACTTGAGCTTTACATCAAAGTTGACTCTGATTATATACATCCCATAGGACTTTTTTCAATTGGAGGCAACTATGCGAGCTGGAATGGCTGAGGCTGGTTGCACAGAACCGACATGGACCGGTTAGGTTAGGAGGTTAATGCAAGGAGCGAAGCAAAGCGGAGCTCCTTGCATTAATCTCCGTGGTTATTTTTTTTATAATCGCACAAAACAGAGTATATCACATTTTCAATATTTTGTCGCGATTTCGTGCGTCGAACTAATGTAATACACTCATTTCAAACCATTTAGAATGGGTTTTTTTATCAGTTATCAACCCTTTATTACATTATTGTTAACTACAATTGTTAAAGACAAAACTAATTTTTTGACCAAAATGATCAAAAAGTTGAAAGAAACTAATGAAAAGCTGACCCTAAACTATTTCTAACTTGATATTCGAGTTTGACATTAATTTTACATTTCACATTACAATCTGCAGTGATTTTTCGGAAAAAATATAACCTCAAAATTGAAACTTTAAAAATTTATATCTCAGAAACTAGACGTCTGCGCGGGGGAGGACCACCGGGGGAGGGATGTATACTCCCCCCCCCTCCCCCCTCCCCCCCCAAACACCCCAAATCCGGTGTCAACATTCTAAATTAACCCCCTTGCTTTATCTTAAAAATCAAATGATTGGTACTGAATTTTAAAAACCTATTTTCAAGAGCTTTAATAACACTAAGTGAATCGGTAAGTATTAAAAAATTATTACTATTAATATTACATAAATATAAAAGAGAACAATAAATGGCATAACATTCAGCAGTGAATATACTACAATTAGAATCTATTTTGATACACTTTCTGGATTTAGTTTGGGGGTCATAATATGCTGATGTAACAGTGCTCAAGGTTTTAGAACCATCAGTGTATATACTGTAATAATCAGTTTCATCAAGCATATTTAAAAGTTCTATTTGATTAATGACATCCCTCTTAAGTACTGCTACATCAATCATATTAGCATTATAATCTATATTATACAAAGGCCAATGGCTCTCTCTAAATACACTTTTACCAAATTTAAGATGAATTTGTAGCATTATTCTTAAGAGTTCCGGTAATTTTCTTGATAAAATATTTGAAGAGTCCATATAAGTACCTACACAAGTGATATCTAATGGGAGCACAGGAAGTATTCTATTCATTATATGATTGTTATTAGAAGCAAAAACCTTTAAACAAAACCTTTCAGCTATTCTTAATCTTATCAATGTTAAAGGAGGAATACATGTCTCTGCTTCCATAACATGTATAGGAGTAGAACACATAGCACCTGATATGATTCTTAGTGCTTTGTTTTGGATAATATCTAATTTTCTTAATAAAGTATAATTACAGTTGAGATAGGCTAAGGCGCTATAATCAAAGTGACTACGCACTAGACTTTTATAAAGTAACGATAAAGTTTTGGGATCTGATCCCCAGTGAACCCCTGCCAAAGATCTAATTATGTTCAGACCTCGGCAGGCATTTTTAATAATTTGTTCTATATGGTTATGAAATTGTAATTTACTATCAAGGTGAATTCCCAAAAACTTTTTACCTTCTATCCATTTTAAACTATTATCATGAAGTTTTACAATATTAATAGAAGTAGTGTATGTTTTAGAGAAAATCATTGCTGCACTTTTATTTAAACTTAGAGGTAACTTTAATTTACAGGTATAATAATAATGAACTTGTTGTAATGCATTATTTAAATTATTTACAGCAATATTTACATCCTTATGACTACTATATACAACCAGGTCATCTGCATACTGCAGGTATTTGACATTATATTGGGAAATATATCTATTCAAATGGCATGTGTACAAATTGTACAAAAGAGGTGATATAGTGGCACCTTGCATTGTGCCTTTAAAAACTTGTCTAGGTCCGTATAAAATATTATTAAATTTTACATACATTGTCCTGTCATACAAAAAATTAAAAATCCATTTACAGACCTTGCCTGGGATACTTATGTCAATTAAGACATCTACAAGAATGGACGGAATCACATTATCAAATGCCCCCTGTACATCAAGAAAGGCACAAACTGTAGATGAATGAGAAGAAAAGGATTGCTTTATATCTGATATCAAAGCAACAAAACTTTCTGCAGAGCTTTTACCTTTACGGAAACCATACTGTTCCTTTGGTAAGATATTATTAGATTCCACATACCAGTCTAACCTAACCTTTATCATATATTCAAATACTTTTCCAACACAAGATGACAATGATATAGGTCTGTATGAGTTACAGTGGCTTTCAGATTTGTCTGGTTTTATGATAGGAATGATGCATTGGGTTTTCCATGAAGTTGGAATTAGTTCATTATCCCAGAGTAAATTGAAAATATTGAGTAAAATCTTTTGAGCATTCTCATGTAAATGATTTAAAAGTTTGTAAGGAATATCATCCAAGCCTGGAGTAGTGTCTTTTCTAGATTTTAAAGCAGATTGAAATTCTTGCCATGTAAAAGAATTAGATAAGAATGCACTTTGTGAATTACCTTCTTGCATAAAAAAAGTATCTAACAAATTGCTGTCTACTAATTTTTCAGGTGGATCAGTGGGAGCATACTTATCAAGAAAAGATGGAATCCATTCACAATTTTTCGGAGGTGCATTCGAAGATGCTCTTTTGAATCTGCGGATATAGTTCCAGACTACAGTAATAGGTGTGTATCTATTAAATGACTCACAGAGTTTTTTCCAACCATTCTTTTTCTTTTCTTTCAAAAGTCTTTTTTTAATGGCATCTGTTTTTTTATAATGTATGTAATTTTCTAAAGAGGAATGATTTCTATAATAATTCAAAGCTGCTTTACTCTTTTTAACTGCTTCTGAGCATTCATCGTCCCACCAGGGAACAGGTTTTTTCATAATTGTTGGAGAAGTTATTTTAAGTTTTGGTATACATTTTTCTTTAATTTGATTTAAGATATCACAAAATTGATTGTATGACAACAAAAGATTACTAGGATCAATAGAGAATGATTTGAATGTTTTTTCTGTTTCAGATTCAAAAAGTTTCCAGTCAGCTTTGTTATACAGAAATCTTTCTGATGGTTGACCTACTTCAAAAGTTTGTGGTGATAGCTGTATGACTGTGATAGTTGGGTAATGATAGCTGCCCATTGGATCATCATGAACACTCCACTGACTTAGTGGAGCAATGTTGGGACTGACACAAGTTATATCAATGGAAGACTGTTTGTGACGTAAACTACCTACTGTGGTTGGAGCTCCAGAATTCAAGATACATAAATCACACTCATCTAACATGTTATATACATCTGTACCTCTGGGTTTTGTTGAAAAACACCCAAAGGCCACATGATGTGCATTTAAATCCCCAGATAGTAAGATAGGTTTAGGTAAACTATTAATTATTTGTTTAAGCTGTCTAGATTTAAAATGTCCTGGTCTTGGTGGACTATAGACACATAGGATGGATATATCACCTGTATCAGTTTTAAGAACTATAGCTGCAGATTGTAAATCATCATAAAAAGGCATATCTATACTATTGTATTTAAAATTATTCTTAATAAGTATACCGACTCCACCACGACCCTTAGGGCCATGTTGGAAAATAAAATTATAACCAGCTAATTTAAAATGCATATTATTTTTGAGATAAGTTTCATTTAACAGACATATATCAATGTCATTCTGCTCTAAAAAGGAAATAAGAAGTGGCTTTTTGCTATTGATACTTTCTACATTAAATTGGCAAATCTTTAAGAACTTATTATCCATGTTTTAAATTGTTTACTAATGTTTCTTTTATGAAAGATGTAGTCATTTTTTTATTACTATTTCCTAAATTTACTAACGTCGCCACTAACGATTTTAAGATACTATCATTCTTTAAAATACCTTGAACTATTTCATCTGTTGTAATTTCTTTGGGTTTTGTAACCATGTTTGTAACTTTCTTAGGGAGTAATGTAGGGTAA